>JAPDNY010000008.1:150612753-150870253 GCA_029375565.1 Gekko gecko
TCTCCCTTGCCTTGAATGCCCCTTACTGGGGTCACCATAAGTCTTGGAAGGGAGACCACCAAGGGAGGCTCTGCAGGGAAAGGCCATGGCCAACCACCTCTGCTTCTCCCTTGCCTTGAATGCCCCTTACTGGGGTCACCATAAGTCTTGGAAGGGAGACCACCAAGGGAGGCTCTGCAGGGAAAGGCCATGGCCAACCACCTCTGCTTCTCCCTTGCCTTGAATGCCCCTTACTGGGGTCACCATAAGTCTTGGAAGGGAGACCACCAAGGGAGGCTCTGCAGAGGAAGGCAAGAGCCAACCACCTCTGCTTCTCCCTTGCCTTGAATGCCCCTTACTGGGGTCACCATAAGTCTTGGAAGGGAGACCACCAAGGGAGGCTCTGCAGGGAAAGGCCATGGCCAACCACCTCTGCTTCTCCCTTGCCTTGAATGCCCCTTACTGGGGTCACCATAAGTCTTGGAAGGGAGACCACCAAGGGAGGCTCTGCAGGGAAAGGCCATGGCCAACCACCTCTGCTTCTCCCTTGCCTTGAATGCCCCTTACTGGGGTCACCATAAGTCTTGGAAGGGAGACCACCAAGGAAGGCTCTGCAGAGGAAAGGCCATGGCCAACCACCTCTGCTTCTCCCTTGCCTTGAATGCCCCTTACTGGGGTCACCATAAGTCTTGGAAGGGAGACCACCAAGGGAGGCTCTGCAGAGAAAGGCCTTGGCCAACGACCTCTGCTTCTCCCTTGCCTTGAAAGCCCCTTCCTGGGGTCACCATAAGTCTTGGAAGGGAGACCACCAAGGAAGGCTCTGCAGAGGAAGGCCTTGGCCAACCACCTCTGCTTCTCCCTTGCCTTGAAAGCCCCTTCCTGGGGACACCATAAGTCTTCGAAGGGAGACCACCGAGGAAGGCTCTGCAGAGGAAGGCCATGGCCAACCACCTCTGCTTGTCCCTTGCCTTGAAAGCCCCTTGCCGGGGACACCATAAGTCTTGGAAGGGAGACCACCGAGGAAGGCTCTGCAGAGGAAGGCCATGGCCAACCACCTCTGCTTCTCCCTTGCCTTGAAAGCCCCTTGCTGGGGACACCATAAGTCAGCTGCAACTTGACGGCACTCTATGCATATGAGCGCTGATTATTATTTATGATGCATCTCAGAATTTGGATGCTCCTAACTACCAGCCGGCTCTCAAACAATGCCCTGTGAATGCCATTAAGCACAGCAGATTCAAAAAAGGCTCCTAGAATTTGTTGGCACATATGTGTGTGTGGGGGGGAAATGCCCTGAATTCATGCAACCGAGCTTCAAACACTGAGAGTTTCGTTCTTGGTAGCCGGACCACAGTCATGGAACTCCCAGATTCTCTCCCCCGGCCTGAGGTTCACCAAGCTCTTATGTTTAGACCTTACTGCAAAATATAACTTGCCTTTTGAAAGTGCTGATGCTTTGCCCGCTGCCGTGGCAAGTTCCCCCTGCCCCGGCCGAGTGTGAGAACACCCACAGTCCTGACACTACTGGGGACGCGGCAAGATCAAGGAGCCTGCTATTATGGCGCGTGCTGCAGACAAAAAAGGGCAAAAAACGCCCCATTCTCAGCCCTTTGCTAGTACGCCGGGTGCCTCCGCCCACACGAAACTCCCCACACGCTCAGCTCAAAAGCAGAGGCTCTTCTTTGCCACCGGAGATGTGGTCGTTCACATAGAAGAAGGGATGTTGGGTTTGGGGTGTGTTTTTTTTTGCTGCAGTGGCTAAAAATTGGAACTCGGAGCCCGAGGAAGCGTGGTTGGTCCCACCTTGATTTGCCATCATCTTCTAGGTGAAAATGTCGCTGTTTCGGCATAGTGGGTGGGTGTTAGATACTGGGTTCTGGACGCATTGCTGTGACCAAGCAAGGTTTGCGCCCTGCTTATAAAGCATGCAAACACCCCACCCCACCCACACACCCACTCCCAAGGATAGAATCCTAGAATGTTAGAGTTGGAAGGGACCCGGCAGGTCATCTAGTCCAACCCCCTGCCCTCTGCAGGAGTGTAGCCGAAAGAGAGCCCTACAACATACCCGAAAGATGGTCGTCCAGCCTCCGCTTGAAAACGTCCAGCAGAGGAGCAGTCTGTTCCAATGCTCAGCCACTCTGACAGTGAGGAGGTTTCTCCTGATATTCAGCCGGTTATCAACTCCCTTGTAATTTCCACCCGTTAGATCTAGTCTTGCAATCCGGAGCAAGAGAGAATAGATCTGCTCCATCTTCTACATGACAGCCCTTCAGATACTTGAAGACTGCCATCATGTCCCCTCTAAACCTTCTCTTTCCCAGGCTAAACAGACCCAACTCTTTCAGCCTTTCCTCATAAGCAGGGCTATTTGGGGGGCAGGAATGCACAGGAATGGAGTTCCGGTTGGCTCCTGAGTTGGCCACACCCAGCAGGAACTCATTAGCATAATAGGCCGCACCCAACAGCAGAAACTCATTAGGATTGGCTACATTTGGGGTGCATGGCCTAACATTTCCTGCTCCAAAAAAGCCCTGGGTTTTGACACCAAACAAGGGTAAACAGAATAAGAAACAAAAGGTGGGTGTGGCTGGATGACCACCCTTCTGGTAACATGGGGGTGTGGCCTAATAGGCTAATGAGTTTCTGCTGCTGGGTGTGGCCTATTATGCTAATGAGTTCCTGCTGGGCTTTTTCTACCAAAAAAGCCCTGCTCATAAGACTTGGATTCCAACCCTCTCGCCATCCTGGTTGCCCTCTTCACGCTCGAGCTTGTCAACATCCTTCCTAAAATATGGTGCCCGAAACTGGACACAGGACTCCAGGTGAGGCCTGACCATAGCAGGATAGAGCAGAACTACAACCTCCCGTGATCTGGACACAATGCTTCTGTTCATGCAGCCTAAGATTGCATTCGCTCTCTTCACAGCCACATCGGACTGCGAGCTCATTACATTACACTACTTATAGGCTATTGACATTACACTACTATTTACTTTGCACAACTTATCTGTTAAGGAGCTGCGGTGGCTCAAGTGGTTAAGACACTGAACTGCAGGCTGTGGAAGGTCAGTAGTTCAGCAGTTCGAGACCCGAGAGTGCCGCATGACGGGGTGAGCTCCCGTCTCTAGTTCCAGCTCCTGCCAACCTAGCAGTTCGAAAGCAAGAAATTGCAAGTAGATAAATAGGTACCGCTTCGGTGGGAAGGTAACAGTGTTCTGTGCGCCTTGGTGTTTAGTCATGCCGGCCACATGACCACAGAAACATCTTCGGACCGCGCTGGCTCTTCGGCTTTGAAACAGAGATGAGCACCGCAACCCTAGAGTCGGATTCGACTGGCTTTCGAGCAAGGGAAACCTTTACCTTTTTGCTTATCTATTGGGCTGCTCCAGGATCCTGGCAAGCTATTGTTCTAGAGTAGCAAGCTCCACCAGTTCCAGGTTAAACCTTGAGGGCTGACTTAGGCTCAATACATAACAGTGGGAATCAATTATTCTGATTCCTGGATTTGATTTCTTCTTTGCATTTTAGGTTCAGGTGGGGTCGCCGTGTTGGCAGAACGAAATTTGAGTCCCACGGCGCCTTTAAGGCCAACAAACTTTTATCCAGGGTATAAGCTTTCGTGGGCATGCCCACTTCCTCAGATACAGTCCGCCAATGCTCCCTCTACGCCGTGGAGTCTGGTGAGCAAAAAATTCTACTCTGTGAGCTGCCGGCATTAAAGTTGTGAGCGGGCGATTTGGCTGCTGCATCAATTAGTCTGTCTCTGGAGCCGAGCGAAGACAAAAAGGTGTGAGCTGGAGGCTCAAAAACGGTGAGCTGGCTCACACTGACGCAGCTTAAGGGGAACACTGGCTCTGTGCCTGTAGAAGTGTCCGTGCCCATGAATAAAACCTTGTTGGTCTTAAAGGTGCCGCTGGACTCCGACTTTGCCCTTTGCCTTTTGTGAGGGTCTTTGTTTTCAGTTGCTTCAGCTGTTGTTCAGTCGCACAGTCGAGTCCGACTCTTCGCGACTCCATGGACCAGATTACGCCAGGCCCTCCTGTCTTCCGCTGTCCGCTGAAGTTTGCTCAATTTCATGTTCGTTGCATCGATGACACTGTCTGACCATCTCATTCTTTGCCATCCCCTTCTTCTTTGACCTTCCATCTTTCCCAGCATCGGGGTCTTCTCCAGTGAATGCTCCCTTCTCATTTGGTGGCCAAAGTATTTGAGCTTCAACTTCAGGATCTGGGCTTCCAGGGAATAGTCGGGGTTGATTTCTTTTAGGATTGACTGATTTGATCTCCTTGCAGTCCAAGGGACCCTCAAGAGTCTTCTCCAGCACCATAGTTCAAAAGAATCTATTCTTCAGTGCTCGGCGCTCGGCCTTCCTTATTCCACCGCTGCTGATATTTTAGTCCTTTATTGTTTTGTCATTTAAGATAAGCCACCCCGAGTGTCCTACAGGGACGGAAAGGCAGGCTTGAAGGTATCCAGGGCACAGTGTTCCCTCTAAGCTTAGTGTGAGCTAGCTCACAGTTTTTTTAGCCTCCGGCTCACACATTTTCACCTTCGCTCAGGAAGGATGGGGCTCCGGAGCAAACTATTTGATGCAGCACCCAAATTGCTCGCTCACAGCTTTAATGCCGGTCACTCAGAAAGGAGAATTTTTGCTCACAAGACTTCACAGCTGAGAGGGAACATTGGCCATTGCGTGACAGCCATGCCCCCCTTCCACCCTCTACATTGGACAAACAGGCCAGTCCCTTTGACAAAGAATAAATGGGCCCAGGTCTATAACAGAGTCTGAGCCTGGTGGAACCTTCAACACCAACAAAGTTTAATTCGGGGTATAAACTTTTCTGTACATGCACACTTCTTCGGATACATAAAAGCTTATACCCAGAAGTAAAGTTTGGTCCCAGTCACACATGCCGGAAAATGTGCTGCTATTATGCGGTTAGATGCGACAGCAGTACCTCGGGGTTTTGTCCGTCGTCGCGTGCTTCCAGAGCGCTTCAACGAGGACGGCCAGAGGGAATAGGCATGCGCCGGCGAGATCACACAGATCGAGTCCATCTGTGGCCCGTGGCAAACCATTTACTAGTGGAGTTTGGCAGGTACTTTTTGACTGCGCATCTGTGGCCGGATGCCACGGGTTGACCACGAGGGCGCTACGCTTGCCAGATGTGTCTGTGTGATCGCACCCGCAAACTCCGCCAGGCATTCGCGGCTCTCTTGCCACAAATTCTGCGTGTGATCAGAGCCTCTGTTGGTCTTCAAGGTCCTACTGGACTCAAACTTTGTTTTATTGGTACAGGCCAAAACTGGATATAAGTCTGACATTAGAAACCACAACATTCAAAAACCAGTGGGGGGGGCATTTTAACCTTCCAGGGGGGCATTTTAACCTTCCAGGACATTTGAGAGCCAGTTTGGTGTAGTGGTTAAGTGCGCGAACTCTTATCTGGGAGAACCAGGTTTGATTCCCCACTCCTCTACTTGCACCTGCTGATGTGACCTTGGGTCAGTCACAAGCTCTGGCACAGCTGTTCTCTCAAGGACAGTTTCTGTCAGAAGTTCTCTCAGCCCCACCGACCTCACAGGGTGTCTGTTGTGGGGAGGGGAAGGGAAAGGAGTTTGTAAGCCGCTCTGAGACACCTTTGGGCAGTGAAGGGCGGGGTATAAATCCAAACACCACCACTTCTTCTTCTTCTTCTTCTTCTTCTTCTTCTTCTTCTTCTTCTTCTTCTTCTTCTTCTTCTTCTTCTTCTTCTTCTTCTTCTTCTTCTTCTTCTTCTTCTTCTTCATTTGCTGACCTAAGAGTAGCAGTTCTCTTACAAAGGAACTTCAAAGTGAGATTAGAAAGAGAGACGGCTGAATTGCAACTGAGAATGAAGCGCCAGACAATGTATCCTCCTGGACCGAATCGAGACCTAGGTTTCCTGTCTCATTACCAATGCTGATTTCTTTATGGCTACTAACCTACACCATGTCACACCTAATCTAATCACGCCTGCTATTGTCATTCACCTGCTATTGGCATCTGAAATCACTCCACTCTCCAAGATAGAAGGACAGAGGGACTCGCATTTTTAGCGGTATCTGAAGAAATGAGCAGTGACCCACGAAAGCTCACCCCCTGCCACAGATTTTGTTTGTCTTTAAGGCCCCGCTGGACTCTTGCAGCTTTCTACTGATTGCGGAAAGACTCTTTTTAACATAACCTCGATACACCTTTGAGTAAGGAAATTGAGCTCAAGGTGCCGAATATTTTGGTAATGTTGTCTTTCAAAGGTCATCTCTGCCCTGAACACTTCTGGGTGGTAGACCAGATAGGGAAGTGGGAGGCGAGCATCTTCTAAATAGGACACGTCAAAACCCCGACTTCCCACCGGCCGGTCGAGTCTGCAAGTTCACCCCAGGAGATCAGAGAGGGAGGCATATCAAGGGACTTTGGTTTCTCTTCCTGCCTCCCGCAGTCCCTTGTCACACAAAAGGCATTCTCGGTTTGACTCAGGCCAGCAGATATATTCTTGTTTTGTTCTCGGTATGAGTGTGAAAACATCCCTGCAGAATTGTCAGCAGCGGGCCCACAACCCTGCGTGCTATTTCGTCTTCCTCCAGTCCGATATGGGCTGCAGCTGGGCCGCCCAGGTGGGCAGATTCACTGGGGCGAGTCTTCTCTCCGTGGGGCTTTCTCCGCGGTGCGATCTGAGGCTTTTACACGAAAGAAACAGGCGGCGGTCCTGGCGCCCAGGTGCACGGCTTGTGCCACGCGAGGGTCTTACAGTAGTTAAGGCCGGATGCTCAACTATCACTGAAATATATATATATATATACTTTTGCATATGTTGGGTGAAAATTCTCCCTCCCGATATGGACTCGGTGTTTAAAATCGGGCGTACAGAGGGAGGAAGGGAAAGTCTCAACCCAAAACGACATCTGATGCAGAATGTTTAGCGTGAAGTATAGACCTTTCCATGCAGAGGCGGGCAAGAGCAAACCAACTCCAAACGTCTCCTGCCTTAAAAAGCCCTTGTAGGTCTTTCTCTTCTTCCTCTGGACCCCACAAGGCGATCCACACATGGATGGAGATTGCATGGTCCTTAGGTCAAGGTCAAGGTTTCCCTTGCTCGAAAGCCAGTTGAATCTGACTCTAGGGTTGCAGGGCTCATCTCCATTTCCAAGCCGAAGAGCCAGCGCTGTCCGAAGAGGTTTCTGTGGTCATGTGGCCGGCATGACTAAACGCCGAGGTGCACAGAATGCTGTTAGCTTCCCACCGAAGTGGTACCTATTTATCTACTTGCAATGTCTTGCTTTTGGACTGCTAGGTTGGCAGGAGCTGAAACCAGAGACATAAGAACATAAGAGAAGCCAATGTTGAATCAGGCCAATGGCCCATCTAGCCCAACACTCTGTCACACAGTGGCCAAAAATACCAGGTGCCATTAGGAGGTCCAGCAGTGGGGCCAGGACACCAGAAGCCCTCCCACTGCTGCCCCCTCCAGCACCAAGAATAGAGTGCATCACCTGCCCCAGACTGAGAGTTCCCATCTATACCTTGTGACTAATAGCCACTGATGGACTTCTGCTCCATATGTTTATCTAATTCCCTCTTGACGTGAGCTCACTTCATCTTGCAGCACTTGGGTCTCAAACTGCTGAACTACCGACCTTCCAGCCTGCAGTTCAGTGTCTTGCTGTAAATCTTCCTTTCTGAGATTTGTCTGTCTGGACATAGGGTTACCATTATAGCCAACCCTCAGGCAACAAAGATCGGCACGCCTGGACAAAATGACCATTTTGGAAGTTGGACTCTATGGCATCATAGAGAGACTGCTGAATTGCAGTGGATAATGAAGCTCCAGACAATGCATCCTCCTGGACTGAATCGAGAACTAGGTTTCCTGTCTTATTTATTTATTTATTTATTTATTCTATTTGTACCTTGCCCTCCCCATGAGCAGGCTCAGGGTGGCTGACACAGCTGGTACAAAAATACCAATAAAACCACATAAAGTCACATTAAAACTGTACAAACGCAGATGAATCATAAAAATCATAAGGGGCTAGCAATCCTTCATTAGTTACTTAAGGTGGCGTACCAAGAATGTTTGCAAGCAGACAGTCCAGCTCAGTGGTCGTCTTGAGTCACGCGATGGTATAGGCCAGATGTCAAGGATGAGGGCCGGGCTCGTTGATGGTAACAGTCAGGGTGGCTGCTTATTTCAAAGCCTGGCGGAAGAGCTCCGTCTTACAGGCCCTGCGGAACTGTAGAAGACCCCCACAGGGCCCTGATCTCGTTCCACCAGTAAGGAGCCGCCACTGAGAAGGCCCCGGCCCTGGTAGTGGCGAGCCTGGCATACCTTGCTGATTTCTCCACGCCTACTACCCCCTTCCCTTCCCAAACCCCGCCCTCCTCAGGCCCCACCCTTTCCCAAAGATCCAGGTATCTCCCAACCCATAACCGGTATCCCTGGCTGGATCTGGTCCAGATGTCTTTTGTTTTTGACCAGAACTGATTTGTTTGGGAGACTGCCAGAACAATAGGATTGCCGGCTGCCCCCGCCCCCGGCCATGGTTGGGTGAGGGGAGGGTTGCCAGATCCAGTTTGGGAATCTCCTGGAGACCAGGGGGTGTAGCCTAGGGACGGACAGGGACCTCAGCGGGGTACTGTGTCAAAGGGTCCGCCCTCCAAAGCATCCCTTTTCTCCAGGGGAATTGATCTCTGTGTTCCGGGGATGAGCTGTAATTCCAGGGGATCCCCAGGCCCCACCTGGAAACTGGCGTCCCGACAAAGCATCCTTCTGTTTCCTGACAAGTGAGCAAGAATGTTGGGGTGTGACGCTGTTAAATGCCGGGTTCTGGACACGCCGCAGTGATCAGCTCTAGTTTATTTAGTGATTTCAGGAATGCACAATGAGGACACCCAGCAGGGTTTGAGCCCTGCTTAGAAAGCATGCAAACATCGCCGCCCCCCCATACATGCACCCGCTCCCAAGAATAGGCTGTTTACATTACACTGCTTATCTAGAGGTCAGTTCCAGGATCCTGGTCGGCTATTGTTCTTGGGGAGCAAGCTCGCCCAGTTCAAGGCTTACTTTCGGGGCTGGCTCACGCTCAATGCATAACAAAGAGGGTCAAGCTCACACTATATAATATAAGAATACAAATGTTTATTAAGGTGCACGCATGTGAAAACATACTATGATCAAAAGAAAGAGTCTACATTTCAGATTTTTAAAAGCTTTTCTAATGCAAATACACCTGACGGGGTAAATGCTGTTTAACTTGGGACCGAACGCGTATTTTTATTGTTATATTTATTCAGAATAATTGGAAGAATTGGCACAGTCTATATTTATGGCCCAACACTTAAGCCAGTGCCGTAACTATAAGCATATAAGGTAACTTCTGTAAAAAAAATATATTATCAATTTTTTTGTTTATTATCATTAATGATTTTTTAATACATTTGGTATGTAATAAACAGGTTTTTTTCCTCCCTTCCTTTTTTCCTTTTAATAATTTCAGGAAACAACATTTGGTTATATATATGTGCAGGGCTACTTCTGGGCAGGAACGCACAGGAACGGAGTTCCGGCTGGCTCCCGAGTTAGCCACACCCAGCAGGAACTCATTAGCATGATAGGCCACACCCAACAGCAGAAACCCGTTAGGATTGGCTGCCTTAGGGCTGTGTGGCCGAACACGCAAAGGAGTTCCTGCCACAAAAAAATGCCCTGGATTGTGACAACACACAAGGTAAACGAAATAAGAAGTAAAAGGTGGATGTGGCTGGATGGCCACACTTCTGGTCACATAGGGGTGTGGCCTAATATGCTAATGAGTTTCTGCTGGTGGGTGTGGCCTGTTATGCAAATGAGTTCCTGCTGGGCTTTCCCTACAAAAAAAGCCCTGTATGTGTATACAAAAAACCTTTTATACATGTATTTGGATGTGTGTCAGTGTAACAGAGAGAATGGTGACCACTGAGAAAGGCGCAAAGGGGCCGAAACGCGTTTGGTCCTAAGTTTAAAAAGTGTTTACCCGTCAAGTGTATTTGCATTGGAAAAGCTTTTAAAAGTCTGAAATTTAGATCTATCTTGGGTTGAGTTTTCCCCCTCCCCCTTTCCCCCCCAGTTTTTGTCAATACATAACAAACACCGAGCAAGCTAACCCAGAAAGCAGATCTGTAGGAAACTTGGGGTTGGAGGGCCTCTAGCTCGGTGTAAACTTCTCATGTTCAACACACGGGGTCTCCAGTGAAGAGGATCTCAGGTAGGAGGCCTGCGAAAGGTCTCCCATTCTCCCGAATCCCTGCTGCCCGAGGAGAAGGAGGAGAGGAGATTGGATTTATACCCCGCCCTTCACTGCCCAAAGGCTTCTCAGAGCGGCTTACAAACTCCTTTCCCTTCCTCTCCCCACAACAGACACCCTGTGAGGGAGGTGGGGCTGAGAGAACTTCTGACAGAAACTGTCCTTGAGAGAACAGCTGTGCCAGAGCTTGTGACTGACCCAAGGTCACATCAGCAGGTGCAAGTGGAGGAGTGGGGAATCAAACCCGGTTCTCCCAGATAAGAGTCTGTGCATTTAACCACTACACCAAACTGGCTCTCCGAGAGGACATTACCAGGCTGGGCAGACCAGTGGGCCATGCAGAAGAGCTTCCAAAGGTGATGGCCGGTGTTCCCTCTAAGCTGAGTTAGTGTGAGCCAGCTCACAGCTTTTTAGCCTCCGGCTCACACATTTTTCTCTTAGCCCAGGAAGGAGAGCTCCGGAGCAAACTAATTCACGCGGCAGCCGAATCGGCTCGCTCACAACTTTAATGCCAGCAGCTAGCAAAGTAGGATTTTTGCTCACAAGACTGCACAGCTTAGAGGGAGCCATTGGTGATGGCGTTTTCCATTCGTCACAGCCGGCCTTGAGGGATCGTGCCAGGCAGTGTAGGGCAAACCGCAGGAGGGTTATGTGCGTGGGGGGGTGTGGGGGTGAAAATTAAAAAAAGAAAAAAATAGGCCTGGCAGTCAACTGGAAGTTCTGACCACAGAGTTCCTGGCGATGCTTAGAGCTACCCTGAAAGGCGGGCAGGAAGGGCTGCATCCAATATTCTCACTAAGCTGAGCTAGCGTCAGCTAGATCAGTTTTTTTACCCTCCGGCCCATGCATTTTTGTCTTAGCTCAGAGCAAACTAATTGATGCAGCAGCCAAATCGCTCGCTCACGACTTTAAGGCCAGGAGTGCACACAAGTAGAATTTTTGCTCACACGACTTCTCAGGGCTTAGTTCTCGTGGCCCTTTCTTACACGCCCAGGGAAATGCCCATTGCCACTTTGGGTTCAGGAAGCCATTTTTCTCCAGGCCGGTTTGGCTGGAGATTCTGGAGGTTTTTTGCCCTCTTCTGGGCATGGAGCAAGGGTCACTGGGGGCGTGGAGGGGAGAGGTCTTAGTGAATTTGCTGCATTCTGCCGGGGGTTGGACTAGATGACCCTGGAGGTCCCCTCTAACTCTGTGAGGAGGAGGAGGAGGAAGAGGAGGAGGAGGAGAAGGAGAAGAAGAAGAAGAAGAAGAAGAAGAAGAAGAAGAAGAAGAAGAAGAAGAAGAAGAAGAAGAAGAAGAAGAGGAGGAGGAGGAGGAGGAGGAGGAGGAGGAGGAGGAGGAGGGGGGGGGATTGGATTTATACCCCTCCTTTCACTACCCAAAGGAGTCTCAGAGTGGCTTACAATCCCATTTATTTATTTATTTGTTTGTTTGTTTATTATTTTCAATTTATATCCCGCCTTGCTGGGAACCGGCTGAAGGCGGTGAACAACATTAAAACAATAATACAATCAACACAGTAAGATACAGTAAAATATGCAGAGACAGATCCCTAACATCATAATAATCTAACGAAGCAGTGAACATAAGAACATAAGAACATAAGAGAAGCCAATGTTGAATCAGGCCAATGGCCCATCCAGGCCAACACTCTGTCACACAGCGGCCAAAAATACCAGGGGCCATCAGGAGGTCCAGCAGTGGGGCCAGGACACTAGAAGCCCTCTCCCACTGTTGCCCCCTCCAGCACCAAGAATAGTGTGCATCACCTGCCCCAGACTGAGAGTTCCCACCTATACCCTGTGGCTAATAGCCCCTGATGGACTTCTGCTCCAGATGTTTATCTAATTCCCTCTTGAAACTGTCCATGCTTGTAGCTGCCACCACCTCCTGTGGCAGTGAATGATGGCAGCATCAATATGCAATCCCCTCACAGGAAGCGGTATCCAACCGATATTTATGCAGGCCATAGTGTGTTCCGGTGGCACGTTGGTTCCTTTCCCTTTCCCTCCCCAGAACTGACACCCTGTGAGGTAGGTGGGGCTGAGAGAGCTCTGTCGAGAACTGCTCCTGAGAGAACAGCTCTGAAGGAACTTGTGACTGACCCAAGGCCACACCGGCAGCTGCATGTGGAGGAGTGGGGGAATCAAACCCGGTTCTCCCAGATCAGAATCTGCGCACTTCACCACTGCAACCAAACTGGCTGCCGAGGGTAGCTCTAGGAATTGCCCGGAACTCTGTGGCTCAGAACTTCCTGTAAGTAGATGGGGGCTTTGCCCCTCTTTTTCTGTCCCAGACAATTAGGGGCACATTGGTGGGCAAGGTTTCCAATCTCACCAGAAGCAGGAAAACAGGAACCCTAAACGTGCCCCCCCAATTCCTAGGAAAGCAAGTTTCCCCCCAACTTTTGGTAGGTCTGGAGATCTCCCGGAATTACAACTGAGCTCAGACTATAGAGATTATTGTTTCCCCTGGAGAAAATGGCTACTCCGGAGGGTGGCCTCTATGGTATTCTACCGTGCTGCAGTCCTTCCCCTCCCCTCCCCACACCTCACCCTCCCCAGGGTCAACCCCAGATCTCCAGGGACTTCCCAACCTGGAGTTGGCCACCCTATCTTTGGGTGGTGAGCGGGAGTTCTATTATGGTTGCCAACCACCAGGTAGTGCCTGGAGAAGTCCCACAATTCCGGCTGATCTCCAGACAACCAAGATCATAGAATAGAATCATGGAAACACAGAGTTGGAAGGGACCTCCAGGATCATCTAGTCCAACCCCCGGCACTCTGCAGGAAATTCACAAATATTCCCCCCACACACACACACAGACAGAAGAGGAAGAGGAAGAGGAGAGGAGAGGAGAGGGAGAGGGAGAAGAAGAAGAAGAAGAAGAAGAAGAAGAAGAAGAAGAAGAAGAAGAAGAAGAAGAAGAAGAAGAAGAAGAAGAAGAAGAAGAAGAGGAGGAGAAGAAATTGGATTTATATCCCCCCCAGCCAGTTTGGTGTAGTGGTTAAGTGTGTGGACTCTAATCTGGGAGAACTGGGTTTGATTCCCCACGCCTCCACTTGCAGCTGCTGGATGACCTTGGGCAAGCCGTAGATCTGGAACAGCTGTTCTTGAAAGAGCAGTTTCTGTCAAGAGCTCTCTCAGCCCCACCTGCCTCACGGGTTGTCTGTGGTGGGGAGGGGAAAGGAAAGAAGTTTGTAAACCGCTCTGAGACTCCCTTGGGTAGTGAAGGGCGGGGTATTAATTCAATCTCTCTTCTTCTTCTTCTTCTTCTTCTTCTTCTTCTTCTTCTTCTTCTTCTTCTTCTTCTTCTTCTCTTGGTGTCTCAGAGCAGCTTACAAACTCCTTTCCCTTCCCCTCCCCACCACAGACACACCGTGAGGCAGGTGGGGCTGAGAGAGCCCTTTCCAGAACTGCCCTTGAGAGAACAGCTCTTGTCAGAACTACAGCTTGCCCAAGGTCATCCACCAGCTGCAAGTGGAGGAGTGGGGAATCAAACCCGGTTCTCCCAGATTAGAGCCCGCCCACTTAGCCACTGCACCAAACTGTTCCATGCCCAGAAGATGACAAAAAAAATAATTATTATTCCGGGATCTCCAGGCAAATCAGTTCCCTCTGGAGAAAAATGGCCGCTCTGGAGGGCGGACTCTATGACATTCCACTCTCCCGAGGCCCCTCCTCTTCCTGAGCCCTGCCCTCCCCAGGCTCCGCCCCCAAATTCTCCCGGTACTTCCCAACCCAGTGAGGGCAACCCTAGGTTCCATGGCCAGGCCCGTAGCCAGCATTTTTTAAATTGAGGAGGCCTTTAAATAAGTCAGGGGGTACCCTGCACAGACCCCTGCACACACCTCCAAGGGACCGCCTGGGCTGGATGGGAAGTCAGGGGGCCTTGGCAGTAAGTCAGGGGGCCAGGCCCCGAGACGCCCTGCTGTAGCTACGGCCCTGTCCGTGGCTCTCCTTGGCGTGGCTTTGGCCATTCGGGAGGAGACACAACCCACTGTGGCTTCCTGCGTGTGCCGGGCCTTCGATTAACACACGTCTCCAGTCAATCGGGTGGTAGGAACAGGGCCGGGGCAACCAGGGTGAAGGCCCTGGAGAAGGTCACGGGGTGGTGGCAGTTGAATCTCTCTCCAGGTCCGCCTCCCTCTGTCTCTTTCTGCCTTTCATCTGCAGCTGCTACAGGCAGGCCCGGTTGGAGGCAGAGCAGGTCAACCGGAAAGCCCAGGCTCGGTTGTTTTCATGGGAGGGTGCTTTTTTTTTTTTTTTGCTGCTCTCGCCTTACTAAACCTTTGATTCTGCTCGAAATAGCGGAACACCGTCCCTCTCTCCCCCCACCCCACATCCACGCACACACATAGAACACTGGCATCTAGATGCTGCCGGGCCTTCTCTCGCACATGGAACGGAACAGGCTGTGAGCCAGTTTCTCTTTCCATTATTCAAAAGAATGCCCTCCGATTCCATCCGCGAGTCTGAGCCTCCGACAACACCCCCCCCCCCGATATTCTGCAGTAAGGAAAACCAGAATAACTCTCTCCCCCACACCCGCGCCGCCATGATTAATGCAAATCCAGCGTCCTTGCTGCCTCTTTGCTTTATTGTTCATGTTTAATTCTGCTTCTCAGGCATCTGCTTTCAAAGAATCTGAAATGTTTTGACACGAGCCGGGAAATTAGAAACGGGGGGTGTACGTGTGTGTGTGGGGGGGAGCGGATGACTTGCAGATCGGCAGTGCACCCGGCAGTCCTCGGGGCTGAACGGAACAAAGGCTCGCCTGGGCTCGACCCCAGAACCTATTTTCAGAGCCAGGCTCGGCCCTGGGATCTGTGGTGAGCTAATCGAGAGGAGGGCACCCGTGGGCACTCGCGGAATGCACTCTCTGGGCGAAACAGCTTTGGAGTTTGCAGAGGTTGCTCTCCTGGGCAAAGTGGTCTGGGCACGCACAAAGTGGTGTTGTTTTTTGCTCGATGGGAGCTTTTTATGATGCCGACGATTCTCTGGTGTCGTGGTTAAGTGCGCGGACTCTAATCTGGGAGAACCGGCTTTGATTCCCCACTCCTCCACTCTCAGCTGCTGGATGACCTTGGGCAAGCCATAGTTCTGCCAGAGCTGTTCTTGAAAAAGAGTGGTTTCTGTCAGAGCTCTCTCAGCCTCACCTCCCTCACAGGGTGTCTGTTGTGGGGAAGGGAAGGGAAAGGAGATTGTAAGCCGCTCTGAGATTCCCTTGGGTAGTGAAAGGCGGGGTATAAATCCAATCTCGTCTTCTTCTTCTTCTGATGTGACCAGAGTACGACAGCCTCAGTTTAGGGTATGCTGTGTCCTGGAATGGTAAATGTAACTCCAGCAGTAAAGTTTCCCTGTCTCGGATGCCATTTCGATGTCCTACTTTTTAAACCTTTTATGAGAATGTTGCGTATTTGATGGACAAAAACAGATTAAAGGTTAAGAGGCATTGAACTATACCAGGCTTCTGGGTATGTGCTGAATCCCTTTCCCTTATTATGGGAACTGGCTGCTGTTTAAAAATACACAAGCAATGAGGAAACAAAAATTAAAAATCACAGTCAACAATGGCGTGGCATTGGGTTTTTCATGGAAGTGACATCAGTCCTTTCTAGGAATTGGCAGGAACTTCATGGTAAAAACCATAGAGATTCCAACAATTCCTAGAGAGGACTGGTGTCACTTCCTGGTTTCCCTGAAGTGACATCATGCCATCCCCGATAGGGTTGCCAGACTCCCCCAGTGGAGGCAGGGTTCCCCCAATACCAGGCCCTAACTCCCAGCTGCCAATTAGCTGGCTGGCAGGGGGACTTAGCAGTAGAAAGAGGAAGGCCCAGGCCAAGTACCTGATTTCACACAGGAAGTGACATCATCATGCCAGCAACTTCTGGGTGAGATTCTGGTATTTGGCAAAAACCGTATGGTAGATGCCGGTTTTACCATAGAGTATTTGCCCAAATATCAGAGCGTCACCCAGAAGTCGCTGATATGATGATGTCACTTCCTGGGCGATGCTGGGGACATGGCTTGGGCCTTCCTTTTCCTACTGGTAACCCATCCCCTCCATGTCCCGTTACCTCTCCAGCCAGATTGGTGCAGTGGTTAAGTGCACGGACTCTAAACTGGGAGAACAGGGTTTGATTCCCCACTCCTCCACTTGCAGCTGCTGGGTGACCTTGGGCAAGCCATAGTTCTGTCAGAGGTATTCTCTCAAGAGCAGTTTCTGTCAGATCTCTCTCAGTCCCACCTACCTCCCAGGGTGTCTGTTGTGGGGAGAGGAAGGGAAAGGAGTTTGTAAGCCGCTCTGAGACTCCGAGTGAAGGGCGGGGTATAAATCCAATCTCCTCCTCCTCCTCTTCTCCTCCTCCTCCTCTCAGACTCCCGCTGGTCACCAGGCACGGCAACCCAGGCACGGCAACCCTGTCTCAACTGAAGTCCTCCCTGTGCACAAGCCAGGAGTATCTCCTGCACCACTCGGTTCTTGAAAACCTCCAACGCTTACTTTGATGCAGATCTTCTAAGCATCAGATCCTTATCTCAGAGGCGCTGCAGCAGACAGAGAACTGCCAGCTCATAGAAGAGATGACGGTAAACAGCCCCTTTTTGGCCCGTGGCTTCATCACCTGCTCTCCCCGCTGATGTCTCAGGAGATCCACTGTTCAAGGAAGGCAGTGCAAAGCGATTTTTTCTAAACGGGGGTGGTAGCATCGCGCCAAAGCGTCTATGAGCTGGCCGTGCCCCGGTTCCTTTCTCCTCTCTGCCATAAGTTCCCTGGGCAGCCTCGCCTGAGTTCGAAAGTCAACGGATTGTGCCGTCCGGCAAGAACTGGCCACAGCTGACATCGGACCGTGGGCACCAGATTGGTGCATTTCCTCCTCAGGCGGGAGGCGAGACTAGAAAGCCAGTTTGGTGTAGTGGTTAGGTGTGTGGACTCTGATCTGGGAGAACCGGGTTTGATTCCCCACTCCTCCACTCGCAGCTACTGGCGTGACCTTGGCAAGCCATAGTTCTGATAAGAGCTGTTCTTGAAAAAGAGCAGTTTCTGTCAGAGCTCTCTCAGCCCCACCTGCCTCACTGGGTGTCTGTTGTGGGGAGGGGGAGGGAAAGGAGTTTGTAAGCTGCTCTGAGAGTCCCTTGGGTAGTGAAGGGCGGGGTATAAATCCAAACTCCTCCTCCTCCTCCTCCTCCTCCTCCTCCTCCTCCTCCTCCTCCTCCTCCTCCTCCTTCTTCTTCTCCTCCTCCTCCTCCTTCTTCTTCTTCTTCTTCTTCTTCTTCTTCTTCTTCTTCTTCTTCTTCTTCTTCTTCTTCTTCTTCTTCTTCTTCCCTTCCAGAATCAATAGAAGGCTTCCTCGTGCTAGAACTAAATTGTCTGAGTTAAGTGGACCTCGAGACAGCAGGTTCTTTGGGGACTGGCTGGATGGCTTCACTGCTGTTTCACAAGATTCCGTTTTTCTTGTATACATTTGAAGACGTAAAAACCGAAATGTAACTTCTCAGTTCGGGACTGCTGGTCCAGTTGGGTGTAGTGGTTAAGTGCGCGGACTCTAATCTGGGAGAACTGGGTTTGATTCCCCACTCCTCCGCTTGCACCTGCTGGATGACCTTGGGCAAGGCATAGTTCTGACAAGAGCTTTCCTTGAAAAAGAGCGGTTTCTGTTAGAGCTCTTTCAGCCCCACCTACCTCACAGGGTGTCTGTTGTGGGGAGGGGGAAGGGAAAGGAGTTTGTGAGCCACTCTGAGACTCCTTTGGGTAGTGAAGGGTGGGGTATAAATCCAATCTCTTCTTCTTCTTCTACCTCACAGGGTGTCTGTTGTGGGGAGGGGAAGGGAAAGGAGTTTGTAAGCCGCTCTGAGACTCCTTCGGGTAGTGAAGGGCGGGGTATAAATCCAGTCTCTTCTCTTCTTCTACCTCACAGGGTGTCTGTTGTGGGGAGGGGAAGGGAAGAGAGTTTGTCAGCCGCTCTGAGACTCCTTTGGGTAGTGAAGGGCAGGATATAAATCCAATCTCTTCTTCTTCTTCTACCTCACAGGGTGTCTGTTGTGGGGAGGGGAAGGGAAGAGAGTTTGTCAGCCGCTCTGAGACTCCTTTGGGTAGTGAAGGGCAGGATATAAATCCAATCTCTTCTTCTTCTTCTACCTCACAGGGTGTCTGTTGTGGGGAGGGGAAGAGAGTTTGTCAGCCGCTCTGAGACTCCTTTGGGTAGTGAAGGGTGGGGTATAAATCCAATCTCTTCTTCTTCTACCTCCCAGGGTGTCTGTTGTGGGGAGGGGAAAGGAAAGGAGTTTGTAAGCCGCTCTGAGACGCCTTTGGGTAGAGAAGGGCGGGGTATAAAACCAATCTCTTTTTCTTCTTCTATAAAACTGTCTTCAGCTGCCTCTTCAAGATCGGAAGTGAGGGGGAGGGGCCAGGCGCATCTCCTTGGAGAGGTTCGCTCCATTCAACTATTTGGACTTGCGCCTGGCGTGAATTTTACCTAAAACACAATTGCAAGTGAAATTGGTAGATTTACTCATGCAAAGCAGTCAGGCGGACTTAACGGGACGCGTATTGCTTCCATCAGGTCTGATCGCAACACAACACGTCGTTAACTTACGCCACATGAGTTATTACTCTCGTTGTTGTTGTTGTTGTTGTTCAGTCGCAGATTCGAGTCCGACTCTTTGCGACCCCATGGACCGCATCGCGCCAGGCCCTCCTGTCCTCCGTCGTCCTCGGGGGTTTGCTCAACTTCACGTTCGTAGCATTACTCTCATGCATGCACATTTTACTCATCGTTCCAGTGCATAATTAGGTTTCTATATTCAGGTGGGGTACCCATGTTGGTCTGAAGCAACAGAGCCGAGTTTGAGTCCAGTGGCACCTTTATTCTGGGGTATAAGCATTGGGTGCATGCACACGTCTTCAGATACATATGTTCCTTATGTTATATGTCACGAGAACTCCTGGGCACTCCATGAAATTGCTGAGCAGTTGGGTTAGAACAGATAAAAGGAAGTACTTCTTCACCCAAAGAGTGATTAACATATGGAATTCACTGCCACAGGAGGTGGCGGCGGCTACAAGCATGGACAGATTCAAGAGGGAATTAGATAAATATATGGAGCAGAAGTCCATCGGTGGCTATTGGCCACAGGGTATAGATGGGAATTCTCAGTCTGGGGCAGGTGATGCACTCTATTCTTGGTGCTGGAGGGGGCAGCAGTGGGAGGGCTTCTAGTGTCCTGGCCCCAGTGGTGGCCCTCCTGATGGCACCTGGTATTTTGGGCCACTGTGTGACAGAGAGTTGGACTGGATGGGCCACTGGCCTGATCCAACATTGGCTTCTCTCTTATGTTCTTATGATAGGAACTCTCGGTCTGGGGCTAGGAATGCTCTGTATTCTTGGTGCTTGGGGGGACAGTGGGGGGCTTCTAGTGTCCTGGCCCCACTGGTGGACCTCCTGATGGCACCTGGTATTTTGGGCCACTGTGAGACAGAGAGTTGGACTGGATGGGCCACTGGCCTGATCCAGCATTGCCTTCTCTTATGTTCTTATTTTACTATACCAGTGTGTTTAATTCACACAATCTGTTGCTGTAAGTAGCTTCCTACTGTCTAATTGTTGCATTTGTTTAACATGTCATCTCAATACTTATGCTTTGCATCCCCTCTGGTTGCATCCAGATTTCTACAGGTCCAATCCTGTTGCGCTGACTGCTGGATGATCCACCCTGACTGATTGCGCTGACTCATTCTATATAATCTGCCTCGAGTCGCAGTGAGACCATTGAACTATAAGTAAAAATAAATGAACAACTGCAAACGGTGAGCGTAGGTGTAAGACTACGAAACCCATGTTGCAATGGGATAGCGAGTGAGGAAGCGTGTGGACTACAGAACCCCCGGTGCAGCGTGAATGAGGTGCGGCGGAATTCGGCGCTCGCAATGGGAGCGAAGATAACGCAGGAACTATGAAAGCTCAACGACCTCCACCAGACCGGGAAGACAGATTTTGTTTTTCTGCAAAAAATATACATATATAGCCAGGGGGAAATGAACTTTGGGGCCGAATTCCCTCTGGGGATTCTGCATTATTCTGTATTTGTCCTCAACGTAAATGCAATCGTTAGCGATGAGAGGAAGGCGAAGCTGGATTCGGTGTTGACACGGCCCTGGACCAGAGGAGCAACGCAAGCCGGCTTGCCTCTTTACAGCCGGCAGCTTAGAGATGAAATTGTCCTGCCCCCTTTCCCGCCCCCTCCCTCTCCACAAACCCACCTGCAGGCTTTTTAACAAGCAAGGTTTTGCCCCTCCGTAGATGTGTGAGGTCTGACCTTTAGAACGGAACGAAAAACACACACACACACACGCATTCATAACCACAAACTAAATATAGAAGCCTGAAGACAGGGTGGAGATAAAGATATAGGTCAAGTGAACGTGTTCTCTCCCCCCTCCCCTTTTGTTGAAAGCATAAATGCAAGAGGGAAAGGAGCAAAACCCTCTTTATGAAAGAAAGCGGTAACGTCCGGGTAGCATCTAAATCCTCCTTAACATTTATCGGAAGCCCAAACAAGAAAGCCTTTTGGAAAAGACAGTCACGGCGAACGTGTGACTTTCTTCCTGGACACAAAAAGAGAGATTATAGGAAGGAAGGAAGCAAGGGAAAACAGAGAGGCCCGTTGGCTGATTGAGAAAGAAAAAAAAACATTGGGGGGTAAGCGCTGCCAATGCTGGATTGGGGGAATTCCTGGAGATTTGGGGGTGGACCCTTGGGAAGGCGGGGTTTAGGGAAGAGAGGAGTTCAGTAGGGCAGAATGGCTTAAGAATCCACCTTCCAAAGTGGCCATTTTCTCCAGGGGAACTGATCTCTCTCATCTGGGGCTCAGTTGTAGTTCTGGAAGGTTCCTAGGCACCAAAAGAAGGAGAAGGAGAAGGAGAAGGAGAAGGAGAAGGAGAAGGAGAAGGAGAAGGAGAAGGAGAAGAAGAAGAAGAAGAAGAAGAAGAAGAAGAAGAAGAAGAAGAAGAAGAAGAAGAAGAAGAAGAAGAAGAAGAGGAGGAAGAAGAAGAAGAAGAAGAAGAGGAGGAGGAGGAGGAGGAGGAGGAGATTGGATTTATACCGCACTCTTCACTACCTGAAGGAGTCTCAGAGTGGCTCACAAACTCCTCTCCCTTCCCCTCCCCACAACAGACACCCTGTGAGGTAGGTGGGGCTGAGAGAGCTCTGACAGAACCGGCTCTTTTTCAAGGACAGCTCCGACAGAACCATGGCTTGCCCAAGGTCATCCAGCAACTGCCAGTGGAGGAGTGGGGAAATTCTCCCAGATTAGAGTCTGCGCACAAACCACTACACCTGGATATTGGCAGCCATATTTGGAGGCTTAGACCAGACGATTTGGCATGCAGTCCTCCACGTTCCTCGCCTCTGCAAACCAACCGAAGACTTCTCATTCGTGTCAGCAAACCGGAGTTTACCGTCCTCCCTGAAACAGCAAAGTTTGGTTTGTGCTTGAAAGATGTGAATGTGCTTAAAAACAATACATTAAAGATAACAAATGCGTTTATTGACTTGTTTATTTGTTACATATTTACTTACTTGTTTCATTTAAGCCCTTCCTGACCCTTCTTAGCTTCTGAGATCTAGAAGAAGAAGAAGAAGAGATTGGAATTATACCCCAACCTTCACTTGGAGTCTCAGAGCGGCTTACAAACTCCTGTCCCTTCCCCTCCCCACAACAGACACCCTGTGAGGTCGGTGGAACTGAGAGAGCTCGTGACAGAAACTGCTGTTTTTCAAGAAGAGCTGTGCCAGAGCTTGTGACTGACCCAAGGTCATCCAGAAGCTGCATGTGGAGGAGTGGGGGAATCAAACCCAGTTCTCCCAGATTAGAGTCCGCACACTTCACCACTACACCAAACTGATCTAACGAGATCGGGCTGGCTTCAAGGTGAGTTCAAGGTGAGAGACAAACAGATGGCTTGCAATCGCCTGCCTCTGTGTAGCGACCCCGGACTTCCTTGCTGGTCTCCCATCCAAGAACTAACCAGGGCTGACCCTGCTTAGCTTCTGGGATCTGAGGTGGGACTAGCTTGGGCCATTCAGGCCAGGGCAAATGGGTTGATAGGTTTGGCAGTGGGAAGCGCCATTGAGTCACTGCTGACTTACGGCGTAGGCAAGAGATGAACAGAGGCGGTTTGCCATTGAGAGAGCCAGTTTGGTGTAGTGGTTAGGAGTGCGGACTCTAATCTGGGAGAACCGGGTTTGATTCCCCGCTCCTCCACATGCAGCCACCTGGGTGACTGTGGGCCAGTCACAAGTTCTCCTCAAAGTCTCTCGGCCCCACCTGCCTCACAGGGTGGCTATTGTGGGGAGAGGAAGGGAAAGGCTATTGTAAGATGCTCTGGGACTCCTTCGGGTAGTAAAAAGTGGGGTATAAAACCCAGCTCTCCTCTCTGCTTCACCAGCTGTCTGAAATCATGAATGGATCATAAGTTGTGTCAGGAGGTGACCTGGAAAGACACTGTTTTTCTTCATGGGACAGAGAGTCAGTTTGGTGTAATGGTTAGGACCGTGGACTCTAACTGGGGGGAATCAGGTTTGATTCCCCACTCTTCCACATGCAGCTGCTGGTGAGACCTTGGGTCAGTCATCAGTTCTCTCAGAGCTGTTCTCTCAAGGACAGTCCTCGAAAGAGCTCTCTCAGCCCCACCAACTTCACAGGGTGTCTGTTGTGGGGAGGGGAAGGGAAAGGAGTTTGTAAGCCGCTCTGAGACTCCTTTGGGTAGTGAAGGGCGGGTATAACCAGTCCTTCTCTCTTCTACTCACAGGGTGTCTGTTGTGGGGAGGGAAGGAAAGGAGTTTGTAAGCCGCTCTGAGACTCCTGGGTAGTGAAGGGTGGGGTATGAATCCAATCTCTTCTCTTCTTCTACCTCACAGGGTGTCTGTTGTGGGGAGGGGAAGGGAAAGGAGTTTGTAGGCCGCTCTGAGACACCTTTGGGTAGTGAAGGGTGGAGTATGAATCCAATCTCCTCCTCCTCCTCCTCTTCTTCTTCCTCTTCTTCTTCACAACATTTGAGTCCAGTGGCACTCTCAAGACCAGCCAAGTCTTATTCTGGGCATTCACTCGCAGGGTCGCCATAAGTTGAAAGTTACTTTATTGACATTATTTCTAGTCCACCTTTCTCACAACAGCGTTTCGCGCGCCTCGACATCTAGTCGTGCCGGCCACATGACCACGGAAATGTCTTTGGACAGCGCTGGCTCTCCGGCTTGGAAACGGAGATGAGCACCGCAGCCCTAGAGTCGGATTCGACTGGCTTTCGAGCAAGGGAACCTTTACCTTTATCTTTATCTTTCTCACTTGGAATCCAGGTGGATTAGGCAGAGTGACTCGGTACGCTCAACAGAATGGGACAAACCATGCAATAGCATTCGGGTTGTAGAACCAACAAGGAGTCTCAAAACAGAACTGAAGCCAAGCCGGTGTCTTAACACAGCACGTTAAATGATGCAAAATTCCACAGCAGGAGCCTCGGCTCAGCAAGCTATACACAGCAGCAATAGACCGCCGTCTCTAATTATTTACTTATCGAAGTGACTTTGTGACTCATTCTGCACAGTGCTACCGTATTGCCTGCCTAGAAAAGCCATCTTGACTACTTCGGTTTTTGGATAGGCTCAGGTGGGTGGCCGTGCTGGTCTGAAGCAATAGAACAAAGTTTGAGTCCAACGGCACCTTGAAGGCCAACTAAGTTGTATTCAAGGTATAAACTTTCGTGTGCAGGCACTCAAAAGAAGAGAGTCAGTTTGGGGTAGTGTTTAGGAGCGCGGACTCTAATCTGGGAGAACTGGGTTTGATTCCGCAGTCCTCCACGTGCAGCCAGCCGGGTGACCTTGGGTCAGTCACAAGTTCTCTCAGAGCTGTTCTCTCCAGGGCAGTCCTCGAGAGAGCTCTCTCAGCCCCGCCTACCTCACCGGGTGCCGGTTGTGGGGAGGGGAAGGGAAAGGAGATTGAAAGCCGCCCTGAGACTCCGAGTGGAGGGCAGGGTATAAATCCAATCTCCTCCTCCTCTTCCTCCTTTTTCTGCTTCATTGCCGCTCTGAGACTCTGAGTGAAGAGCAGCGTATAAATCCAGTCTCCTCCTCCTCCTCCCCCTCCTCCTCTTCCTCTCCTTCTCCTCCTCCTCTTCTTCCTCCCTGACTGCCTTTGTTTTTATGCTCCTCTGACTGTTTTATGCCGTTGAGGTATTCTTGGTTTTATTGACTGTAGGTGTTATGATTGTATACTGGGATGGTTTTATTGCTGGTGGGTTAGTTTTATTGGATCGTTTTATTGACGGCTGTTCAAAGGTGCATTCTCCCCCCCCCCCAGTTTTGGATTCTTGGCCGACCCAAGCGAGTTTGGGAGAAGGGGGCTTACAGATGCCTTTTTAAAAAAAAAAAAACCCCACACCAATCAACCATCCCTTCTAAGACTGAGAACACGAAACATTCACATGAGTTAATCCTGGCCCGGCCTGCGTCGGCATAATAGCTCAACGTCTCGATGTTGGTTCATTTCAGTTCCTCTTAAAACATTTTTTCTAAAGTTTCTGGAAGGAAACAGGTTTGTTTTGTTGCATACAGAGGGCACAAATAAACACCTTTTTTTAAAAAAGAAATCCTAACAGGCAAATGTATTGTCGTGTACGAGAGGCCTTGAATCATGCGTGCCAATCCGGGCACCAAAAAGCTGAACTAATTGGCAAGGGGCAAAGAGGTGACTTGCCTGGGGGGGGGCAGTGTTCCCTCTAAGCTGAGTTAGTGCGAGCCAGCTCACAGATTTTTTAGCCTCCGGCTCACACACTGTTGTCCGAGCTCAGGAAGGAGATGGCTCCAGAGCAGACTAATTGATGCAGCAGCCAAATCGCTCGCTCACAACTTCAACGCTGGCAGCTCACAAAATAGAATTTTTGCTCACAGGACACCACAGCTCAGAGGGAGCATTGCCTGGGGGTACCGTTAGAAGAAGAGAAGAAGAGATTGGATTTACACCCTGCCCTTCACTGCCCAAAGGCATCTCAGAGCGGCTTACAAACTCCTTTCCCTTCCCCTCCTCACAACAGGCACCCTGTGAGGTAGGTGGGGCTGAGAGAGCTCTAACACAAACCGTCCTTGAGAGAATAGCTGTGCCAGAGCTTGTGACTGACCCAAGGTCACATCAGCAAGTGCAAGTGGAGGAGTGAGGAATCAAACCCAGTTCTCCCAGATAAGAGTCCATGCACTTAACCACTACACCAAATGGCCCCTGCCCGGGCATCTGAGAATGCCACCGGAGTTTAAAAGCACCGATCGAAGCAGCCAGGGGAACGCCGGGAGGCAAAGAGAGGGAGTGGCAAAGATGAATGGGAGAGATCACTTGCGGGTCCTTTTAATATCGTATGGCTACCGGTAGGGGCTCGTTTGGATTTGTTTCTCTACAGAATGGTAGGAGTGCTTTTAGGAATAATAAAATGACCAGAATGATGATTCATGGGAAGAACGTAGGATGCTGGAAGAGCAGAGAGAGAGAGAAAGAAGAAGGAGGAGGAGGAGAAAGAGGAGGAGGAGAAAGAGGAGGAGGAGGAGGAAAAGGAAGGAAGAGGAAGAGGAGAAGGAGGAGGAGGAGGAGACGAAGGAGGAGGAGGAGAAGGAAAAGGAGAAGAAGGAGGAGAAGGAGAAGAAGGAGGGAGAAGGAGAAAAAGAAGAAAGAGAAGGAGAAGAAGGAGAAGGAAGAGGAGGAGGAGGAAGAGGAGGAGGAGGAGAAGGGGAGAAGGAAGAGGAGGAGGAGGAGGAAAAGAAGGAGGAGGAGAAGGAGGAGGAGGAGAAGGAGAAGGAAAAGAAGGAGAAGGAGAAGAAGGAGAGAGAAGGAGAAAAAGAAGAAGGAGAAGGAAGAGGAGAAGGAGGAGGAGGAGGAGAGTTTGGATTTATACCCCGCCCTTCACTACCCAAAGGAGTCTCAGAGCGGCTTACAATCTCCTTTCCCTTCTCCTCCCCACAACAGACACCCTGTGAAGCAGGTGGGGCTGAGAGAGCTCTTTTGAGCACTGCCCTTGAGAGAACAGCTCTGAGAGAACTTGACCCAAGGTCATGCCAGTGGCTGCACGTGGAGGAGCAGGGAATCCAAACCAGTTCTCCAGATTGGAGTCCACTGCTCTGAAGCACTACACCATTGGTGGGGAGGAGCCTAGAGAGCAGGCAGAGCACCCAGATGGGGGAAGCAAGAGAACAGAGATGTCTTTAAGTTAGAAGTGGGAACAGAACACAGAGGGGAACCAACGGAGGAATCCTGAGCTACCGTCACAACTCTGTGGAGCAGCATTACCTCTCGGGTTGCCAACTCCGAACTGGGAAATATCTGGTGATTTTGGTTTTGGCATGTGGGGAGGGAGGGGTTTGGGGAAGGGAGGGGAGGGGAGGAGGGGAGGGAGGGGAGGGACTTCAGTGGGGTGTAATGCCACAGAGTTCACCTTCCAAAGCAGCCAGCTTCTCCAGGAGAACTGATCTCTGTCGCCTGGAAATCAGTTGCAATTCCAGGAGACCTCCAGCCACCACCCAGAGAGGTTGGCAACCCTCATTACAACCAGCTGGCAACTGCCAGGAGTCCAGGAGTGGGAGGACATGAGGGGAGCACCAGCAGCACCAGTGCGATGTCGCCTCCAGGAAAACCTGGAAGTGATGTTGCAGCTTTCTAGGAATCTCCAGAAACTCTATGGTCAAATTGCTGAGTTTCCGTCAATCTCTAGAGATGACTGACGTCACTTCTTGGGGCGGGGGATGCTTCCATGGAGGAACCAGGAAGGGATATCATGCCATTATTTGTCTTCTACTGGCCACAGGAGTTGGAAACCAGCAGCCCTTCATGGGAGGGAAGTACAGATGACCTTATTAACCATCAATTTACATTCATGATTGCAGAAACACATGACCAAAGGGATCTGTTGAGGATGGGTGAGTGGGCGTCAACGTGGCAAATGGGGTTCAATGTGGCCAAGTGCAAAGTGATGCACATTGGAGCCAAAAATCCTAAATATAAATACACGTTGATGGGGTCTGAACTAGCAGAGACGGACCAAGAGAGAGATCTTGGAGTCGTAGTGGATAACTCAATGAAAATGTCTAGACAGTGTGTAGCTGCAATAAAGAAGGCCAACGCTATGCTGGGGATTATTAGGAAGGGAATTGAAAACAAATCAGCCAGTATCATCATGCCCCTGTATAAATCATTGGTGCGACCTCATTTGGAATACTGTGTACAGTTCTGGTCACCACATCTCAACAAGGATATTATAGCATTGGAAAAAGTGCAGAGAAGGGCAACTAGAATGATAAAAGGGTTGGAACACCTTCCCTATGAAGAAAGGTTAAAACGCTTGGGGCTCTTTAGCTTGGAGAAGCGATGGCTGAGGGGTGACATGATTGAGGTTTATAAGATTATGAATGGGATTGAGCAGGTTGAGAAAGAAGTCCTTTTCTCCCTTTCTCACAATACAAGAACTCCTTGTGGGCACTCCATGAAATTACTGAGCAGTCGGGTTAGAACAGATAAAAGGAAATACTTCTTCACCCAAAGAGTGATTAACATATGGAATTCACTGCCACAGGAGGTCGTGGCAGCTGCAAGCATGGACAGTTTCAAGAGGGAATTAGATAAACATATGGAGCAGAAGTCCATCAGTGGCTATTAGTCACAGGGTATAGATGGGAACTCTCAGTCTGGGGCAGGTGATGCTCTCTGTTCTTGGTGCTGGAGGGGGCAGCAGTGGGAGGGCTTCTGGTGTCCTGGCCCCACTGCTGGACCTCCTGATGGCACCTGGTATTTTTGGTCACTGTGTGAGAGAGTGTTGGACTAGATGGGCCATTGGCCTGATTCAACATTGGCTTCTCTTATGTTCTTATATTGCCCCAGCTATCATGAAACTTACAGTAATGCAAGATTGCTTGTTTGCTTGCTTGGATGGTATTGGGATATTTGGTGGATATAGCAGACTTTTGCCCAGGCATAGAAGTGTGATACTGAGCGCAATGAATAAATCTCCCCAAAAGTATATTGCAAAAGGTAAAAACTTACATTTATTCAAGTAGCTCCAGATCACATTCAGGCTGCAGTCAAAAGGAGAGGGAGTACTTTCTAAAGAGTACTTTCCCTATCACAAATGGGTTAGCTTGTCTGACATCACATGTGTGTGGGAGGATGAGGGCATTGCCTCTACAGGAAAGACCTGCAGAGACATGTGTCCCCGTGGAAGGCCATGTGCAGGGAGGGGGAGGGCAAAGTACACAGAGAGGGAGGAGGGGTCAGAGGGCAGCTCTCAGTTTAAGACACAGAGAGGCATCCCTTTCAAGGAGATTACACCTTTACACCCTTAGAGTGATGTGGTGTGCCCCCCCCCCCGGTGTCCAGGCGTGCTGAGTTGCTCACTCCAAGAGTTGGTCGGTGGGTCGATTTAGCAAACATCTGTGTCACCTCTCCAAACAACCCACTCTAGGGGGCTCACAAAGCAGATCGAGCGAAAGCACCATAAAAGTTGTTACCAATTAGAAATCCAGCATTAAAGATTAGGGATGGGCACAAACCTAAAAAAAAAATTCTGGTTCAGTTCGGGGTGGTTCCTGGTTACCGAACCAGTCCGAACAGCCTAACCAAACTGGAGAAAAGTTCCGTAAATGTTCGGGGGCTCCGAACGGGGCCAGATTCATGCCGAATTTTAGCTCCTGAACCAGTTTGTGCTCATCCCTGTTAAAGATACCCTAAAACATGGAGCACCTTAAAATGAGTGCCATAATACCATTCTCAGTAGGGCTACCAACCCCCAGGGGGAGACTGGAGACGCCCTTGGAATTGCAACTGATCCCCAGACAACAGAGACCAGTTCCCCTGGAGGAAATGGCTGCTTTGGAGGGTGGACTCTGCAGCGCTATACCCGGCTGAGTGCCTCCCCTACACAATTCCCAGCCTCTGTGTGCATCACCCTCCAAAGGGGGAAAGAGAAGAAGGGGGGAAGGATTACAGAGTTATATATATATAAATCCAATTTAATATTCTGCTTGCAAACCTTCTCATAAAAGATTCACAACTATTAGTACTAGTTTGGTGTAGTGATTAAGTGCATGGACTCTAACCTGGGAGAACCGGGTTTGATTCTCCACTCCTCCACTTGCACCTGCTGATGTGATCTTGGGTCAGTCACAAGCTCTGGCACAGCTGTTCTTGAAAAAGAGTGGTTTCTGTCAGAGCTCTCTCAGCCCCACCTACCTCACAGGGTGCCTGTTGTGGCGAGGGGAAGGGAAAGGTGTTTGTAAGCTGCTCTGAGACTCCTTTGGGTAGTGAAGGGCAGGGTATACATCCAATCTCTTCTTCTTCTTCTACTATCATTCTTATTCTTTTTCATTTAATCTTAGTTTCTCAGTACTTACATTTTAACCACTCATAAAAGGCCCTCCGTGGTCCCATAAGTTCGTCTTCCATTTTTCCTTTTAACATATTTGTCAGTCTGTCCATTTCAGCACATTCCATAATCTTCGTTATCAACTCATTAAACGTTGGGATTTTCAGTGTCCTCCATGTCATTGCGAATAAGATTCTAGCGGCTGTTATAACATGTAAAATAAAATACCTATGGTACTTATCGAAGTCATCCGGTAGACGGTTTAACAGGAATATTTCTGGTTTAAGAGACATTGTAATATTCAACACTGATTGTAGAAAAGTATGTACCTCAATCTAGTATTTATGCACCTTTTTACATGTCCACCACGTATGGTGGTATGATCCAACATGACTATTACACTTCCAGCACCTATTCAAACATCCAGGAATTTCTCAAGGCAGAGTTGACAGCCCTACTTCTAACAACAGGAAAAGGGCAGGGAGAGGATTGGCACTGAGGGACAGCCAAGCCAAAGAAAATTGTTGGCAGTTTTACAGGTTAAGTCAAACTGAAACCAAGCAGGTGCAAACTGGAATCTCTACATTTGGGGAGGCCTCTTGGAACCTCCTCTGGCGGCGTCAAAATCGCTCGGGGCTGCTCTGTCTGTTCCACCCCCAACTGAAACCAGTCTTTGGTTTTTCGATCCTCTTTCACTCCTTTTATCGAAATTGTCAGTGGATTTTGGCTGTTTTCAGAACATGTCGCCACACCACAATGATGTGACTGCACAGGGCAAAGGCAGTGAAGCCACATCACAGCATTTGTGTTGTGTTGTTTGTTTATGTGGTAGGAGAGGGGGTCATGGCTCAGTAGGAGAGCATCTACTTGGCAGGCAGAAGGTCCCAGGTTCAATCCCCGACATCTCCAGTTGAAAAGGACCAGGCAGGAGGTGATGGGAAAGACCTCCACCTGAGACCCTGGAGAGCTGTAAAGAGGGGCTGTGGCTCAGTGGAAGAGCCTCTGCTTGGCATACAGAAGATTCCCCGTCTTCAGTTAAAAGGACCAGGCAGGAGGTGATGGGAAGAGACCTCTGACTGGGGGAGACCCTGGAGAGCTGTAAAGAGGGATCTTCAGTTAAAAGGACCAGGCAGGAGGTGATGGGAAAGACCTCTGACTGAGACCCTGGAGAGCTGTAATGGGGGTCCGTGGCTCAGTGGCAGAGCCTCTGCTTGGCATGCAGAAGGTCCCAGGTTCAATCCCTGGCATCTCCAGTTCAAAGGATTAGGCAGGAGATGATGGGAAAGACCTCCACCTGAGAACCTGGAGAGTTGTAAAGGGGGGCTGTGGCTCAGTGGTAGAGCCTCTGCTTGGCATGGAGAAGGTCCCAGGTTCAGTCCCCAGCATCTGAAGTTTGGAACAGGTAGTAGGCAGGGGAGGGGGAGGATCCTCAGAAAGGTATAATGCTATAAAGTCCACCCTTCACAGCAGTTACGAACTCCACTCTTCAGGGGTTTACATTACACCACCTTGAGGAGACCTTCACATGAGTCTGTCTGGTTTCCTTGAATTAAGCTCAAGTTTCTTCATGGGTGTGTGTGTCTAGCTGTCCTCCCTGCGTCTTCCTCTCCAACACCTCTTGCAAAACCCGAGGAGGTAGCTTGATTCAAGTCAGTGGAAGACGGTGTCTAGGAGCAATTGCGTTCACCATCCCAGACAATCTGCAGTTCCAGAAATCACCCAGGGCACTGACAAGATAAGGTAATAGGCCAAGTCAGTCAAAAGCTCTCAGAGAACAAGGCGGAACTCAAGAGAGGAGCCGGTTATCTATTTATTTCTGTCTGTGTGTATGTACAGACACTCAACATAAAAAAACAACAATGAAGACCATGGCATCCGGCCCCATCATTCCTTGGCAAATAGGAGGGGAAGTCATGGAAGCAGTGACAGCCTTCACATTCCCGGGATCCAAGATCACGGCAGATGGTGACTGCAGCCATGAAAGTAAAAAGACGCCTGCTCCTGGGGAGGAAAGTGATGGCAAACCTAGACAGCATGATAAAAAGTAGAGAAGCCAACAAGAGTCCGCATGGTCAAAGCGATGGTATTCCCAGTAGTCATGCATGGCTGCGAGAGCTGGACCATAAGGAAGGCCGAGCGCTGAAGAATAGATGCTTTTGAACTATGGTGCTGGAGAAGACTCTTGAGAGTCCCTTGGACTGCAAGGAGATCGAATCAGTCCATCCTAAAGGAAATCAACCCTGACTGTTCCCTGGAAGGCCAGAGACTGAAGCTGAAGCTCAAATACTTTGGCCACCAAATGGGAAGGAGCCCTCACTGGAGAAGCCCCTGATGCTGGGAAAGATTGGAGGTCAAAGAAGAAGGGGACGGCAAAGGATGGAGATGGTTAGGCAGTGTCATCGACGCAATGAACATGAAGTTGAGCAAACTCCAGAGGACAGCGGAGGGCAGGAGGGCCTGGCGTGATGTGGTCCACGGGGTCGTGAAGGGTCAGACTCGACTGTGCGACTGAACAACAAAAAATGTACACACACACACATCTGGAGCCCCCTCCAAGCCTTGCCTCCTCTGTGCAATAGATTCTGATTCCAGACCCAACCCTCTCTCCATGCAAGGAAGGAGAAGCTCCTGTCTGCTGGGAATTCAGTGCCTCTTCCTCCTGGGGCCTTCCATTCCAAGCCAGAGTGGGACATCACAGTGGGTCAGGAGGAAGGTGAACCAACCATGCCCTTGCGGCTTGGACCTAGGGCCCCCGAGCCCCCGATGGGTCCAAAAGATCCCGCCCACTCCAGGTCCTGTTACCTGCCACCACCAGAAGTGGTGGCAAGAATCATACTAAAAAGAAAAATAAGGTCTCGTCTACTTACAGGAAGTTCTTACCATAGACTTCCTGGCCATCCTTAGAGCTACCTGGAAGTGAAAAGGGTAGCTCTCGGAACCACCGGACACTCTAGGGTAAGAAGGTCTAATTTTACCATAGAATTTCCAGTGATTTCTAGAATGACCCTTTCCCCCTTCCAGGTTGCTCTAGGAATTACCAGAACTCTACGGTAGGAACTTCCAAGTCCTGTGAGGAAAGGCTGAAGGAGCCGGGTATGTTTAGCCTGGAGAGGAGACAACTGAGAGGTGATATGATAAACTGTCTTCAAGTATTTGAAGGGTTGTCATATAGAGGATGGGGCGGAGTTGTTTTCTGTTGCCCCAGAAGGTCAGACCAGAACCAACGAGTTGAAATTAAATCAAAAGAGTTTTCAGCTAAGCATTAGGAAGAACTTCCTCACAGAGCAGTTCCTCAGTGGAACAGGCTTCCTCGGGAGGTGGTGCTGGGCTCTCCTTCTTGGGAGGTTTTCAAACAGAGGCTAAATGGCCATCTGACCACAATGTGGATTCTGTGAGTTTCTGCAGAGCATGAGAAGGGAGGGCAGGAAGGGTTTGCCTCATCAGTGTTTAGTTCTTGTGGCCTTTCCTTTACACACCCAGGGCAACGCCAATCGCCACTTTGGGGTCAGAAAGAAATTTCCCTCCAGGCCAGATTGGCCCAGGGATCTTGGAGGTTTTTCCTTCCTCTGGGGATAGAGTAAGGTGTCACTGGGATAATGGGGGGGGGTATTTGTGAATTTCCTGCATTGTGCAGGGGGTTGGACTAGATGTCCCTTGAGGTCCCTTCCAGCCCTAGGTTTCTATGTTTTGTGCAAGTAGGAGAGGCCTTATTTTTCTTTAATAATTTCCCCCTGCAACACTGCCCCTCAAAACCCGTCTGCCAGTTGGACCTGGGTTAGGGTCATGAGGGGTACAGAGGTTCCCTTACTGCCCCCTCCTACCCAGCATTCCTCCTGACTGTGAGAATATGGTCTTTCTCCCCTCATCGGTGATAGGGAAAGGAGATTCTCCCTATTGATATAGCACGTTTCTGGGCCATTTTGGTGTAATGCTTAAGTGTGCGGACTCTAATCTGGGAGAACCGGGTTTGATTTCCCACTCCTCCACTTGCACCAGCTGGATGACCTTGGGCAAGCCACAGTTCTGACAAGAGCTGTCCTTGAAAGAGCAGTTCTCGAAAGAGCTCTCTCAGCCCCACCTGCCTCATAGGGTGTCTGTTGTGGGGAGGGGAAGGGAAAGGAGTTTATCAGCCACTCTGAGACACTTTTGGGTAGTGAAGGTCGGGATGTAAATCCAATCTCTTCTCTTCTTCTTCTTCTTGCAGTCAGGCTGCGATCACACCAACAACATAATCCACTTCCAATCCACTTTCAGTGCTCCTTCCAACTGGATTTTACTATGCGATCTGGTAAGATCCAGTCGGAGAAATGCATCGGAAGAGCATTGAAAGTGGATGTTTTGTGTGTGAGACTGCAGCCTTACCAGATGACAATCTGTCATCAAACAAGAAGAAGAAGAAGAAGAAGAAGAAGAAGAAGAAGAAGAAGAAGAAGAAGAAGAAGAAGAAGAAGAAGAAGAAGAAGAAGAAGAAGAAGAGGAGGAGGAGGAGGAGGAGGAGGAGGAGGAGGAGGAGGAGGAGGAGGAGATTGGATTTATACCCCGCCCTTCACTCGGAGTCCCAGAGCGGCTGACAAACTCCTTCCCCTTCCCCTCCCCACAACAGACACCCTGGGAGGTAGGCGGGGCTGAGAGAGCTCTTTCCAGAACTGCTCTTTCAAGGACAGCTCTGACAGAACTGTGGCTTGCCCAAGGTCATCCAGCCAGGTGCAAGTGGAGGAGTGGGGGAATCAAACCCGGTTCTCCCAGATTAGAGTCCGCCCACTTCACCACTACACCAAACACTGGAATGTTAAGTTCCATTTCTGCTGCATTTCCTGTGTTTCTATTATCTCTGTATGACCTTCAGTGCTTGGTATGCCCTTTCTCTTAGGAAAAGTAGCCTGTTACTTTGGTGGGCTTTTACCTGTTTCCTGATTGTCTTGAATAATGTATACCTGTTTGTTGCACACGCTTTCCTTTAGTTCTAACACGAAATGGTTAAGATGTCTGCATACTCTCAGTGTCTCAATAAACTTTACTTCTTTCAATGAACTGAATGTTGTAGGTATGTAGGTACCTAAGGCTATCTTTCAGCTCTGCTCCTGCAGAGTGCAGGGGGTTGGACTAGATGACCTGCAAGGTCCCTTCGAACTCCAACATTCTCTGATTCTATGATAGCTGCAGGAGCCTGGCACTCAGCGTCTTCCCAAACGCCATCCTCTCCTGCCTCTGCCCCTCCAGTCTTCAGGAACTTCCTGAGCTGGAGTTGGCAACACAATTCTGAGCCCCTTCCAGAAGTCATGGGCTTACTATTTGGTCCTTTGGGGTGGGTTCTCCGCCCATTGCTCTCCTCCTTTCCGAGTCACTGCACAACCCTGAACATTCGTTTGTCTATGAGATACCAACTGGGCAGTTGACTTTTTAAAAAAATATTCAAGTTCAGAATCCAGATGGGTTGCCCCACCAGTGTTTCCCCTAAGCTGAGTGAGTGTGAGCCAGCTCACAGTTTTTTAGCCTCCGGCTCACACATTTTTTGTCTCGGCTCAGGAAGGGAGGGCTCCAGAGCAAACTAACTGATGCAGCGGCCAGGTCGCTCGTTCCCAACTTTCATGCTGGGAGCTCACAAAGTAGAATTTTTGCTCACAGGACTCCACAGCCTAGAGGGACCATTGGTCACCACCAGTGTTCCCTCCAAGCTGAGTGAGTGTGAGCTAACTCGCAGTTTTTTTAGCCTCCGGCTCACACATTTTTGTCTCGGCTCAGGGAGGAGGGCTCCAGAGCAAACTAATTTACACAGCAGCCAAACTGCCTGCTTACAACTTTAATGCCAGGATCTCACAAAATAGAATTTTTGCCCACACGACTCCACAGCTTAGAGGGAGTATTGGTTGCCACGTTAGTCCGTCTGTAGCAAGAGTCTAGGAGCTCCTTCCAGACTAACACAATTTGTGGCAGGGGCGCATGAGCCTTTGTGAGTCACTGCTTCACTTCTTCAGATTCAAGTCCAAGCGCCGGGGAGAATGTAGCCAAAACGCTAGCTTAGCAGTGGGAAGACGAGAAACCTCACGAAACAATAAATATCGCACCAGGATGTGCAATTTCACTAGAATTTCCCGCTCGAGGGCTTGTTTTGAACTGCTATTTCAATCTCCGAGCCGGCTGCCGAGAGAGAGTCGGGCTTTGAATCAGATGCTTTACATAAACCTCAGGTTTCACTAAATGTCACTCGGGGCCTTTTCTCGGCCTCTGCAGAAAGGCATGAAAAGAGGCAGACCTGACCCGGCCCAGGGAGTGGAGCCCGTGGTGGATCCCCGAAAAGGGCCTTGCCCTTGGGTTGCCAACCTTCGGGTGGTTAAGTAAAACACTCAATCACCATGTATAATTCTACAATTCCCCCTCTGCTTTTTTATATTATGCTAAGTGTCGATTTTAAAAGTGTTTTTAGAATGATGCATTAACAAAAACTACAGCTTGAACATTAACCGTGAAGCTCAACAGTACATTCAGAACACTGTCAGTTCTGTAGAAATATTTACAGCCGATAATGAGGTCTTATCACGGGCACAAGGTCCCAATCTAACATACTTATTACAAAAACGACTAAGACAAACTACAGTGTTCTAGTAATCGTTCCGTTTGCGTATTCTTCATCAGGTTTGTCTGTTGTTGTTGACTCGCTGACAATACACGTTGATGGGGTCTGGACTGGCAAACACTGACCAAGAGAGAGATCTGGGAGTCGTAGTAGATAACTCAATGAAAATGTCCAGACAGTGTGTAGCTGCAGTAAAGGAGGCCAATGCTATGCTGGGGATTATTAGGAAGGGAATTGAAAACAAATCAGCCAGAATCATCATGCCCCTGTATAAATCACTGGTGCGACCTCATTTGGAATACTGTGTACAGTTCTGGTCACCACATCTCAAAAAGGATATTATAGCACTGGAGAAAAGTGCAGAGAAGGGCAACTAGAATGATCAAAGGGTTGGAACACCTTCCCTACGAAGAACGGTTAAAACGCTTGAGGCACTTCAGCTTGGAGAAACGACGGCTGAGGGGTGACATGATCGAGGTTTATAGGATTATGAATGGGATTGAGCAGGTTGAGAAAGAAGTCCTTTTCTCCCTTTCTCACAATACAAGAACTCGTGGGCACTCCATGAAATTGCTGAGCGGTCGGGTTAGAACAGATAAAAGGAAGTCCTTCTTCACCCAAAGAGTGATTAACACATGGAATTCACTGCCACAGGAGGTGGTGGCGGCTACAAGCATGGACAGTTTCAAGAGGGAATTGGATAAACATCTGGAGCAGAAGTCCATTAGTGGTTATTAGCCACAAGGGATAGATAGGAACTCTCAGTCTGGGGCAAGGTGATGCTCTGTATTCTTGGTGCTTGGGGTGGGAGCAACAGTGGGAGGGCTTCTGGTGTCCTGACCCCAATGGTGGACCTCCTGATGGCACCTGGTATTTTTGGCCACTGTGTGACAGACTGTTGGACTGGATGGGCCATTGGCCTGATTCAACATTGGCTTCTCTTATGTTCTTATGTACTCGCCACGGTCTTGGAGTAAAGTGACGTGCTTAATAAACTCCACAAAAACATAAAGAAGGCTCCAATCATAAAGAGGGATGAATGCCGGGCGAATTTTATGGGTGCAATCACACGGGAACATCTGGCAAGCGTCCTGCACCCATCGCCAACCCATCTCGCCCCTCCGGAGAAGCGGAGTTAAAAAATACCTGGGAAAGTGCAGTAGCAAATGGGTTTGTGACGGGCTGCAGACGGACGTCTCTGTGTGATCGCGCCGGCGTGCTGTCGTTGCGTCAGCGATCCCTCGTCGAAGTGCACCAGAAACATGTGGCAAAGAACTGCGTCTGATCATTCAGTGGCGCGTCAAACGACTACAAGGCAAATAGCCTCACTTCCCCCTGCATTATCTGGCACGTGTGATCTGGGACCGAAGTTTTCCTTTACAATAAGGAGCATGTTACATTTTATAAACACTCCGACGTTGCAAGATTCTTAGTACTAGTCCATATACTATATCGGTGCCACGCTATTGCGTTTTAAGTTCTAAAAGAAAACAGATGAGCACGACATGCATTTTACAATTCTCTGATAATGTTATACGCTATAAGGAAATCAGAGGTATGGAAAAACATATTAAGGGTTACTGACCTGGTGACCGGGAATTGCCAATATTGTTGCAGTGCAATCCTTTGGGTGATGGCTGGAGCTCTCCCATTATTACAACCGATCTCCAGTTCCCCTGGAGAAAATGGCTGCTTTGGAAAGTGAACTCGATGGCATTCTGCCCCATCGAAGCCCCTCCCTCCTCAAACCCCGCCCTCCTCTGGCTCCACCTCCCAAATCTCCAGGTATTTCCTGACCTACAGCGGGCAAGAAGAAGAAGAGAAGAGTTTGGATTTATACCCCACCCTTCACTTGGAGTCTCAGAGCGGCTTACAAGCTCCTTTCCCTTCCTCTCCCCACAACAGACACCCTGTCAGGTAGGTGGGGCTGAGAGAGCTCTGACAGGAACTGCTCTTTCAGGAACAGTTGTGCCAGAGCTTGTGACTGACCCAAGGTCATCCAACCAGGTGCAAGTGGAGGAGTGGGGGAATCAAACCCAGTTCTCCCAGATTAGAGTCCGCGCAGTTAACCACTACACCAAACTGGCAACTCTACCTTGCCCACACTTGCCAAATTCTTGCCCCAAGAAGGACAGACAATAAGCAAAAGCAGCCCCCCCGGCCTCCCCTTCGCCCACTGCTTAAAGCTCAGTAAGGTTCCCAACTCCCAGCTGGGAAATTCCTGGAGATTTGGGAGTGGATCTTGGGAAAGACTGACTTTGGGGAGGGAAACGACCCCAGCAGGGATGTGACACCATACCATCCACCAGTGTTCCCTCTAAGCTGAGTTGGTGTGAGCTAGCTCACTGTTTTTTAGCCTCCGGCCGGCACATTTTTGTCTTGGCTCAGGAAGGGAGGGCTCCAGAGCAAACTAATCTATGCAGCAGTCAAGTCAGTCACTCGCAACTTTAATGCTAGCAGCTCACATAAGAACAAAAGGGAAGCCAATGTTGGATCAGGTCAATGGCCCATCCAGTCCAACACTCTCTGTCACACAGTGGCCAAGAATACCAGGTGCCCTCAGGAGGTCCAGCAGTGGGGCCAGGACACTAGAAGCCCTCCCACTGCTGCCCCCCCCAAGCACCAAGAATACAGAGTGTCCCTTGACCCAGAGTCCTTATCTATCCCTTGTGGCTAATAGCCACTGATGGACCTCTGCTCCAGATGTTTATCCAGTTCCCTCTTGAAGCCATCCTTGCTTGTAGTCGCCACCCCCTCCTGTGGCAGTGAATTCCATGTGTTCATCCCTCTTTGCGTGAAGAAGGACTTCCTTTTATCCGTTCTAACCCGACCTCTCAGTGGTTCTTGTATTGTGAGAAAGGGAGGAAAGTCCTTCTTTCTTGACTTGCTCTGTCCCATGCATAATCTTATAAACCTCGATCATGTCGAGGATGTTGACAGACTCGAGCGGGTCCAGAGGAGGGCGACCAGGATGGTGAGAGGGTTGGAGTCCAAGTCTTATCAGGAAAGGCTGAGGGAGTTGGGTTTGTTTAGCCTGGGAAAGAGAAGGTTTAGAGGGGACATGATTGCAGTCTTCAAGTATCTGAAGGGCTGTCATGTAGAAGATGGAGTGGATCTATTCTCTCTTGCTCCGGATTGCAAGACTAGATCTAATGGGTGGGAATGACAAGGGAGTCATTACCGGCTAGATATCAGGAGAAACTTCCTGACTGTAAGAGTGGTTGAGCAGTGGAACAGACTGCCTCGGGAGGTGGTGGATGCTCCTTCGCTGGACGTTTTCAAGAGGAGACTGGACAACCATCTTTTGGGTATGTTGTAGGTATGTAGGGGTTTCGGCTGTGTTCCTGCAGAGTGCAGGGGGTTGGACTAGATGGCCTGCAAGGTCCCTTCCAACTCTAACATTCTATGATTCTATGATTCTATGTCACCCCTCAGCCGTCATTTCTCCAAGCTAAAGAGCCCCAAGCGCTTTAACCTTTCTTCATTGGGAAAGGTGTTCCAACCCTTTTATCATTCTAGTTGCCCTTCTCTGCACTTTCCCCAAAGCTATAATAACCTTTTTAAGATGTGGTGCCTGGAACTGTACACAGTAGTTGCACAGTACTCACAAAGTATGTCTACAGTAGAATTTCTGCTCACAAGACCCCACAGCTCAGAGGGAGCATTGCCACCCACCCTCCAAAGCAACCATTTCTTCCAGGGGGTGTCTGGAGATCAGTTTTAATTCTGAAGAAGAAGAAGAAGAAGAAGAGAGAGATTGGATTTATACCCCACCCTTCACTACCCAAAGGTGTCTCAGAGCGGCTTACAAACTCCTTTCCCTTCCCCTCCCCACAACAGACACCCTGTGAGGTAGGTGGGGCTGAGAGAGCTCTGACAGAAACCACTCTTTTTCTAGAACAGCTCTTATCAGAACTACAGCTTGCCCAAGGTCATCCAGCCAGGTGCAAGTGGAGGAGTGGGGGAATCAGACCCGGTTCTCCCAGATTACAGTCTGCGCACTTAACCACTACACCAAACTGGCTCTCTCTACATCAAACTGGTTCTGAGAGACTTCCTGGCCTAATCTGGAGGTTGGCAACTGATGTATCTTGTTTTAATGAGCTGAGACCTCCCCCCTCCCCCCATGTGTAAAAGTAGGCATCTATCTCATCCTCTTCTTTCTGCAGACTCAAGGTATGAAGCATGTTTCAAAACAGGAAATGAACTGATGATTCAGCTTCGCCAAATTTTTCACCTCCGGGAGCTCAACCGCATAGGGTTGCCAGCTCCAGGTTGGGCAGTTCCTGGATATTTGCGGGGTACAGTTTGGAGATGCAGGGCTGCCTGGCAGACAGGGGGTCGGGGAGGGGACAGAGTGTTGCAGGAGGAAAAAACGGCAACACAATACAGCCTCGCGTATCCAAGGCACAAAAGGTAGCTGTAGGAACAGCCAGGAAGTCTATGGTGAACCATAAAGTTTCCGGTAATTCCTGGAATTTCCCTTTGCCACTTCCTGTTTGAACTTCCCGTAAGCATGCAAGGCTGCTTCCACCCTCCCCCCTTTAATTTTTCTCCTGCTGCTGCTCAGAGTGCCATTGAGCACTGGGACCTGGGCAGGGGTATATCTTAAGAACATGAGAGAAGCCAGTGGCTAATAGCCCTTGATGGACCACTGCTCCAGATGTTTATCCAATTCCTTCTTGTGGATCAAAAACTGGCTTATCAATAGGAAACAGAGAGTGAGTATAAATGGGAAACTTTCTCAGTGGAGGGTGGTAAGCAGTGGGGTACCACAGGGATCAGTACTCGGTCCGATGCTTTTTAACTTGTTTATTAATGATTTGGAATTGGGAGTAAGCAGAGAAGTGGCTAAATTTGCAGATGACATGAAGTTGTTCCGGGTGGTGAAAACCAGGGAGGATTGTGAGGCACTCCAAAGGGATCTGTCGAGGATGGGTGAGTGGGCGTCAACGTGGCAAATGGGGTTCAATGTGGCCAAGTGCAAAGTGATGCACGTTTGAGCCAAAAATCCTAAATATAAATACACGTTGATGGGGTCTGATCTGGCAGAGACGGACCAAGAGAGAGGTCTTGGAGTCGTAGTGGATAACTCGATGAAAATGTCTAGACAGTGTGTAGCTGCAATAAAGAAGGCCAATGCTATGCTGGGGATTATTAGGAAGGGAGTTGAAAACAAATCAGCCAGTATCATAATGCCCCTGTATAAATCATTGGTGTGACCTCATTTGGAATCCTGTGTACAGTTCTGGTCACCACATCTCAAAAAGGATATTATAGCATTGGGAAAAGTGCAGAGCAGGGCAACTAGAATGATAAAAGGGTTGGAACACCTTCCCTATGAAGAAAGGTTAAAACACTTGGGGCTCTTTAGCTTGAAGAAACGACGGCTGAGGGATGACATGATCGAGGTTTATAAGATTATGCCCGGGATACAGCAGAATGAGAAAGAAGTACTTTTCTCCCTTTCTCACAATACAAGAACTCAAGTGGGCACTCCATGAAATTGCTGAGCAGTCAGGTTAGAACAGATAAAAGGAAGTCCTTCTTCACCCAAAGAGTGATTAACATATGGAATTCACTGCCACAGGAGGTGGTGGCAGCTACAAGCATGGACAACTTCAAGAGGGAATTAGATAAGCATATGGAGCAGAAGTCCATCAGTGGATATGAGCCACAGGGTATAGATGGGAATTCTCAGTCTGGGGCAGGTGATGCACTCTATTCTTGGTGTTGGAGGAGGCAGCAGTGGGAGGGGGCTTCTAGTGTCCTGGCCCCACTGCTGGACCTCCTGATGGCACGTGTTGGACTGGATGGGCCATTGACCTGATTCAACATTGGCTTCTCTTATGTTCTTATGTTCTTAAGCCGCCCATGCTTGTAGCTGCCGCCACCTCCTGTGGCAGCGAATCCCACATGTTAATCACTCTTTGGGTGAAGAAGAGCTTCCTTTTATCCATTCTAACCCAACTGCTGAGCAATTTCATGGCATGCCCACGAGTTCTTGTATTGTGAGCAAGGGAGAAAAGGACTTCTCTCTCGACCTGTTCTATCCCACACGTAATCTTGTAAACCTCGATCATGTCACCCCTCAGCCGTCGTTCCTCCAAGCTAATGAGCCCCAAACACTTTAACCTTTCTTCATAGGGAAAGTGTTCCGACTCTTAGATCATTCTAGTTGCCCTTCTCTGCACTTTTTCCAATGCTATAATATCCTTTTTGAGATGTGGTGACCAGAACTGTACACAGTATTCCAAATGAGGTCGCACCAAGGATTTATACAGGGGCATGATGATACTGGCTGATTTGTTTTCAATCCCCTTCCTACTAATCCCCAGCATAGCCTTGGCCTTCTTTATTGCAGCTACACACTGTCTAGACATTTTCACTGAGTTATCTACGACGACTCCAAGATCTCTCTCTTGGCCAGTCTCTGCCAGTTCGGACCCTTCAATGTGTACTTATAGTTAGGATTTTTGGCTCCAACGTGCATCACCTTGCACTTGCAGTTGGCCTCTGGCCTCCACCCAGATAATGGCAAGCTCTTTCCTGACCTTGGAGCCAGGGTTGCCAGTTTGGGGTTGGGAAATTCCTGGAGATTTGGGCAGCGAAGCCTGGTTTTGGGGAGGAGAGAGACCTTGGAAGAGGAATCATGTCATAGAGGCCACCTTCCATTTTCTCTGTGGTATGATGATCAGTTATAATTCCAGGAGATCCAGAGGGCAGACATCAGTTTCTATGTAGAAAATGGCTGCTTTGGAGGGTGAACTGTATCACCTTATACCCTCCTAAGTTCTCTCCCCCCTCCAACCCTACTGGCCCCCCTGTGGGGGTAAGATACGATCAAAGGATATTTCTCACAAAACAAGAACTCGTGGGCACTCCATGAAATTGCTAAGCAGTCAGGTTAGAACAGATAAAAGGAAGTCCTTCTTCACCTAGAGAGTGATTAACCCATGGAATTCACTGCCACAGGAGGTGGTGGCAGCTACCAGCATGGGCGGCTTCAAGAGGGAATTAGATAAACATCTGGAGCAGAGGTCCATCAGTGGCTCTTAGCCACAAGGTAGAGATAGGAACTCTCAGGCTGGGGCAAGTGATGCTTTGTTTTCTTGGTGTTGGGGCGGGGATCAACAGCGGGAGGGCTTCTAGTGTCCTGGCCCCACTGCTGGACCTCCTAATGGCACCTGGTATTTCTGGCCACTGTGTGACACAGAGTGTTGGACTGGGTGGGCCATTGGCCTGATCTAACATTGGCTTCTTATGTCTGGGGCAGTGATGCTCTGTATTCTTGGTGCTTGGTCGGGGGGCAACAGTGGGAGGGCTTCTGGTGTCCTGGCCCCACCGCTGGACCTCCTAATGGCACCTGGTATTTCTGGCCACTGGGTGACACAGAGTGTTGGACTGGATGGGCCATTGGCCTGATCCAACATTGGCTTCTTATGTCTGGGGCAAGTGATGCTCTGTATTCTTGGTGCTTGGTCGGGGGGGCAACAGTGGGAGGGCTTCTAGTGTCCTGGCCCCACCGCTGGACCTCCTGATGGCACCTGGTATTTCTGGCCACTGTGTGACACAGAGTGTTGGACTGGATGGGCCATTGGCCTGATCCAACATTGGCTTCTTATGTCTGGGGCAGTGATGCTCTGTATTCTTGGTGCTTGGTCAGGGGGGCAACAGTGGGAGGGCTTCTGGTGTCCTGGCCCCACTGCTGGACCTCCTGATGGCACCTGGTATTTTTGGCCACTGTGTGACACAGAGTGTTGGACTAGATGGGCCATTGGCCTGATCCAACATTGGCTTCTTATGTCTGGGGCAAGTGATGCTCTGTATTCTTGGTGCTTGGTCGGGGGGCAACAGTGGGAGGGCTTCTAGTGTCCTGGCCCCACTGCTGGACCTCCTGATGGCACCTGGTATTTCTGGCCACTGTGTGACACAGAGTGTTGGACTGGGTGGGCCATTGGCCTGATCTAACATTGGCTTCTTATGTCTGGGGCAGTGATGCTCTGTATTCTTGGTGCTTGGTCGGGGGGCAACAGTGGGAGGGCTTCTAGTGTCCTGGCCCCACCGCTGGACCTCCTAATGGCACCTGGTATTTCTGGCCACTGTGTGACACAGAGTGTTGGACTGGATGGGCCATTGGCCTGATCCAACATTGGCTTCTTATGTCTGGGGCAAGTGATGCTCTGTATTCTTGGTGCTTGGTCGGGGGGCAACAGTGGGAGGGCTTCTAGTGTCCTGGCCCCACTGCTGGACCTCCTGATGGCACCTGGTATTTCTGGCCACTGTGTGACACAGAGTGTTGGACTGGGTGGGCCATTGGCCTGATCTAACATTGGCTTCTTATGTCTGGGGCAGTGATGCTCTGTATTCTTGGTGCTTGGTCGGGGGGCAACAGTGGGAGGGCTTCTAGTGTCCTGGCCCCACCGCTGGACCTCCTAATGGCACCTGGTATTTCTGGCCACTGTGTGACACAGAGTGTTGGACTGGATGGGCCATTGGCCTGATCCAACATTGGCTTCTTATGTCTGGGGCAAGTGATGCTCTGTATTCTTGGTGCTTGGTCGGGGGCAACAGTGGGAGGGCTTCTAGTGTCCTGGCCCCACTGCTGGACCTCCTGATGGCACCTGGTATTTCTGGCCACTGTGTGACACAGAGTGTTGGACTGGGTGGGCCATTGGCCTGATCTAACATTGGCTTCTTATGTCTGGGGCAGTGATGCTCTGTATTCTTGGTGCTTGGTCGGGGGCAACAGTGGGAGGGCTTCTAGTGTCCTGGCCCCACCGCTGGACCTCCTAATGGCACCTGGTATTTCTGGCCACTGTGTGACACAGAGTGTTGGACTGGGTGGGCCATTGGCCTGATCTAACATTGGCTTCTTATGTCTGGGGCAGTGATGCTCTGTATTCTTGGTGCTTGGTCGGGGGGCAACAGTGGGAGGGCTTCTAGTGTCCTGGCCCCACTGCTGGACCTCCTGATGGCACCTGGTATTTCTGGCCACTGTGTGACACAGAGTGTTGGACTGGATGGGCCATTGGCCTGATCCAACATTGGCTTCTTATGTCTGGGGCAAGTGATGCTCTGTATTCTTGGTGCTTGGTCGGGGGGGCAACAGTGGGAGGGCTTCTAGTGTCCTGGCCCCACTGCTGGACCTCCTGATGGCACCTGGTATATTTTGGCCACTGTGTGACACAGAGTGTTGGACTGGGTGGGCCATTGGCCTGATCTAACATTGGCTTCTTATGTCTGGGGCAGTGATGCTCTGTATTCTTGGTGCTTGGTCGGGGGGCAACAGTGGGAGGGCTTCTAGTGTCCTGGCCCCACCGCTGGACCTCCTGATGGCACCTGGTATTTTTGGCCACTGTGTGACACAGAGTGTTGGACTGGGTGGGCCATTGGCCTGATCTAACATTGGCTTCTTATGTCTGGGGCAGTGATGCTCTGTATTCTTGGTGCTTGGTCGGGGGGGCAACAGTGGGAGGGCTTCTAGTGTCCTGGCCCCACTGCTGGACCTCCTGATGGCACCTGGTATTTCTGGCCACTGTGTGACACAGAGTGTTGGACTGGATGGGCCATTGGCCTGATCCAACATTGGCTTCTTATGTCTGGGGCAAGTGATGCTCTGTATTCTTGGTGCTTGGTCGGGGGGGGCAACAGTGGGAGGGCTTCTAGTGTCCTGGCCCCACTGCTGGACCTCCTGATGGCACCTGGTATTTCTGGCCACTGTGTGACACAGAGTGTTGGACTGGGTGGGCCATTGGCCTGATCTAACATTGGCTTCTTATGTCTGGGGCAGTGATGCTCTGTATTCTTGGTGCTTGGTCGGGGGGCAACAGTGGGAGGGCTTCTAGTGTCCTGGCCCCACCGCTGGACCTCCTAATGGCACCTGGTATTTCTGGCCACTGTGTGACACAGAGTGTTGGACTGGATGGGCCATTGGCCTGATCCAACATTGGCTTCTTATGTCTGGGGCAAGTGATGCTCTGTATTCTTGGTGCTTGGTCGGGGGCAACAGTGGGAGGGCTTCTAGTGTCCTGGCCCCACTGCTGGACCTCCTGATGGCACCTGGTATTTCTGGCCACTGTGTGACACAGAGTGTTGGACTGGGTGGGCCATTGGCCTGATCTAACATTGGCTTCTTATGTCTGGGGCAGTGATGCTCTGTATTCTTGGTGCTTGGTCGGGGGGCAACAGTGGGAGGGCTTCTAGTGTCCTGGCCCCACCGCTGGACCTCCTAATGGCACCTGGTATTTCTGGCCACTGTGTGACACAGAGTGTTGGACTGGATGGGCCATTGGCCTGATCCAACATTGGCTTCTTATGTCTGGGGCAAGTGATGCTCTGTATTCTTGGTGCTTGGTCGGGGGGGCAACAGTGGGAGGGCTTCTAGTGTCCTGGCCCCACTGCTGGACCTCCTGATGGCACCTGGTATATTTTGGCCGCTGTGTGACACAGAGTGTTGGACTGGGTGGGCCATTGGCCTGATCTAACATTGGCTTCTTATGTCTGGGGCAGTGATGCTCTGTATTCTTGGTGCTTGGTCGGGGGGGCAACAGTGGGAGGGCTTCTAGTGTCCTGGCCCCACCGCTGGACCTCCTAATGGCACCTGGTATTTCTGGCCACTGTGTGACACAGAGTGTTGGACTGGGTGGGCCATTGGCCTGATCTAACATTGGCTTCTTATGTCTGGGGCAGTGATGCTCTGTATTCTTGGTGCTTGGTCGGGGGGCAACAGTGGGAGGGCTTCTAGTGTCCTGGCCCCACTGCTGGACCTCCTGATGGCACCTGGTATTTCTGGCCACTGTGTGACACAGAGTGTTGGACTGGATGGGCCATTGGCCTGATCTAACATTGGCTTCTTATGTCTGGGGCAAGTGATGCTCTGTATTCTTGGTGCTTGGTCGGGGGGGCAACAGTGGGAGGGCTTCTAGTGTCCTGGCCCCACTGCTGGACCTCCTGATGGCACCTGGTATATTTTGGCCACTGTGTGACACAGAGTGTTGGACTGGGTGGGCCATTGGCCTGATCTAACATTGGCTTCTTATGTCTGGGGCAGTGATGCTCTGTATTCTTGGTGCTTGGTCGGGGGGCAACAGTGGGAGGGCTTCTAGTGTCCTGGCCCCACCGCTGGACCTCCTGATGGCACCTGGTATTTTTGGCCACTGTGTGACACAGAGTGTTGGACTGGGTGGGCCATTGGCCTGATCTAACATTGGCTTCTTATGTCTGGGGCAGTGATGCTCTGTATTCTTGGTGCTTGGTCGGGGGGCAACAGTGGGAGGGCTTCTAGTGTCCTGGCCCCACTGCTGGACCTCCTGATGGCACCTGGTATTTCTGGCCACTGTGTGACACAGAGTGTTGGACTGGATGGGCCATTGGCCTGATCCAACATTGGCTTCTTATGTCTGGGGCAAGTGATGCTCTGTATTCTTGGTGCTTGGTCGGGGGGGGCAACAGTGGGAGGGCTTCTAGTGTCCTGGCCCCACTGCTGGACCTCCTGATGGCACCTGGTATTTCTGGCCACTGTGTGACACAGAGTGTTGGACTGGGTGGGCCATTGGCCTGATCTAACATTGGCTTCTTATGTCTGGGGCAGTGATGCTCTGTATTCTTGGTGCTTGGTCGGGGGGGCAACAGTGGGAGGGCTTCTAGTGTCCTGGCCCCACCGCTGGACCTCCTAATGGCACCTGGTATTTCTGGCCACTGTGTGACACAGAGTGTTGGACTGGATGGGCCATTGGCCTGATCCAACATTGGCTTCTTATGTCTGGGGCAAGTGATGCTCTGTATTCTTGGTGCTTGGTCGGGGGGCAACAGTGGGAGGGCTTCTAGTGTCCTGGCCCCACTGCTGGACCTCCTGATGGCACCTGGTATTTCTGGCCACTGTGTGACACAGAGTGTTGGACTGGGTGGGCCATTGGCCTGATCTAACATTGGCTTCTTATGTCTGGGGCAGTGATGCTCTGTATTCTTGGTGCTTGGTCGGGGGGGCAACAGTGGGAGGGCTTCTAGTGTCCTGGCCCCACCGCTGGACCTCCTAATGGCACCTGGTATTTCTGGCCACTGTGTGACACAGAGTGTTGGACTGGATGGGCCATTGGCCTGATCCAACATTGGCTTCTTATGTCTGGGGCAAGTGATGCTCTGTATTCTTGGTGCTTGGTCGGGGGGGGCAACAGTGGGAGGGCTTCTAGTGTCCTGGCCCCACTGCTGGACCTCCTGATGGCACCTGGTATTTCTGGCCACTGTGTGACACAGAGTGTTGGACTGGGTGGGCCATTGGCCTGATCTAACATTGGCTTCTTATGTCTGGGGCAGTGATGCTCTGTATTCTTGGTGCTTGGTCGGGGGGCAACAGTGGGAGGGCTTCTAGTGTCCTGGCCCCACCGCTGGACCTCCTAATGGCACCTGGTATTTCTGGCCACTGTGTGACACAGAGTGTTGGACTGGATGGGCCATTGGCCTGATCCAACATTGGCTTCTTATGTCTGGGGCAAGTGATGCTCTGTATTCTTGGTGCTTGGTCGGGGGGGCAACAGTGGGAGGGCTTCTAGTGTCCTGGCCCCACTGCTGGACCTCCTGATGGCACCTGGTATATTTTGGCCGCTGTGTGACACAGAGTGTTGGACTGGGTGGGCCATTGGCCTGATCTAACATTGGCTTCTTATGTCTGGGGCAGTGATGCTCTGTATTCTTGGTGCTTGGTCGGGGGGGCAACAGTGGGAGGGCTTCTAGTGTCCTGGCCCCACCGCTGGACCTCCTAATGGCACCTGGTATTTCTGGCCACTGTGTGACACAGAGTGTTGGACTGGATGGGCCATTGGCCTGATCCAACATTGGCTTCTTATGTCTGGGGCAAGTGATGCTCTGTATTCTTGGTGCTTGGTCGGGGGGCAACAGTGGGAGGGCTTCTAGTGTCCTGGCCCCACTGCTGGACCTCCTGATGGCACCTGGTATTTCTGGCCACTGTGTGACACAGAGTGTTGGACTGGGTGGGCCATTGGCCTGATCTAACATTGGCTTCTTATGTCTGGGGCAGTGATGCTCTGTATTCTTGGTGCTTGGTCGGGGGGCAACAGTGGGAGGGCTTCTAGTGTCCTGGCCCCACCGCTGGACCTCCTAATGGCACCTGGTATTTCTGGCCACTGTGTGACACAGAGTGTTGGACTGGATGGGCCATTGGCCTGATCCAACATTGGCTTCTTATGTCTGGGGCAAGTGATGCTCTGTATTCTTGGTGCTTGGTCGGGGGGGCAACAGTGGGAGGGCTTCTAGTGTCCTGGCCCCACTGCTGGACCTCCTGATGGCACCTGGTATTTCTGGCCACTGTGTGACACAGAGTGTTGGACTGGATGGGCCATTGGCCTGATCCAACATTGGCTTCTTATGTCTGGGGCAAGTGATGCTCTGTATTCTTGGTGCTTGGTCGGGGGCAACAGTGGGAGGGCTTCTAGTGTCCTGGCCCCACTGCTGGACCTCCTGATGGCACCTGGTATTTCTGGCCACTGTGTGACACAGAGTGTTGGACTGGATGGGCCATTGGCCTGATCCAACATTGGCTTCTTATGTCTGGGGCAAGTGATGCTCTGTATTCTTGGTGCTTGGTCGGGGGGGCAACAGTGGGAGGGCTTCTAGTGTCCTGGCCCCACTGCTGGACCTCCTGATGGCACCTGGTATTTCTGGCCACTGTGTGACACAGAGTGTTGGACTGGGTGGGCCATTGGCCTGATCTAACATTGGCTTCTTATGTCTGGGGCAGTGATGCTCTGTATTCTTGGTGCTTGGTCGGGGGGGCAACAGTGGGAGGGCTTCTAGTGTCCTGGCCCCACCGCTGGACCTCCTAATGGCACCTGGTATTTCTGGCCACTGTGTGACACAGAGTGTTGGACTGGATGGGCCATTGGCCTGATCCAACATTGGCTTCTTATGTCTGGGGCAAGTGATGCTCTGTATTCTTGGTGCTTGGTCGGGGGGGCAACAGTGGGAGGGCTTCTAGTGTCCTGGCCCCACTGCTGGACCTCCTGATGGCACCTGGTATTTCTGGCCACTGTGTGACACAGAGTGTTGGACTGGGTGGGCCATTGGCCTGATCTAACATTGGCTTCTTATGTCTGGGGCAGTGATGCTCTGTATTCTTGGTGCTTGGTCGGGGGGGCAACAGTGGGAGGGCTTCTAGTGTCCTGGCCCCACCGCTGGACCTCCTAATGGCACCTGGTATTTCTGGCCACTGTGTGACACAGAGTGTTGGACTGGATGGGCCATTGGCCTGATCCAACATTGGCTTCTTATGTCTGGGGCGAGTGATGCTCTGTATTCTTGGTGCTTGGTCGGGGGGGCAACAGTGGGAGGGCTTCTAGTGTCCTGGCCCCACTGCTGGACCTCCTGATGGCACCTGGTATTTCTGGCCACTGTGTGACACAGAGTGTTGGACTGGGTGGGCCATTGGCCTGATCTAACATTGGCTTCTTATGTCTGGGGCAGTGATGCTCTGTATTCTTGGTGCTTGGTCGGGGGGCAACAGTGGGAGGGCTTCTAGTGTCCTGGCCCCACCGCTGGACCTCCTAATGGCACCTGGTATTTCTGGCCACTGTGTGACACAGAGTGTTGGACTGGATGGGCCATTGGCCTGATCCAACATTGGCTTCTTATGTCTGGGGCAAGTGATGCTCTGTATTCTTGGTGCTTGGTCGGGGGGGCAACAGTGGGAGGGCTTCTAGTGTCCTGGCCCCACTGCTGGACCTCCTGATGGCACCTGGTATATTTTGGCCGCTGTGTGACACAGAGTGTTGGACTGGGTGGGCCATTGGCCTGATCTAACATTGGCTTCTTATGTCTGGGGCAGTGATGCTCTGTATTCTTGGTGCTTGGTCGGGGGGGCAACAGTGGGAGGGCTTCTAGTGTCCTGGCCCCACCGCTGGACCTCCTAATGGCACCTGGTATTTCTGGCCACTGTGTGACACAGAGTGTTGGACTGGATGGGCCATTGGCCTGATCCAACATTGGCTTCTTATGTCTGGGGCAAGTGATGCTCTGTATTCTTGGTGCTTGGTCGGGGGGGGCAACAGTGGGAGGGCTTCTAGTGTCCTGGCCCCACTGCTGGACCTCCTGATGGCACCTGGTATTTCTGGCCACTGTGTGACACAGAGTGTTGGACTGGATGGGCCATTGGCCTGATCCAACATTGGCTTCTTATGTCTGGGGCAGTGATGCTCTGTATTCTTGGTGCTTGGTCGGGGGGCAACAGTGGGAGGGCTTCTAGTGTCCTGGCCCCACCGCTGGACCTCCTAATGGCACCTGGTATTTCTGGCCACTGTGTGACACAGAGTGTTGGACTGGATGGGCCATTGGCCTGATCTAACATTGGCTTCTTATGTCTGGGGCAGTGATGCTCTGTATTCTTGGTGCTTGGTCAGGGGGGGCAACAGTGGGAGGGCTTCTGGTGTCCTGGCCCCACCGGTGGACCTCCTGATGGCACCTGGTATTTCTGGCCACTGTGTGACACAGAGTGTTGGACTGGATGGGCCATTGGCCTGATCCAACATTGGCTTCTTATGTCTGGGGCAAGTGATGCTCTGTATTCTTGGTGCTTGGTCGGGGGGGGCAACAGTGGGAGGGCTTCTAGTGTCCTGGCCCCACTGCTGGACCTCCTGATGGCACCTGGTATTTCTGGCCACTGTGTGACACAGAGTGTTGGACTGGATGGGCCATTGGCCTGATCCAACATTGGCTTCTTATGTCTGGGGCAAGTGATGCTCTGTATTCTTGGTGCTTGGTCGGGGGGCAACAGTGGGAGGGCTTCTAGTGTCCTGGCCCCACTGCTGGACCTCCTAATGGCACCTGGTATTTCTGGCCACTGTGTGACACAGAGTGTTGGACTGGGTGGGCCATTGGCCTGATCTAACATTGGCTTCTTATGTCTGGGGCAGTGATGCTCTGTATTCTTGGTGCTTGGTCGGGGGGGGCAACAGTGGGAGGGCTTCTAGTGTCCTGGCCCCACCGCTGGACCTCCTAATGGCACCTGGTATTTCTGGCCACTGGGTGACACAGAGTGTTGGACTGGATGGGCCATTGGCCTGATCCAACATTGGCTTCTTATGTCTGGGGCAAGTGATGCTCTGTATTCTTGGTGCTTGGTCGGGGGGGCAACAGTGGGAGGGCTTCTAGTGTCCTGGCCCCACCGCTGGACCTCCTGATGGCACCTGGTATTTCTGGCCACTGTGTGACACAGAGTGTTGGACTGGATGGGCCATTGGCCTGATCCAACATTGGCTTCTTATGTCTGGGGCAGTGATGCTCTGTATTCTTGGTGCTTGGTCAGGGGGGCAACAGTGGGAGGGCTTCTGGTGTCCTGGCCCCACTGCTGGACCTCCTGATGGCACCTGGTATTTCTGGCCACTGTGTGACACAGAGTGTTGGACTAGATGGGCCATTGGCCTGATCCAACACTGGCTTCGCTGACGTTCTTATGTAACTGCCTTCAGTTCAGCTAGGCAAAACTGGAGGTGCTGGACAGAAAAGGTGGATCTAAGGCTGCCTGGATGCTCACGCCCAAGAGCTGATGCAAGATTTGGGGATGGAGTGGGCTTGGCTCCCTGGGTCTGCTGCCCAGGTCCCAGTGAACTTATTCAACCCCTGCCACTGCTTGGTAGACTTGCTGCCCTGATGGTCCATGAAGGAAGGTGCTGAAGTTTGCTGCCTGGATTTGCATTCAAGGCACCTTCAAATCTTCCATTGCAGGGGTGCCAAGGGAAACGTGCCAACAGGATCCTCCCACATGCATTGGCCTGACCTAGGAGGCCGAGGTTAGCCCAATCTCATCCGGGGGAGCTGATCTCTGCCATCTGGAAAGCAGTTGTAATTCTGAGCGGTCTCCAGCCCTCACCTGGAGATTGGCAACAACGGTTCCCCAGGAGGAAAAGTACAGTCTTTCTCTGCAGTGGGGATGAAAGCAGCTTACATCATTCTCCTTTCCCCAATTTGATCTGCACATCAACCCTGTGAGGTAGGTTATGATGAAAGTCTGTGACTGGTCCGAAATCACCCACTCAGCTTCCATGGCAAGAACCTGGGTCTGGCAGACCCTGCTCTAAAGCACTACCTGCTGCGCCACACTGGCTATGATATTGCCTGGTATCACAACTGAATTCCGGACAACAGATCGATCTCTCCCCCTGGAGAAAATAACTGCTTTGGAGGGTGGCCTCTATGGCATTCTGTTCAGCTGAGGCCGCTCCCCTCCCTAAACTCTGGCTTCTGAAGACTCCACCATAAATTCTCCAGGAATTTCCCAACCCTAACCCTAACCCTTGAAAGCAGTTATTTTCTCTGGGGGGAGGGGAAAAGATCTGTTGTCTGGAGTTCAGGTGTGATACCAGGTAATACCAGATGACAGAGATCAGTTCCCCTGGAGAAAATGGATGCTTTGGACGGTAGAACCTATGGCATTATACCCTGCTGAGTCCTTCTGTGCCCACCAACACTGACCCCTCCAGGATCCACCCCCAAAATCTCCAGGTATTTCCCCACTGAGAGGTGGCAATCCTACTTCCCCCTCAGTTCCTGTTGCTAGGCAACCAAGCTTGGTTCTGCCAGTAAAAGGCCCCTTCCACACCTATTTCGGCCTTTGGGGAAAAACTCATTGGGGCCAGTCCTAACTAGGGTTGCAAGCTCCAGGTAGGGAGGTTCCTGGAAATTTTATGGTAGAGCCTACAGAAGCAAGGGTGTGGGAAGGGAGAGGCCTCGGCTGAACAGAATGCCATTGAGGCCACCCTCCAAGGCAGTTATTTTCTCAGGGGGGAGATCTGTTGTCTGGAGTTCCTTTGTGACACCTGGTGATCTTCAGGCTCCACCTGGAGGTTGGCTACCCTAGGTGTAGCAGACAGCACTTCAGAGGGGGCTCTGCTAGACCCAGGTTCTTGCTGAGTGGGTGATTTTGGGCCATTCAAAGACTTTCAGCCTAACCTACCTCACAGGGTTGTTGTGCAAGTCAAAAGGGGGAGAGAAGAATGATGTAAGCTGCTTTGGTCCCCATTGCAGAGAAAGACTATACTTTTCTTCATGGGGAACTATTGTTGCCAATCTCCAGGTGAGGGCTGGTGATCTCCCAGGATTACAACTGCTCTCCAGATGGCAGAGATCAGTTCCCCTGGAGAAAATGGTGGACTCTGTGTCCTTATCCCATGCTGAGATAGCCCCCCTATGACAGCCAATGTGATGTAGCAGCCAGGGCTTCAGAGCATAGTAGAGACTGCAGGTGAGACGGGGATGGAAAACTGAAGTCAGAGGGGCAAATAAAGGTAGGTTGATGGTTGGCGGAGAAGGAGATAGGGTTGCCAACTCCAGGTGAGAAATTCCTGGAGATTTGAGGGGTGGAGCCTGGAGACGGTGTTGTTTGAGGAGGGGTGGGATCTCTGACAGGTACAATGCCATAGACTCCACCCTCCAAACCAGCCATTCCCTCCTGGGGAACCATTGTTGCCAAACTCCAGGCGAGTCTATCAAAACGAGAGCTCACGGGAGGAGATTGGATCAATATAGAGACACTCCATGAATAAATTACGAGCAAAAGCTGAAACAATTTTCATATTGTACAATAAGTATTATATTGTACAATAATTTGAATTCTCATCCATTTCAACGAACACCTTTATAAAACCTCAAAGAGCTAGGAACAAAAAGCACTTGATGCAAAGGGAGAACTCCGAATAAAGTCCACTAATCCGTTGTATGAAAAGCTTCAGGCGAACGAGGGTTCTATGTCTGTCGGAGAAGCAGCTATGCAGCTATGCACCTGGAAATCTCCTATTCAAACTGATCTCCAGGTAACCAAGTTCAGTTGCCCTGGAGAAAATGGCTGCTTTGGAGGGTGGGCCCAATGGCATTATACTCTGCTGAAGCCCCTCCCCTCCCCAGGCTCCACCCCCAGAATTTCCAGGTCTTCCTAACCCAGAGTCCACACTCCTAATTGCTGGCTCCAGCACCTCTCAGGGTTTTATTGGGCCGTTACTGTCTCTCCAGAAGACGAAAGCAGAAGAGAAAGAAATTAAGGACGTGATAAACCTTTAGGAAATTTCACACTTGGTTTGCTGAGTAAACAACATCTCGATCCCCTCCGGGCGCTGCCGAAAAGAATCCTCCGCTAATCGAAAGAAATGTCAAGAGGCCTTGTGACTGCAAGGGCGATTCTTCGGGGTGTCTTATGTGTCTCTGGGAGTCACAGCTGCTGGGGCGCAGGGTGAATGAACGGGAAGGTTTCAGCGCCGGATCTGGTGGGCCCGTCACCTGCCCTTGACATCTGAGCACTGGCACGGCTTTCAGGAAGCCGCACAGCTGAAACCGAGCATGGAAAGTGAGTCAGCCCCGGCGAAATCAGCCTCCTCTCGGCCCCCGGCTTCAGAGCACTGGGGGGGACGGGGACAGGGGGAAGGCAGCCGGAGGAAGATTCGAAGCTGTGTGGCTGAGCCACATTGGTCTGAACCGTGTATCCCTGAAGAGGACCCAGTGCTCATTTCTGAGTTCCCCACCCTCGGCCCGCCAACCCATGAGCTCACCATTAACTTAGGCAGGGAGACGGGGTTAGCAACTGGAGAGCTCCGTGGCTGTGGCTCAGTGAGAGAGCCTCTGCTTGGCATGCAGAAGGTCCCAGGTTCAGTCCCCGGCATCTCCCGTTAAAAGGACCAGGCAGGAGGGGATGGGAAAGACCTCAGCCTGAGACCCTGGAGAGCTGTAAAGAGGGGCTGTGGCTCAGCGGAAGATCCTCTGCTTGGCATCTAGAAGGTTCCAATTTCAATTGCCAGCATCTCTAGCCAAAAGGACCAGGCAGGACGTGATTGAAAGAACTCTGCCTTAGACCCTTAAGAGCTGTGAAGAGGGGCTGTGGCTCAGTGGAAGAGCCTCTGCTTGGCATGCAGAAGACTCCAGGTTCAATCCCCGGCATCTCCAGTTAAAAAGGACCAGGCAGGAGGTGATGTGAAAGACCTCCATCTCACACCCTGGAGAGCTGTAAAGAGGGGCCGTGGCTCAGTGGCAGAGCCTCTGCTTGGCATGCAAAAGGTCCCGGGTTCAATCCCCGGCATCTCCAGTTAAAGAGGACCAGGCAGGAGGTGATGGGAAAGACCTCTGCCTGAGACCCTGGAGAGCTGGAAAGAGGGGCCGTGGCTCAGTGGGAGACCCTCTGCCTGGCATGCAGAAGGTCCCAGGTTCAGTCCCCGGCATCTCCAGTTAAAAAGGACCATCTCACACCCTGGAGAGCAGCTGCCAGTCTGAGTAGACAATGCTGACTTCGGTGGACCAGGGTCTGATTCAGGATAAGGCAGCTTCACATGTGTGTTCATATGTGCCCTGGTCTAAGGTTGTCCGCCTTCCGGGTGGAGAATTCCTGGAGATTTGGGGGGAGGAGCCCGTGGACAGTGGGGTTGGGGGAGTGTCCAGAGTCTCAGTGGGGTATGGTGCTGCTAGGGGTGCCAGGCGCCTCCTTGCTACCGGCAGGGGATGGGAGGGGCAGGGTCACCAGATCCAAGTTGAGAATCTGCTGGATATTTGGGGATGGAGGCCGGGAAAGACAAGGACCCCAGTGGGTCCAAACAGGGTTGCCACCTCCAATTCAGGAAATACCTGGAGATTTGGGGGTGGGAGAAGGTGGGGTTTGGGGAGGGGAGGGGCCTTGATGGAATATAATGCCACAGAGCCAGTTGGGTGTAGTGGTTAAGTGTGCAGACTCTAATCTGGGAGAACCGGGTTTGATTCCCCATTCCTCCATTTGCAGCTGCTGGATGACCTTGGGTCAGTCACAAGCTCTGGCACCGCTGTTCCTGAAAAAGAGCCATTTCTCTCACTCAGCCCCACCTACCTCACAGGGGGTCTGTTGTGGGGAGGGGAAGGGACAGGAGTTTGTAAGCCGCTCTGAGACTCCAAGTGAAGGGCGGGGTAGAAATCCAATCTCCTCCTCCTCCTCCTCCTCCTCCTCCTCCTCCGCCTCTTCTTCTTCTTCTTCTTCTTCTTCTTCTTCTTCTTCTTCTTCTTCTTCTTCTTCTTCTTCTTCTTCTTCTTCTTCTTCTCCTCCTCCTCCTCCTCCTCCTCCTCCTCCTCCTCCTCCTCCTCCTCCTCCGCCTTCTTCTTCTTCTTCTTCTTCTTCTTCTTCTTCTTCTTCTTCTTCTTCTTCTTCTTCTCCTCCTCCTCCTCCTCCTCCTCCTCCTCCTCCTCCTCCTCCTCCTCCTCCTCTCACAGTGTCTTGAAACTCAACATCAAGAAAACGAAAATCATGGCATCCGGCCCCATCACTCCTTGGCAAATAGAAGGGGAAGTCATGGAAGCAGTGGCAGACTCCACGTTCCCGCGATCCAAGATCACCACAGACCGTGACTGTAGCCATGAAATTAAAAGACGCTGTCAGGTACCCCAATAACTCAGTATCAACAGCACGTCCTTATTCCGGTTGAGCTTTATTGATCAGAGAGGTGGAGACATCGTGAACTCTCGGGCCAGGAATGAAGCATACAAAATGGCTATTGTAATTATACTGGTTTCATACAAGACCCCCTGACACTTAGAGGCCAATAAGCAATTAGTGTCAAGTGTGGGGAAATGGTTAACAGTTCAGAGGTGAAGAAGAAGAAGAAGAAGAAGAAGAAGAAGAAGAAGAAGAAGAAGAAGAAGAAGAAGAAGAAGAAGAAGAAGAAGAAGAAGAAGAAGAAGAAGAAGAGAGAAGAGGAAGAAGAGGAAGAAGAAGAAGAGGAGACTGGATTTATACCCCGCCCTTCACTCGGAGTCTCAGAGCGGCTCACAAACTCCTGTCCCTTCCCCCTCCCCACAACAGACACCCAGTGAGGTAGGTGGGGCTGAGAGAGCTCCGGACAGCAAACTGCTCTTTCAGGGACTGCTGTGCCAGAGCTTGTGACTGACCCAAGGTCACATCAGCAGGTGCAAGTGGAGGAGTGGGGAATCGACCCTGGTTCTCCCAGATTAGAATCTGCACACTTAACCACTACACCAAACTGGAGGAGGAGGAGGAGGAGGAGGAGGAGGAGGAGGAGGAGGAGGAGGAGGAGGAGAAGAAGAAGAAGAAGAAGAAGAAGAAGAAGAAGAAGAAGAAGAAGAAGAAGAAGAAGAAGAAGAAGAAGAAGAAGAAGAAGAAGAAGAAGAAGAAGAAGAAGAAGAAGAAGAAGAAGAAGAAGAAGAGACTGAATTTATACCCCGCCCTTCACTCGGAGTCTCAGAGCGGCTCACAAACTCCTGTCCCTTCCCCTCCCCACAACAGACACCCTGTGAGGTCGGTGGGGCTGAGAGAGCTCGGACACAAACTGCTCTTTCAGGGACCGCTGTGCCAGAGCTTGTGACTGACCCAAGATCACATCAGCAGGTGCAAGTGGAGGAGTGGGGAATCAACCCTGGTTCTCCCAGATTAGAGTCTGCACACTTAACCACTACACCAAACTGGTGAGTAGGAGACAGCAGAGGCTTCACGCCCAAGGAGCCGAGCACTCAAGGTCGCCAGGCAGATAAGACACTCAGTTACAGGGAAACAGCTGCAAGGGAAAGCGAAGTGGCAGCTCCCACATACCAAGCAAAACGCCATGGCGACCCGACAGATGCCTGCTCCTTGGGAGGAAAGCGATGCCAAACCTAGACAGCATATTCAAAAGAAGAGACATCACCCTGCCAACAAAAGTCCGCATGGTCCAAGCAATGGTATTCCCAGTAGTAATGTATGGCTGCGAGAGTTAGACCGTAAATAAGGCCGAGCGCCAAAGAATAGATTCTTTTGAATTGTGGTGCTGGAGGAGACTCTGGAGAGTCCCTTGGACTGCAAGGAGATCAAATCAGTCAATCCTAAAAGAAATCAACCCTGACTGTTCCCTGGAAGGCCAGATCCTGAAGCTGAAGCTCAAATACTTTGGCCACCAAATGAGAAGGGAGCCCTCACTGGAGAAGACCCTGATGCTGGGAAAGATGGAAGGCCAAAGAAGAAGGGGACAGCAAAGGATGAGATGGTTAGACAGCGTCATCGAGGCAACTAACGTGAAGTTGAGCAAACTCTGAAGCACGACGGAAGACAGGCGGGCCTCGCGTGACGTGGTCCGTGGGGTCGCAAAGAGTCTGACTCGACCGTGTGACTGAACAACAAAAACTCTCTCCAGGTGAACTGATCCCTGCCGCCTGGAAGTCAGCTGTAATAACAGGAGACCTCCAGCCATCAACTGGGGGTTGGCAACCCATACACCAAAACATCCTCCTCCGCCCCTTCCAGGGGAACTGCTCTTTGTATTCTGGAGATGAGCTGTAATTCCAGGAGATCCTCAGGGCCTACCTTAGGGTTTTCAGCTCTGGGTTGGGGAATCCATGGAGATTTTTTTTTTGGGGGGGGGAGCCAGGAGAGGGTGGGGTTTGGGGAAGGGGAGGGGCCTCAGCAGGGTCAAATGCCACAGAGCCCGCCCTTGAAAGTAGCCATTTTCTCCAGGGGGACTCTTCTCTGATGCCTGGAGATCAATTGTAATAGCGGGGGATCTCCAGGTCCCACCAGGAGGGTGGCAACTCTACCATAGAGGGGTGGGGTTTTCTTTGCAGGGAAAGAAGGGCAAGGAACAGTGTTCCCTCTAAGCTGAGTCAGTGTGAGCTAGCTCACAGTTTTCTAGCCTCCGGTTCACACGTTTTTGTCCTAGCGCGGGAAGGAGGGCTCCAGAGCAAACTAATTGACGCAGCAGCCAAATCGCTGGCTCATAACTTGAATGCCGGTGACTCACAAAGTAGAATTTTTTGCTCACAAGACCCCACAGTTTAGAGGGAGCATTGATAGGGAACGCAAAGTTCATTGAGATGGTGAAATTAATTGAGTAGGATCCTAACTGCCCAAGCTCACTCTCTCTCTCTCTCTCTCTCTCTCTCTCTCTCTCTCTCTCTCTCTCTCTCTCTCTGTGAAGGTTTGACCCTTATCCTACCTGGAGGCTGGCAGTTTGGTGTAGTGGTTAGGAGAGCAGACTCTAATCTGGGACAACTGGGTCAGCTGCTGGGCTGACCTTGGGTCAGTCACGAGTTCTATCAGAGCTGTTCTCTCAGAAGCAGTTCTCAAGAGAGCTCTCTCAGCCCCACCTACCTCCCAGGGTGTCTGTTGTGGGGAGGGGAAGGGAAAGGAGTTTGTAAACCGCTCTGAGACTTCATTGGGTAGTGAAGGACAGAGTATAGATCCAATCTCCTCCGCCTCCTTCGCTGCCTCTCCTCCTCCTCCTCCTCCTCCCCTCCTCCTCCTCCTCCTCCTCCTCCTCCTCCTCCTCCTCCTCCTCTTCTTCTTCTTCTTCTTCTTCTTCCAGATGATTATGTGGGTGTAGTGGGGGAGAGCCAGTTTGGCGTAGTGGTTAGGAATGCGGACTCTAATCGGGGAGAACCGGGTTTGATTCCCCATGCCTCCACATGCGGCTGCTGGTGTGACCTTGGGCCAGTCACGAGTTCTATCAGAGCTGTTCTCTCAGAAGCAGTTCTTGAGAGAGCTCTCTCGCAGGGTGTCTGTTGTGGGGAGGGGAAGGGAAAGGAGTTTGTAAGCCGCTCTGAGACTCCTTGGAAGTGAAGGGCAGTGTATAAATCCAATCTCTTCCTCTTCTTCTACCTCACAGGGTGTCTGTTGTGGGGAGGGGAAGGGAAAGGAGTTTGTAAGCCGCTCTGAGACTCCTTTGGGCAGTGAAGGGCAGGGTATAAATCCAATCTGTTCTTCTTCTTCTACCTCACAGGGTGTCTGTTGTGGGGAGGGGAGTTTGTAAGCCACTCTGAGACTTCTTTGGGTAGTGAAGGGCGGGGTATAAACCTAATCTCTTCCCTCTCTCTTCTCTCTCATCCTTAAACAGACCCCACCTTCCAAAGCTGCCATTTTCTCCAGGGGTACCAACCCCTGTCATCTGGGATCGGCCGTCCCCGTGGGAGATCTCCAGCAGGCCTCACTTGGAGGTTGCCAGCTCTGTGGGATACAGCCATCTCGCACTCCCCCCCTCCACCTGCTAAGAGGAATGCGGATCCATGCTCCCTCTGAGCTCTGGAGTCTTGTGAGCAAAAATTCCACTTTTTGAGCCGCCGGCACTAAAGTTGTGGGCGAGCGCTTTGGCCGCTGTATCAATCAGTTTGCCCTGGAGCCCTCCTTCCTGAGCGGAGACAAAAAATGTGTGAGCCGGAGGCTAAAAAACGGTGAGCTGGCTCACACTCCCTCATCTTAGAGGGAACTCCAGTGTGGACCAGTGTTCCCTCTAAGCTGAGTTAGTGTCTTAGCTCCGGAAGGATGCCTCCAGAACAAGCTAATCTACACAGGAGCCAAATGGCCCGCTCACAACTTTAATGCCAGGAGCTCACAAAGCAGAATTTTTGCTCACAGGAGTCCACAGCTTAGAGGGAACATTGGTGTGGACATGCAGTTGCTGTGGTCCCGGGCGAGGCAGGAGATCTGGCCTTCCCCCGCCCCACCCCTGCCTCCCGAAATGACCTTCTCCCAAAGTCGCCGCCGAGACCCAGTGAGCCGCCCCCCACTGACACAAAGGAGGACAGTGCCGACCCAAACAAACCACGCGCACGCCTGGAAATTTACAGGAATGCGAGCCGAGCCGGGCCGCTCTGCCAGCCGAGAACTGGCTTTGCCCGAGGCCCTTCCCTTTTGTAGGTAGAAGCGGCGGCTGCCAACGGCAGACTGTCAGGCAAACACAAAGCCAACACCCCCCACACCCACCCACAGCTGTCTAGCAACAGCTCAAGGCCGGGAGGCGGCCTTGTCGCAACTCTGCACACAATACGCGGTGCTTTGGGGCTGGGCCCCGGCCCTCGGAGGAGGAATGCAGCTGTGGTCCACGGCACCTGGGCATCAGATAATGCCACGCTTTCATCTCGAGCCAAGAGGAGGCGGCGTGCCAAGGGACTGCGAGACGGGCTCGGCAACTCTCGGGGGCCCTCTGTGCAAAACCCAGCCCTGCGGAGGAAGCAGGCCTGTGACTGGCAGGGGGTAGGCGGGCCCTGTGACCTAGCAGGGAGCCAGGCTGAGGCTGGGGTGGCCAACTTCCAGCGACGGCCTGGAGATCTCCGGGAATTACAGCAGGTTTCCAGGCGAGAGAGAGAACAAGTCGCCCTGCAGAAAGACGGCCGCTTTGGAAGGCGGGCTGTGTATCTCCCTAAATCCTGCCTTCCCCAGTTTGGTGTAGGGGTTAAGTGTGCAGACTCTAATCTGGGAGAACTGGGTTTGAGTCCCCACTCCTCCACTCGCAGCTGCTGGATGACCTTGGGCAAGCCATAGCTCTGTCAGAGCTGTTCCCTCAAGGACAGTTTCTGTCAGAGCTCCCTCAGCCCCACCTACCTCGCAGGGTGTCTGTTGTGGGGAGGGGGAAGGGAAAGGAGATTGTAAGCCGCTCTGAGACTCCAAGTGAAGGGCAGGGGGTATAAACCCAATCTTCTTCTTCTTCTTCTTCTTCTTCTTCTTCTTCTTCTTCTTCTTCTTCTTCTTCTTCTTCTTCTTCTTCTTCTTCTTCTTCTTCTCCTCCTCCTCCTCCTCCTCCTCCTCCTCCTCCTCCTCCTTCCTCCTCCTTCTTCTTCTTCTTCTTCTTCTTCTTCTTCTTCTTCTTCTTCTTCTTCTTCTTCTTCTTCTTCTCTGCCTCCCAATCTTCAGGAATATTCCTGCCTGGAGTTGGCAACCTGAGCTGTTCAGGGGGACATGTGCCTTAGACCCACCATCAGCAGCAAGATGAGCAGGTTTGCCTAGGGTTGCCGGCTCCAGGTTGGGGGATTCTTGGAGATTTAGGGGGTGGAGCCTGGAGAGGGCGGGGTTTGGGGTAGGGAATCATAGAATCCTAGAATGTTGGAGTTGGAAGGGACCTTGCAGGTCATCTAGTCCAACCCCCCCTGCACTCTGCAGGAGCACAGCCGAAAGAGAGCCCTACATACCTACAACATACCCGAAAGATGGTCGTCCAGCCTCCACTTGAAAACGTCCAGGGAAGGAGCATCCACCACCTCCCGAGGCAGACTGTCCCACTGCTCAACCACTCTTACAGTTCGGAAGTTTCTCCTGATATTTAGCCGGTATCGACTCCCTTGTAATTTCCACCCATTCGATCTCGTCTTGCAATCTGGAGCAAGAGAGAATAGATCTGCTCCATCTTCTACATGACAGCCCTTCAGATACTTGAAGTCTGCCATCTTGTCCCCTCTAAGCCTTCTCTTTCCCAGGCTAAACACACCCAACTCTTTCAGCCTTTCCTCGTAAGACTTGGATTCCAACCCTCTCACCATCCTGGTTGCCTTCTTCTCAAGCTTGTCGACATCCTTCCTAAAGCGTGGTGCCCAAAACTGGACACGGGACTCCAGGTGAGGCCTGGCCATAGCAGAATATGGGGCCTCAATGGGCCTCAATGGGCCACTATTCCATAGAGTCCACCCTCCAAAGCAACCAATCCCTCCAGGGGGACTGATCGCTGTAGTCTGGAGATCTGTTGGCGATTCCGGGAGATCCCCAGGCCCCAACTGGAGGCTTTGCAGACTGATCGATTGACATCACTAATGCTCCGCCTTTCTCCCTGACGGGCAGCTGATGTCATTCTCCCCTCCTCCACTTTACCCTCACAACAACGCTGTGAGGTAGGCTAGGCTGGGTGTGTGTGACTGGCCCCAGGTCACCCAGCGAGCTTCCGTGGCAGAGTGGGGGATTCGAACCCAGGTCACCTTGACGCACAAACCACTCCTCCTCGTGCTGCCCCAGAATCTGCTGGACCTGCCCTGTTGGCGGACTCAAAGGCCACGGGAGATCATTGCATGACTTGCACATGGCCATTTTGATGGCTGGAACACTGTAAGAATAAACACAGCACATTTAAATAGCTCTCCTACCCTCTAAGGGGCCACGGTGGCTCAGAGGTTAAGATGCTGAGCTGCAGACCGGAAGGTCTGTAGCACGGCAGTTCGAGACCCGAGTGCCGCATGATGGAGTGAGCTCCCGTCTCTGGCCCCAGCTCCTGCCAACCTCGCAGTTCAAGAGCAAGACATTGCAAGTAGATAAATAGATACTGCTTCAGTGGGAAGGGAACAGTGTTCCGTGCACCTCGGCGTTTAGTCATGCCAGCCACACGACCATGGGAAAGTCTTCGGACAGTGCTGGCTCTTTGGCTTGGAAACGGAGATGAACACCACATCCCTAGAGTCAGATTCGACCGGCTTTCAAGCAAGGGAAAACTTTACCTTTACTTATGTATATAGGGCTGTGGTGGCTTAGAGGTTAAGATGCTGAGTTGCAGACCAGAAGGTCAGTAGTTCAGCAGTTCGAGACCCGAGTGCCGCGTGATGGAGTGAGCTCCCGTCTCCAGGCCCAGCTCCTGCCAACCGCACAGTTCAAAAGCAAGACAGTGCAAGTAGATAAATAGATATCACTTCGGTGGGAAGGTAACAGTGTTCCGTGCACCTCGGCGTTTAGTCATGCCGGCCACATGACCATGGAGAAGTCTTCGGACAGCGCTGGCTCTTCGGCTTGGAAACAGACATGAGCACCGCACCCCTAGAGTCGGATTCGACTGGCTTTCGAGCAGGGGAAACCTTTACCTTTTACCTCTGCCCTCAAAAGCGCTTCGCACGTATTCCAGCTCTTAGAAACAGCCCTGCAAAGTAAGCCAGCAGCGTTGCCCCCGTGATAAAGACTAAGGCTGAGAGAGAGGGGCTTGCTAGAGAGGCAAGGGAGCACTTCCTGTGCTCCCAGCCGGCCCGTGCTCCAAAGCTGTGACCTGTCTTCAGCTCCCCAATACCGACCCCCCTGTCTCGGCTGCAAGCTAACCAGAGACTTCCAACCAAAGCTGTTCACAGATTCAGCCGTGAGTCACGGAGTGCGAGGAGACATGAGTGATGCGCATGCATGTGTGAATCAGGCATTTTTTAAAAAAAATATATATTTGGTGCAAACTGAAAAATAAGAAACCTTCCTTTGCAATATGCCCGGCTATATTAAGTTTCATTATGATACACGCTGTTCTCTTCACGGTATGTTTTTTTTTTAAAGGTAATATTAAGAATCCCAGATGTTCACTGCGAAAGGAGTGCGTCAAAACATGCGCGGCAGAAGTGCCACGCTCTAAGACAGAGAACAGGCGCCCGCCCACCTCTGCCCTGACATCTGCCCAGGTGCCGCGGTTGTGTCATCGGCCTCTATCTCTCTTGGCCTGGATTCGCTGGCCCAGTTAGATAGCCTAACTACCAGCTGGGAAACTGGGTCTGCCGGCTCCCCGGCCCTCCCTGCACTTGGAATATCGTGCCCTGATTCATGCCATGTGGGAGACTCCGCGCCTTTGATTCACACCAGCGGATCGGCAGCCGCCTCATCCGGTTGGAATGGCAAGCATGCATTCCAGAAAATGGCCGCTCGCGATAGGCTATCAAAGGTCACACCTGGGTGGGGCTCCAGGCTGCAAATGGGGCTGGCGCACCCCACAGAGAGGCCCCCGTCAGCCCCGTAGCTAGGGAATTCTTTGGGAGAGGGCCTCAGGGGGCCCGCCAGCTAATTAAATGAAAGTACAGTGCAGGTGGTAAGTTGGAGCACTTCAGGGACAGCCCGGGAGGGAGGGGGCCCAGGGGAAACACTAGGGGGCCAGGCCCCGTGGGCCCCATGTTAGCTACAGGCCACGCCCCGTCATTGGGGGATCAGCTCGGCTCACCAGCCTCCAGGTGGTGGCTGGAAATAGGCTATTACAAGCAATCTCCAGGCAACAGAGAGCCGCTCACGGGGAGAAAATGGCTGCTTTGGTGGGCGGACGTGGTCGCATCTTACTCCTCAGAGGCCCCTCCCCAAACCTTCCCCTCCTCAGGTTCCAACCCCCCCCCCAAATCTCCAGGTATCATAGAACCATAGAGTTGGAAGGGGCCATACAGACCATCTAGTCCAACCCCCTGCCCAACGCAGGAACAGCCTACAGCATCTCCGACAAATATTCGTCCAGCCTCTTCTTGAAAGCTGTCAGTGAAAGAGAGCCAACCACCTCCCCGGGCAGCTAGTTCATAGAATCACAGGATCACAGAACCATAGAGTTGGAAGGGGCCATACAGACCATCTAGTCCAGCCCCCTGCCCAATGCGGGACCAGCCTAAAGCATCTCCGACAAATATTCGTCTGGCCTCTTCTTGAAAGCTGTCGGTGAAAGGGAGCCAACCACCTCCCCGGGCAGCTAGTTCATAGAATCAAAGAATCATAGAACCATAGAGTTGGAAGGGGCCATACAGACCATCTAGTCCAACCCCCTGCCCGATGCAGGACCAGCCTAGAGCATCTCCGACAAATATTTGTCCAGCCTCTTCTTGAAAGCCGTCGGTGAAAGGGAGCCAACCACCTCCCCAGGCATCTGATTCATCGAATCACAGAATCACAGAACCATAGAGTTGGAAGGGGCCATACAGACCTTCTAGTCCAACCCCCTGCCCAATGCAGGACCAGCCTAAAGCATCTCCGACAAATATTCGTCCAGACTCTTCTTGAAAGCTGGCAGTGAAGAGGAGCTCACCGCCTCCCCAGGCAGCTGATTCCACCTTTGAACCACTCTGACTGTGGAAAAGCTTTTCCTAATTTCCAGCCGATACCTTCCTGCATGTAGTTTAAACCCATTGCTTTGGGTCCTCTCCTCTGCTGCCAATTGGAACAGCTCCTTGCCCTCCTCCAAATGACAGCCTTTCTGATTAAATATTGGAATGCCCCCCTCCTCAATCTCCTCTTCTCTAAACTAAACATTCCCAGGGCCCTCAGCCTTTCCCTGTAGGGGTCAGTCTCCAGACCCCTGATCATCCTCGTTACTCTCTTCTGCACCCTTTCGATTTTGCCCATATCCTTTTTGGGGTGAGGCCTCCAGAACTGCACACAGGCCTGACCAAGGCAGTACACAGAGGGGCTATGACCTCCTGCGATTTCGATGCGATGGCCCTTGGTACAATCTTTATTTCTTTATGCTGTGCTTCATGCTCACAGACCAATGGGCCATAAAGAAACAAGTCTGATAGTCCAAATGGTATGGAACGATACAATCCAAAAATACGGAAAATAACCAAGCAACCAGAAATACAAATTACAAGGAATAAAAATATACCTTTACGGATGAAAGTCATTAAAAGGCTCACCTTGACACAGAGAGTACGACATCTTTCTGTGTTGTACCTCTGAGGATGCCAGTCACAGCTACTGGCGAAACTTCAGGTCCTACAATGCCAAGACCACGGCCACACAACCCGGAAAATCTACGGCAACTCATTAGAAACCATTGATAAAAGTTTAGCCGCAGTAAGAGTTAACACTTGGCTCGGTATCAGCCAGAGACTCTTGTTTTGAGACACGTCCCCACTTCTGAATATATACTGTGATCCGTTTATCTCTAGTGAGTTCATGCTTCTTACAGTCAATAAAAGACTTGCCGGAGAGTATCTAGTTTCCCTGATTTACAGCCACAAAATTGTTCAGAAAAGGGAGTTCCTAGGAACCTGCCTGTTAACTCCCCCAATGGTAAAACATTTAATCTAACCTTAGTGAAACGTATTCTGTATTTAGGGACTGTTAAGAATTTACAATACACAGGCAGAGTCCTTGGAACAGGGAGGCCCAGGGAGTATAAAATGCTCCACTTGTCAGAGCGTAACACTCTGGATTTAATCAGTGTAGATGCAGAGGAGTATTCCATGTGCTTTAAAGTCTCAAAAGACAAACTCAGTCTCGATCGTATTTTAGGCTGTGGTCACACAGCAAGCGTACCGTGATTTGTTCCCGCTGTAGGTTTGATCGGGGATATTTTTAAGCGGTCTCAGATGATCGCACATCCCTTGCCCAACCGCTTGGTTTGCGCGACAATGCTCCTGACACTGTCCAGACAGCCGTGCCACCCAAGTGGCAGCACAGCACATTTTTTTTAAAAAAAAAATTCTTTGCACATGCGCAAATCACATATGTGCATGCGCGTGCATGCACACAATGGTGAAAGCCACAAAAAAAAAGCGCCCTACTGGAAGAAGGACGTTCAGATGACCTAATCGCAATCATTTTGAGAGATGGCTGTGCAGATCGGCAAAATCGCGGATTCAAAACGCAAATACCTGGAAAGTACTTGATTTTCCCGGTGTCAGAAAACTCGCTAGGGAACTGGGAGGATCGCGCGAGTGAGCCCACTTTGTTGCGGGAGATGGATGTGGGCATCTGATCAGCAATTTTAAATGTGAGAGGGAACAGTGGTGAAGTCTGATCAAAATGACGGTGTGACCACAGCCTTACTCCTCTGAGGCCCCTCCCCTCCCTATCTCAGGCTCCACCCCTCAAATCTCCAGGTATTTCCGAACCTAGAGCTGGCAACCTGTCACGATCTGTGTAGGCCTGGGAGAAAGGCCAAGAGCCTGTGTGGAAGTGGAGAGCAGACAGCCTACAACCCCCAAAGGCTTAGCAACAGTTGTAGCCAATCAATGTCCAGGGATTGTGTTTGAGAGGGAATTTAAGCTCTGAGGGCTGTGGAAACTGTGTTCTTTGTCTTCTGCGGTCTTGTCTCTCATGGAGCTAAACTGAGGGGACAGTCTGGTCTGAGGAGAAAGATGCCTCAATTGGGACAGAGTGAGTTCAGGCAGGAAGCCTGGTATAAGAGGGCGGTGGGCCTTGAAGTAGTAACCAGTTAATTGAACTAGGTAGTCGCGTTAGATTCATTTATTTTGCCTTTAAACACTGTTATATATTTTAAAGCACCTTGTCTTGTTTTCAATGCCCCATTATTGTATAAATAAACCGTTTGTTTAATGTTGTCTGCCTGGTCATCACGCTTATGGTTCTTGGCTTGAAAAGGGGCATTTTGGATGGGCTTGGGAGGGTACTCTGGGCCTTCTCAAGGGACCCGAAGTCCAGAGTGGTGGCAGCGGTGGAAGGTGGTGACCCGCTGGGGTCATGACACAACCGTATTGTCAACTCCGAGTTGGGAAATTCCTGGAGATTTTGGGGTGGAGCCTGGGGAGGGTGGGGCTTATGGAGGGGAGGGCCCTCAGCGGGGTATACAGTCTCAGACTCCACTCAACAGAGCTGCCATTTTCTCCAGGGGAACGGACCTCTGTCGCCTGGAAATCAGTTGTAATCCTGGGAGATCTCCAGGTCCTGCCCGGAGGTTGGCCAACCTATGTGGCCACAGGAGAAAACATCAAGGCCTCCTGGGAAGCCTGGATAGTTCTGACTGAAATCACAGAAACTGTTTTTCACGCGGGGCACTATAACGATGGAGCGCCATGTGTGAAAGTCGGGGAAAGGATCCCAGCAGGGTTTGTCAACCTCAGGAGCAGTTGCTGGAGGAGGAGACGGGGTGGTGCTGTGGTTTCCAAGTCTGGGTTGAGAACGTCCTGGAGATTTGGGGCAGGTGGAGAGCTTGGTTTGGGGAGGGAAGGGACCTCAGTGGGGTATAATGCCGCAGAGTCCGTCTGTCAGCGCGCTGCCATAAAGTTGGGAGTGGAGGGGCGGGGGAGACCACTGCCTGGTATTTGTACTTTCGATTTCTACTTGCCTCCCGATGCCTTGCTGTTAAGTATGAGACTCAACAACGAAGTAAGCTCAACAAGTGATTCAGCTTTATTCAACAGCAAACTCCAACTCAGGAACACACAACACAGACAGTGGAGCACAGCTCCTTTTTAAACTCTCCCGGGCTGTCAAAGCCACACCCAGAAATAGTTAAGGACCAATGGCAGTGCAGAGTTAAGGTCCAATCACAACTGTTCCCTCTTTGCAACATTATCACACAGTGATTGGCTATATACACTGGTTTCGCAGAAACCGACCAATACGAATGCGACAGCTTAGAATCCACATTCCAGAATCAAGCTTAACATAGGAAAAGATAGGCTTGATTCACCTTTCAATACACAACAAATTCCTCCCCCTAAGATGGAGCATTTCCCTTCCAAACATAATCTTTCAGGTAGGGAGGGGCACCTCGGCTTCGGTTTGACCGGCGCAGCGGTCTCTGCTCCGATGGCGGTGGAGCGGCACACTCTTCGGGGACTCCGATGGTCTCTCTCGCAGGAGAGTCAGGGGACACTAACACAGGGGTCTCAGGCACTGGAGTTGGGGGCTCCCCAGACTCCGAATCTCGATCCGCAGTACTCACCTCCTCGCCGGGAGGCCCTTCCTGGACGGGGACCAGCTCAGGCTCGGGCACTGACTCGGCGCTTGAGTCTGCCCAGCGCTCTCTGAGCTGGTCAATGTGGCGGCGTATCTCCCGTCCGCTGGGAAGCCGGACCACATACAACCTGGACCCTGCCACCTTTGTGACCACGGCTGGTAGCCATCTGTGACCTTCCGCATAATTGCGGGCAAACACCTTGTCCCCAACCAAGAACACTCTCCCCTGCTCTGGGGTCTCTGACCGCTGCTTGGACCTGTCAAGGTCAGGGTGCAGTCGGTCCAGTAGGGTAGCCAACTTACGGCCCATTAAAAGTTCAGCTGGGCTCCTCCCCGTTGTTGAACAGGGGGTGATGTGTTGCCTCAGGAGGAAAGAGGCAATCTTCTGGCTCCAGTCCCCACACGTCAGGCGCCCAAGTGACTCCTTCGCCGTCCGTACCATCCGTTCGGCCTGACCGTTGGAGGCCGGATGGAACGGCGCAGAAGTCACATGGCGGATGAGGTTGTCTTTAAGGAATTTTTCAAATTCCGCTGACACGAACTGTGGCCCGTTGTCCGAGACCAAACAGTCCGGCAGCCCGTGGGTCGAAAACAACCTCCGGAGGGCATTGATGACTGCCCCGGACCCTGTTGACCTCATGGGTATCACCTCTAACCATTTAGAGTAACTATCTACACAAATAAAAAACATTTGCCCATGGTATGGTCCCGCAAAATCAATATGGAGGCGTGACCAGGGCCTCCTCGTTTTCTCCCAGGGCTGAATGGGAGCCTGTGGTGGTTCTGGACGGGACTGTTGACACTCCATACACTGCCTTACCCAGGCCTCAATGTCCTCGTCCAGCTTCGGCCACCACACGTACCCTCTGGCGAGGGCTTTCATGTGAACCATGCCAGGGTGGCCCACATGTAACGCCTCCAAAACATCCTCCCTCAGCTTGGCGGGAATCACCACCCGACTCCCCCAAAGCAAACAGCCCTTTGTCACCGATAGTTCGTTCTGGCGCGAAACGAACGGTTTGAATTCAGGCGCCATTTTCCCTGCCGGCCACCCCCTCCATGCCCAATTAAGGACACGGGCAAGCACAGGGTCCTTAGCCGTCGCAGCGGCAATGTCTGAGGAGGTTACTGGTGCCTCCGGGAGCTCTTCGAGCGCCAAAATGTCCAACTCTGGCTCGAGTTCATTGTTTTCCAGTGGTGCGGGGCAACGGCTCAGGGCGTCGGCATGCCCGATAGCCTTCCCCGGGCGGTGCTCAAGCTCAAAGTCATACGCCGACATGAATACTGCCCACCTCAACATCCTGGGGGACAGTATATTCGGCGTCTGTCGGTCCGGGGAGAAGATGCCCAGAAGCGGCTTGTGATCTGTTACAAGGAGGAACCTCCGCCCATAAACAAAGTCATGGAATTTTTTAATTCCGGCGATTAAGGCGAGGCCCTCCTTGTCGATCTGGGCATAGTTCTTCTCCGCCGCTGTAAGTGATCGCGAGTAGAAAGCGATCGGTGCTTCCGACCCATCCGGCATGAGGTGGCTAAGAACGGCGCCCACCCCGTAGGGTGACGCGTCAGCCGCAAGCACCAAGAGTTTGTTCTCGTCAAAGTGGGTCAGCACCGCACTAGATGAGAGGAGTTCTTTAACGCCCGTGAACGCTCGTTCCTGCCGCTCTCCCCACTCCCACTTTGCGTTCTTGTGGAGCAGAGCATGCAGGGGTTCTGCAACCGATGCCTTGTGGGGCAGGAAGGCATGATAAAAGTTTAGGATCCCCAGGAACGACTGGAGATCCTTCTTTGACCGTGGCGGGGGCGCGTTCTTGATGGCGGATACCTTGTCCGGTGTAGGATGGACTCCATCCGCGTCAATCAGGAATCCCAAGAACTCCACTCTGTCTGCTCCAACCACACATTTAGAGCGTTTGACCCTCAGCCCGGCTTCTTTAAACCGGCCTAGTACTGCTCTGAGCCGAGCCATGAGTTCGCACTCGTCAGAGCCTGCCACCAGAACGTCGTCAAAATAGGGCACGACTCCAGGTAGCCCACGCAGGAGCCCCTCCATCAAGCCCTGGAAAATGCCCGGGGCTACGTTAACCCCAAATTGTAGTCTCTTGACCCGAAATGCCCCCTTGTGGGTCACTATGGTCTGGGCGTCAGCAGTTGCATCGTCTACGGGCAACTGCTGATAGGCTTGGGCTAAGTCAAGTTTGGCGAAAACTTTTCCTCCTCCCAGCGAAGCCAACACATGGCTGATGACCGGCACTGGGTAGGAGTGCTGCTGGAGCGCTTTGTTCACTGTACACTTATAATCAGCGCATATGCGTATCGACCCGTCTGCCTTTACGGGCGTTACTATGGGAGTCTCCCACCGACCATAGGGCACCGGCTCGAGGATACCCTGATCCACTAGCTTGTCCAGCTCTGCCTCGATCTTCGCCTTAAGAGCGAGGGGTACCTTCCTGTACTTCAGCCGTATGGGACGCACTGAAGGGTCTAAATCAAAAGAAACGGGGGCCCCGTATATAACCCAAGCCCTTCCCCAAAAACTTCAGGGAACTCTTGATACAAAGACTCCCTTTTATTGTTGCAAATGCTGTTAATGCCAGAGATGGCAATACCTAGAGCCTCGAACCAATCAAGGCCCAACAAACTGACCCTCTCACCCTCTGCAACCAGGAGGGACAGCTCAGCCTTCCGCTCCTTGAACTCCACCTGGAAGGTAGCTCGTCCCGCCAACGGAATGCGTCGTCCCTGGAAATCGGTGAGACGCGTTGTTACTGGAGACAGGCGACGTCGGCTCCTCCTCGGAAATAAGCGCTGCCATGTTTCGGTGGAGATGACGGTGACGGATGAGCCTGAGTCCACCTCCATCGTACACGGAACGCCATCCAGCCGAAGCGTGACGTGAATTTTCCGAGTTGCCTTGTCACCGGTCGCCAAGACGGTTGAAGGGCAGGTGTCAGTCTGGTGGCAATCGGACGTTCTGCTGTCATCTGATGGCCGAACCTTGGGGTCTGCTCGTCGCGAAGACGGTGGCGATTTCCTCGCAGCCCGGCAAACTCGAGCCAGATGACCTCGCTTCCCGCAGGAGTGGCAGATGAGCTCTCTAGCCCGACAGAGGTCTCTGTCGTGGTTGCCGCCGCAGCCTGCGCAGGGACGGGTCGTCGAAGTTCTCGGTCTGGTCCGCGGTGGGCGTGTCTCCCGAGTTCGGCACACGCCGTCGGCATCGCTGTCAGACTCGCAGGCAGACTGCTGGTGAACTGCAGGCTCCTTGCTGACCTGGGTCTGCCGCTGTCGAATCTCTCGCGTCAACTTGTCCGCGGCCTCCGCTGCGATAGCCTCGGCGTAGGCAACCGCATACGTCAGTTGGGTGCGGGCAAAAAGACGCTGTTGCAGGCGCTCGTCCCGAAGGCCGCACACCAAACGGTCGAGGAGGGCGTCTTCCAGATCTGTGAACTCACAAGGCCTTGCCGCCTTCCGCAAGGCAGTGACGAACTCAGCGATGGACTCGGAAGGCCCTTGGCACCGCTTGTAAAAGGCGTGCCGGCACGCGATCCGAGACGGTTGTGGCGAGAAATGGCCTTTGAGCTTGGCCGTGATCTCAGCCCACGTTGCTGCACTCAGCTCAGTCGGAGCGACCAGAGACCGGGCGATGTCGAAAGCGGCCTTGCCGCACGAGCTCAGGAGCGTCGCCTTCTTTCTCGCCTCATCTGTTATCTGATTCGCCTGGAGGTGGAACTCGAACCGTGCCAGGTAAGAGTCCCAGTCCTCCGTCGCCGGGTCGAACGCTTCGAACGCCGGGTTGACGGCCATTGGGGCTGTTGGTGCTGCCACTTCTACTCGTGGAGCCTCAGCCGGCTCGGCCGGGTGTGTGTCCTCGTCTGCCGTTGCGATCTCGGTTCAGCGGGGCTGCCTACCCGCTCTAGAATCCCATCCTCGTCGCCAATTGTTAAGTATGAGACTCAACAACGAAGTAAGCTCAACAAGTGATTCAGCTTTATTCAACAGCAAACTCCAACTCAGGAACACACAACACAGACAGTGGAGCACAGCTCCTTTTTAAACTCTCCCGGGCTGTCAAAGCCACACCCAGAAATAGTTAGGGACCAATGGCAGTGCAGAGTTAAGGTCCAATCACAACTGTTCCCTCTTTGCAACATTATCACACAGTGATTGGCTATTACACTGGTTTCGCAGAAACCGACCAATACGAATGCGACAGCTTAGAATCCACATTCCAGAATCAAGCTTAACAGCTTGATTCACCTTTCAATACACAACACTTGCTATCTGTATGTTTTATGTGCCTGACCTTGGGTGCCTGGCTGTGACACATTCCTCACGAACTGTCCCACCCCTGGGGCCCTTTATTTCTGGTGGGCTCATCCCAATACCTTGATTGGCCACTGGCCATCGGGGTGCCCCTTCGAACGTAGTACATCCCACATCCCCACGCCTTTTTCTTCAGTCTTAACACAGATCCTGAAATGTGGATGCACTGCCAATACTGTACCAATAAACTTCACTTCAAAAAGAAGAGAGTTGTTGGAGCTGATTGTTGCAGGAGTCCGACGCCGTCCTCCAAAGGTACCATTTTCTCCAGGGTTAGGGTCTGGAGATCAGGTGTAATCCTGGAAGATCTCCAGGCCCCACCCGAAGGTGTTGATTTGGGGAGGGATTTTACCCTTCGGTGTAGTGGTTAAGAGTGGCAGACTCTAATCTGGAGAACCGGGTTTAATTCCCCACTCCTTCTCCACATGCAACCAGCTGGGCGACCTTGGGTCAGTCGCAGCACTCTCAGAGCTCTCTCAACCCCACCTACCTTACAGGCAGTGTTCCCTCTAAGCTGAGTTAGCGTGAGCTAGCTCACAGTTTTTTAGACTCCGGCTCACAGATTTTTGTCTTGGCTCAGGAAAGATGGCCCCAGAGCAAGGTAATTTATGCAGCAGCCAAATTGCTCGCTCACAGCTTTAATGCCAGTAGCTCACAAAGTAGAATTTTTGCTCACAAGGCTCCACAGCTTAGAGGGAACATCGCTTACAGGGTGTCTGTTGTGGGGAGGGGAAGGGGAAGGAGATTGTAAGCCACTCTGAGACTCCTTTGGGTAGTGAAGGCCAGGGTATAAATCCTCCTCCTCTTCTTCTTCTTCTTCTTCTTCTTCTTCTTCTTCTTCTTCTTCTTCTTCTTCTTCCTCCTCCTCCTCCTCCTCCTCCTCTTCCTCCTCCTCCTCCTCCTCCTCCTCCCAGTAGTGGAAAGACAGGAAGGTATAATATGACTATTGGGTTAATAGCAGCTTGAGGCTTTATGTGTGGAGAAGATTCCCCCCCCCCCCCGCCGCCACAGTTCTGTGGCCCCAGTTCAAATCAAGCCACTCCACCTCCCCTTACAGCTTTTTTTGGGGGGAAAAAGTCTCGAGAGATCCAATCGGAGGTTTCCCACAGAATGTGGAGTTCTAGCCCTCAGGGTCTGCCTACTCCTCTAGTCTGCTCTCAAACCTCACCTCGAGTGGTCCAACCTGGGCAAAACATCAGAGGAGCGCCAGAGGAGCTATAGAGTTGGGATGAGACTTGCACAATTTCCCCGGAGAGGTTCCCATCCATTCTGAACGCGCCAGGGAATTTCATGTCTCCTTGCTAAAGTTCAGGAGGGCGGTGCATTTTCAGTGCTTGGATGGGAGATCTCTCGGCGGCCTGATGGATGCTACCCAGAGGAATGACAGGAGGACCGGCAGTCAAGAAGGATTGCGCGGCATTCGAGGAGGCCTTACCAGACATCCAAGGAATTTCCGGGGAAGCCAACTTATTTATTTATTTATCTTATTCAATGTTTAGGCCACCCTTCCCTGCAAACTGGGCTCGGGGCAGATCACAACAGGGAGAAACTCTGAGATGGGAACTCTCGGTCTGGGGTGAGTGAGGCTCTGTATTCTTGGTGCATGTGGGGGGGCAGCAGTGGGAGGGCTTCTGGTGTCCTGGCCCCACTGCTGGACCTCCTGATGGCCCCTGGTATTTTTGGCCGCTGTGTGACACAGAGTGTTGGACTGGATGGGCCATTGGCCTGATCCAACACTGGCTTCTCTTATGTTCTTATAAGAGGGAATTGGATAAGCATATGGAGCAGAGGTCCATCAGTGGCTATTAGCCACAAGGTATAGATAGGAACTCTCGGTCTGGGGCAAGGGATGCTCTGTATTCTTGGTGCTTGGAGGGAACAACAGTGGGAGGGCTTCTAGTGTCCTGGCCCCACTGCTGGACCTCCTGATGGCACCTGGTATTTTTGGCCGCTGTGTGATACAGAGTGTTGGACTGGACGGGCCACTGGCCTGCTCCAACACTGGCTTCTCTTATGTTCTTAAGAGCAGAGGTCCATCAGTGGCTATTAGCCACAAGGGATAGATAGGAACTCTCGGTCTGGGGCAAGGGATGCTCTGTATTCCTGGTGCTTGGGGGGCAACAGTGGGAGGGCTTCTAGTGTCCTGGCCTCACTGCTGGACCTCCTGATGGCACCTGGTCTTTTTGGCCACTGCAATGACAGAGTGTTGGGATGGAGGGGCCTTTGGCCTGATCCAACATTGACGTCTCTTATACTCCTGCGTTAAACAAATGGTAAATAACTTAGGTTAGAATCCTACAATAAAATGCACAACATATCAACAGTAAATAATCCACTCCAAGATGGCAGAATTTTTTCCCAGATTTCACAAGCCTCGGGGGAGGGGGCTTACGGAGACTGGCGGGTATGAGTGCCAAACTACATTGCTGTACCATCGCTGCCCTCAACCGAGAGCCTGGCAGAGCATCTCTGCCTTACATGCCCTGCAGAAAGGTAACAATTCTCACAGGGCACGGATATCCTTCAGCAGAGAGATCCACCAGGCAGGAGCCAGGGCTCTCTCTCGGGCCAGGGACCACTGGGGGGGGTGGTGTCTTACTTCCTGAGCGTAACGCTCTTCTGGGGTATAGTGAGAGAGGCGGTCCCGATGGTAACTCAGTGTGTGTCTCCCTCGCCAGTAGAAAGGAAGGAAGGAAGGAAGGAAGGAAGGAAGGAAGGAAGGAAGGAAGGAAGGAAGGAAGGAAGGAAGGAAGGAAGAAGAAGAAGAAGAAGAAGAAGAAGAAGAAGAAGAAGAAGAAGAAGAAGAAGAAGAAGAAGAAGAAGAAGAAGAAGAAGAAGAAGAAGAAGAGGAGGAGGAGGAGGAGGAGGAGGAGGAGGAGGAGGAGGAGGAGGAGGAGGAGGAGGAGGAGTTTGGATTTATACCCCGCCCTTCACTGCCCAAAGGTGTCTCAGAGCGGCTTACAAGCTCCTTTCCCTTCCCCTCCCCACAACAGACACCCTGTGAGGTAGGCGGGGCTGAGAGAACTCTGACACAAACTGTCCTTGAGAGAACAGCTGTGCCAGAGCTTGTGACTGAGCCCTACATGTCTACATCATAACCGAAAGATGGTCGTCCAGCCTCCGCTTGAAAACGTCCAGGGAAGGAGCATCCACCGCCTCCCGAGGCAGACTGTTCCACTGCTCAACCACACTGACAGTTAGGAAGTTTCTCCTGATATCTAGCCGGTAACGACTCCCTTGTAATTCCCACCCATTAGATCTAGAGTGTGTTCAGACGGGCAGCTAATCCCGCCATTATGCCAGCTCGAATTTAATCCCGATCTTTTTAATCCATCGTCGCGTGACCAGACATCCCCCGGGGGAATTGCCTTACTGCGCACTGCCTCTATTGTGGATTGTCTAGACAGCGTCCACTGAAGGAGGTGCGCGTGGTGGTTTTTTTTAAAAAAAACTTTTTGCGCATAGGCATCACAGCGCATCCTTGTTGGAAGAGGTGCACAGTAGTTTAAAAAAAAAAATTGCGCATGCGCATAGACGTGACAGCACATCCTTGTTGATCCACGCATGTGTAGAGATTTTTTAAAATGGTGCCCACTCGGGATCGTCTGACATCAGACCACCCCAATGGGAGGATTGTGCACTGGTGGAATGATCAGATGGATGAAAGTCCACAGTTGTCTTGCAGGTAACCGAAAACCCCAGATTTAAAGTGGTATATTTTAAGTACGGCTCCGAAGTGTGGCAAAACAGGATGCCCATGGAAGAGGGACATTTCCCAGATGTTTGTGTCTGGACATTAACTTTAGATCCATGAGGCAATCATGCCTTCCGTGGATCGAAAGAGCTGTCTGATTGGACTCCTAGTCCTGCAATCTGGAGCAAGAGAGAATAGATCTGCTCCGTCTTCTACATGACAGCCCTTCAGATACTTGAAGACTGCCATCATGTCCCCTCTAGGTCTTCTCTTTCCCAGGCTAAACAGACCCATAATACATAAAACACTATTCATTTCATTAATACAATTTCTAATAAATAATGATGCCACAATATAAAAACGACGCTAAAATCAACATAGTGCTAGCAAATTCCAATTTTTGCTTTAATCCTATTGGTCTGCTTCAGTTAGGGGAGGCTGAGATGGGCAAGGTCTTCCCTTCCCCTCCCCACAACAGACACCCTGTGAGGTAGGTGGGGCTGAGAGAGGCCTCTCAAGAACTGCCCTTGAGAAAATAGCTCTGGAAGAACTCGTGACTGACCCAAGGTCACACCAGCAGCTGCAAGTGGAGGAGTGGGGAATCAAACCCGGTTCTCCCAGATTAGAGTCTGAGCTCCTAACACTACACCAAACTGGCTCTCGAGGGCTCCTGGGGTGATCATGTACCTGGAGTCAGGGCTTCTGTTCTTTCTTTCCTTTTTTTCTCTTTGGGAAAAAGAGGTGCCGGGACTCTCAAGAGGGAGACGAAGTTTTCAGTCCGTATACTGAAAACTCGTGAACTTTTAAACATTTTAAAAAGAGCGTTGTCAAAGAAGTGTGAATGCTAAAAGCTGCAATTTTGATTGTGTGCTCATGCGCATATGCGCTCATGTGCATAAGCACTCATGCGCATAAGCGCATATCTCCAGATTAGCGAAACAGAAAGCTGCGCCTTACAGCCATGCCTTTGGGCCAACAGTGTGAATGCTCCCTCATGCCTTCTCCCTGGTATGCTCCCGCATCAGTCAACGCAATGTGACCGGGAAAACCCGGAACAGTTTCTTCCGGGGCTTTTTTGCCACGACTTGCTCCCACATCAAACTGCCAGCCTGAACTCGGCCGGAGTCACTTCTTATGGCGACCCTGTGAATGAATAACCTTCTAAATGTCTGATCGTGAACAGCCTCGCTCAGGTCCGGCAAACGGAGGGCCGTGGCTTCCTTGACTGAGTCCATCCACCTAATGCCGAGCCTTCCTCTCTTCCTAGCATTATTGTCTTTTGCATTCTCATAATTCAGGTTTAACAGCCCATAAAGCCGTACATCTAGAAAAACCCTTTAAGTATTCAAAACCACTTCAAAGGAGAATTTAGCCATGCCAACGGTACAGGCTTTACAAAAGCCGCTCCGAAAAGATCCTAATTTATGGGTACCGGAAGCGGCTGAATATTTTGACATCCATTTTGCGAGAAATTTCTCCCCGGCAACAGTGTGTTCGGAACAATAAAAGAAAAATGCGCAATAACGAATCGACCGTTGACAAGGAGCAATCACAAAAACATTGTTCAAGGGTTTCAGTGTTTTCACGTTCACCACCTTGGGGGTGGGCCTGATCAGGTGGAAAGGCAGCATTAAAAGAACGTTTTAAATAAATAAGATCGGAATGTAACGATGCAATTTTTGTAGCGAGGGAGATTCTGAACGCACAGGGTATGCGAGTGCTAACTGCTGACCGGTCACTTATAGCAACCTTATGAATCGATGACCACCATGCCAACAAAAGTCCGCACGGTCAAAGCAATGGTATTCCCAATAGTAATGTACGGCTGTGAGAGTTGGACCATAAGGAAGGCCGAGCACCAAATAACAAGTGCTTTCAAATTATGGTGCTGGAGAAGACTCTTGAGAGTCCCTTGGACTGCAAGGAGATCGAATCAGTCAATCCTAAAAGAAATCAGCCCTGACTGTTCCCTGGAAGGCCAGATACTCAATCCGAAGCCACCCAATGAGAAGGGAGCCCTCACTGGAGAAGACCCTGATGCTGGGAAAGATGGAAGGTCAAAGAAGAAGGAGACGGCAAAGGATGAGATGGCTAGACGGTGTCATCGAGGCAACGAATGTGAAATTGAGCAAACTCCAGAGGATGATGGAAGACAGGAAGGTCTGGCACGATGTGGTTGTGATGAGTCACTGTGCGACTGAACAACAACAACATCATCATCAACAACAACAACAAAAATGCCCTGTCCTTAACAGTTTTGCTCAGGTCTTGAAAATGGAGGGCCGTGGCTTCCTTGATTGAATGAATCCATCTTATATTATGTCTTCCTCTTTTCCTAGCATGATTGTCTTTTCCCGGAACTCCTGTCTTCTCATGATGTGACCGATCTATGATAGCCTCAGTTTAGTCATTTTTTTTAGCTTCTAGGGAGCTGCAGTGGCTCAAGTGGTTAAGACGCTGAACTGCAGGCTGTGGAAGGTCAGTGGTTCAGCAATTCGAGATCCGAGTGCCGCATGACGGGGTGAGCTCCCGTCTCTAGTTCCAGCTCCTGCCAACCTAGCAGTTTGAAAGCAAGAAATTGCAAGTAGATAAATAGGTACCACTTCGGTGGGAAGGAAACAGCGTTCCGTGCGCCTTGGTATTTAGTCACACCGGCCACATGACCACGGAAATGTCTTTGGACAGCGCTGGCTCTTCGGCTTTGAAACGGAGATGAGCACCGCAACCCTAGAGTCGGATTCGACTGGCTTTTAAGCAAGGGAACCTTTCCCTTTACCTTTACTAGGGAGAGTTCAGGCTTGATTTGATCTAGAACCCTCCCCGGTTTGTCTTTTTGGTGGTCCACGGTATCCGTAAAACTCTCCTCCAACACCACATTTCAAATGCATTAGCTTTCTACCCTTTTTTTTTTTTCTTTCCATGGCTGGGGAAAGTAACTCCCCCAAAGCAGTAAAGAAATCAAAGCCAGAGAGGCGTTTGAAGCTCTACAAATGTAATCTTGAGGGCTCCCAAATTAATGTGGTTTTTTTCTGCTTTATCTGACAGGTTTTTTTGAAGGAAGTTCAAGGTACAGGGATTTTTTTTTTGACGGGCAGGGGCGCCTAAAAGGGTTTTATTGTCTTCTGTACGGTTTTAATTTGGAATTGTAAATGACTGAGACATGAAGGCAGGGTGTAGACGTTTGAATAAATAAGCGAACTCGTGCAAGACTTCTTCAATGTGATAGCCCCAGGTGCTAGGGGGACTTAATTCCCTATTAAGACATTAAACTTTTCGATTCCTTCCCCCCCCCCCCGGAGCATATTCATGGGCCGGGAGTGCTGCTGGATCCGCCCTCCTCTGAGATAAACCGGTGGCAGCAGCAGCCTTGGTACCTTTGACCACCTTTGGCTAATAAACCAGCCACAGGCTTTCCTGGGCAGAGAAGATCATGTCACGGCGGTTTGTGCCTCAATAACATCTAGATTAGATTACTGCAATGTGTTCTACGTGGGGCTGCCCCTGAAGACTGTCTGGAATCTACAGTGGGTACTGGACGCTGCAGCCAGGATGTTGTCTGGCGTGGGTCGTAGGGATCGTATCACCCTTCCAGTGTTCCCTCTAAGCTGAGTCAGTGTGAGCTAGCCCACAGTTTTTTAGCCTCCGGCTCACACATTTTTGTCTTCGCTCAGGAAGGAGGGCTCCGGAGCAAACTAATTTATGCAGCAGCCAAATTGCTCACTCACAACTTTAACGCCAACAGCTCACAAAGTAGAATTTTTGCTCACAAGACTCCACAGCTTAGAGGGGACATTGCGCCCTTCCTGTATACCATTAAATGAACATGTGCATAGAATAAAACCTCAACATCCCTGTATCTAACAGCCAAAGGACGGCCTCCATCCATCCAGACAAATCTACACAACACAGTGGGCTACGTATCATCTGAGGGTCTGCAAAGGGCAACCCCCTGCTATGGTGAAAAAGACTAATGGTGTTTTTTTCCCAAAAAACCACCAAAATAAAAGAGTGCTGTCTGCGCATGTGCAGAGGTCCTAAAAAGCCCCTCTGGGGTTGCTGTCAAATGGTAATTTGGAAATAAGAAATCCCGCTTGATTATCGTGCAGTGTAAAATGTCTGAGCCTGTTTTATCAGTGACTGTGTGTCGTCATCGATGCTTCAGTCAGGGAATTAATCTATCAGCGACGATCGATTGATCTGTATTGGTTTTAACCTCGCATCGGCTTCATTTGCTTCCGTTGTTCTCATTCATTCAGGCCATGGGTGCGCTGTGTAAACAGACTGATTAGTAAGGTTGCTGATAAAGCGCTCAGAGAAATCCCCGCTCCTTATCTCGACATTCCGTACAAGAGACATCCAAGGGAGGCCGCCCTTGCCAAGTGGTAGTCATAGACAGAAAGAACATAGCTTGCCTAGAGCTACCCAATGATTTCGTGATTGATTCCTGATGTTGTGATCCAGCTGACGTGTTGCGTTCTTAATCATAGAGCACAGGATACTCCAAAGGGGTGTGTTTGTGTGTTGGAAGATGCGAGCACCATTTCCCCGCAAGCAGCGACTCCAAAGCAAGTCTTGGGGTTCTCCTGGAGGCGAGTCACCTGACGCATCTCGAAGGGAGCCAGAAATGTTGCAAGGAAGCCGAGCAGGCCTTCAGAAGAGCGTCCCCTGACGTAACTTTCCCTAATGCTGTTGTTACGCTTGCCGCCCCGCGAGGAGGAGATAAGCGATCGATACCGGCTGCTCTTAGGAAACTCGTGCATAATACCAGTAGTAGCTTAATTGCTCTGGAGGGAGAGAGGCTGGGCTCGGTTCATTCCACCTAACCAGATGTGGCTGCTGGCGGATGCTGTCATCAGCCTCGAGTCTGGACCGTTCTAATTAACACGTCGTGGGTGTGTGAGCGCGGGAGGGGGATAGTGAATAGCACCGAGTTTTTCGCAAGTGTCTCGGTTGTTCGGCTTGTGTAACATCTGGGTACCAGGCAAGAGAGGAAGCGGGCTGGGACAAATTCGCCGCCCCCCCCCCTCCGTCAAGGAAACTAGACTTTGGTGGTGGTAGAAAGTGCTGTCCTCTCACAGTCAACCTACAATGACACCGTAGGGTTTGCGAGGCAAGAGACATTCGAAGGTAGTCTGCCTGCCTCTGCATAACAACCTTGGACTTCCGTGGTGGTCTCCCATCCAAGTTCTGACAAGTGCGCAGACTCTAATCCGGGAGAACTGGGTTTGATTCCCCCACTCCTCCACTTGCAGCTGCTGGATGACCTCGGGCAAGCCATAGTTCTGTCAGAGCTGTTCTTGAAAAAGAGCAGTTTCTGTCAGAGCTCTCTCGGCCCCGCCTACCTCACAGGGTGTCTGTCGTGGGGAGGGGAAGGGAAAGGAGTTTGTCAGCCGCTCTGAGACTCCGAGTGAAGGGCGGGATATAAATCCAATCTCCTCCTCCTCTCCTCCTTCTCTTTCTTCTTCCTCTTCTCCTCCTCCTCCTTCTTCTTTTCCTTCTCCTTCTTCTTCTTCTCTCTCCTCCTCCTCAGGCCCGTAGCCAGGATTTTTTAATTCACGGGGGGGGGCTTTAAATAAGTCAGGGGGCCCCTCCCTACACACCCTGCATCGCCTCCAAGGGAGCACCTGAGCCAGATGGTGAGTCAGGGGGCCTTGGCGTTAAGTCAGGGGGCCGGGCCCCAAAATGTCCCACTTAGCTATGGGCCTGCTCCTCCTCCTCCTCCTTCTCCTCCTCCTCCTCCTCCTCCTCCTCCTTCTTCTTCTCCTACTCCTCCTTCTTCTTTTCCTTCTCCTCCTTCTTCTTCCTCCTCCTCCTCTTCTCCTCCTCCTCCTCCTCCTCCGTCTTCTCCTCCTTCTTCCTCCTCCTCCTCTTCTTCTCCTCCTCCTCCTCCTCCTCCTTCTTCTTCTCCTCCTCCTCCTCCTTGTCTCCTGAAATCTGACCATGGTGGTTTGCCATTACCTGCCTCTGTGTAGCAACCCTGGACTTCCATGGCGGTCTCCTACCCAAGAAGGATGCACATGAAAACTTATACCAGGAATAAAAACTTTGTTGGTTTTAAAGGTGCCACTGGACTCTAACTTTGTTCTCCTGCTTCAGACCAACACGGCTCCCCAACTGAATCTACCCCCCCTCCAACTCTGTTACACACAGCAGAAATCTCTTGCTGACGAATCTCCACCGTATCCATTTACTCTGCAATCGGCTGGCCCGGTCTGGCTCCTTAAGCAGATCAGTTACTTCTTGAGCAGATTGTTGACTTCCGTATTAAAATGAATGTTATACAGAAGGCGGTATTAATATCACTGCCATTCTGCCTGGACATCGAAGAACAATGGCAGGGTTGCCGTGCTATATCGACCGGTGGTGAGTGGAGGGGGCCGTGTGATGCAAGAAGAGCTGAACATTAGGGATGGACCACGAACCAAACCACGAACCAATGTGCCGGTTTGTGAACCGAACCCGTTCATCTCAGTCCGTGAGCTATTTCAAGTTTAAACCCCAGTGGGGTTTCCCCCACTTTTCAGGGTTTCTGCCCATCTGGCTGGCAGGGGAAACCGTGCCCCCAAACAGCCACTTCTGGGTGCAATGCCCCCAACACAATGATGTCACCTAGAATTAACACCATCACGTCAGGGACATTGCATGCGATGTTCTGGTTTGAGGGCATAACTCTATGGTAAGTTTGGCCTAAAGCCATAGAGATTTGCCCTTAAACCGGAGCATCACGGTGCGCCGTCGCCAACACGATGACGCCGATGTGATGATGTCACTATGTTGGTGACGTCCCAGAACTCCCCCCAAATCCCCCTCCCACCGTGGTGAGGGGACCAGGCAACCCTTAGTCGTTACAAGGCCTTCGATTAGGAGCCGCCACTGATGAATGAGCACTAAGAACAACTATGGATGCTGGTCTTGTTACACCGGGTCAGTGTACAGCAATCGCCATCTACACTGACCTGCACTTTTTTCAGGTAGCCCTGTCGTGTGTATGGTACGCAGAGGGAGGACTCCGGTCTCCCATCCTCTGAGCTTTCATTCACTGTCTCTTATCAGGTCTCCGACCTTGCCTCTCCAGCTGCTGGCGTTTCAGCTGGGAACCAAACAGTTTCTAGATTATTTTGCTTGCTTGCCCGCTGCTTCTGCCTGAGTGCGCGAAAGTTATTCATTGGCTTCTGCTATATGGGGGGGGATGCTTGAATGTAGTATATCTTAGCAGGCCCTATTGAATGTGGCCATTACTGACACAAGCTGTACACGTGTCTTTAGTTCCGCTTCACCATTAAACATTGTCTTCTGAAGAAGCCCTGTGTTGCGCGAGCTGACTGAAGAACCTGACATCTTTATATGTATATTGTTTCTATTCGTTTTTATAGTACTGCATTTAGGCATTGTGTTTTCCTGTATTTTAACTTAGCTGTATGCCACCTTGAAAAGGAGCTGCGGTGGCTCAAGTGGTTAAGACGCTGAACTGCAGGCTGTGGAAGGTCAGTAGTTCAGCAGTTCGAGACCCGGGTGCTGCATGACAGAGTGAGCTCCCGTCTCTAGTTCCAGCTCCTGCCAACCTAGCAGTTCGAAAGCAAGAAATTGCAAGTAGATAAATAGGTACCACTTTGGTGGGAAGGTAACAGCGTTCCGTGCGCCTTGGTGTTTAGTCATGCCGGCCACATGACCACGGAAACGTCTTCGGACAGCGCTGACTCTTCGGCTTTGAAACGGAGATGAGCACCGCAACCCTAGAGTCGGATTCGGCTGGCTTTCGAGCAAGGGAACCTTTACCTTTACCTATGCCACCTTGAGCCTGCCTGTGCAGGCAAGCTAGGATATAAATCGAAAATAATAAATAAATAAACAAACAAACTCTTCGCTGCTGAAGAGGTTAAAGACCTGGCTGTCTCCCAAGGTCCGCCCTGTCTCCCAGAGAGAAACTTTTTCTTGCACTCAGGTTAAAAAAAAAAAAAGAAAAAGCGGGATGTGGGTTTGAAAATGCATTTCTCATGATGCGCTCGTTAAGTCACTAATGTGTTCATTTTGTGGCGATTATCGCGGGAGGCATCACCTCGAACTTTGCAAGCTGATCCCTGTCGCAGAGAGGGCTGGATGCAACTTGTTCCGAGCAAACTGTTTCTCACAAGGCCCCGCTGTGCTCGCTTCTCCTTCTTCGCTTCCCACCTCCCTCCTGTTGCCTCAGTCTGACTCGATCCCGGCTCTGACTTTAATTAAAAAGCCGCATTTGGTGCGTTGAGGGTAAGAGAGAGCCTCACTCCTGCCTCGAGGAGAGTGTTGGATTCGGCGGGACGTTGCAGGCCGAGAGATAGGATCGCCCTCAGTGGGTAGGAGGGGTGGGAATGGAGAGGGTGAAATCTGCTGGGAACCTCACGTTATCTCAAGAGAAGCATAACGTGGATCTTCCGGCAAAATCTGTGCCAGGCAAGAGACAGCATTCTTCTTCCTCTCGTTTTGCTTTCCTTCCAAGACGTTGCAAATGTGACAAGATCCATTAGGGAGCTCATGGTTTCGAGCCCTATAAAGTGGGATCTCCCGGGCAAAACAAAACAAAACAGTGTGCAGAGCCAAGCCGTAGCGTGAACTCCGTCCCGTCTAATTTATTTAAATGTCTATGCGCCCTGTCTGGCTGGCTTATGGCAATTAGATTTTTTTTTAATCTATATAAAGGTTAAAAATAATATCATGAAGCTATAGACGCTGGCGTCTGGAGCACGCAAGCCACGTATAGATAAATGTTCTGTCATTCAGATAAGCCTGGTCTGCAGGACTTTCTTTGGAGGTGGCTTCAGGTTGGTAGCCATTTTGGTCTACAGTCGAAGAGCATGATTCAAGTTCCGCAGCGCCTTACAAGACCAACCGGATTTCCCAGGGTAGATGCTTTCATGAGTATGACGAAGGGAGCAAAGGCATCTTGAAAACTCATACCATGGAAATCTTGTGGGTCTTGAGGGCAGTACTAGACTCGAATCTTGTTCTCTGGCAGAACCTCCAGTGTTCCCTCTAAGCTGAGTTAGTGTGAGCCAGCTCACAATTTTTTAGCCTCCAGCTCATGCTTTTGTGTCTCGGCTCAGGAAAGAGGGCTCCAGAGCAAACTGACATATGCAGCAGCCAAACAGCTCGCTCAGAACTTTAATACCAGGAGCTCACAAAGTAGAATTTTTGCTCACAGGACTCCACAGCTTAGAGGGAGCATTGCATTGCATTGAGCGCTATGCAGAAAACCAGCCACGGATAGTGGCCCTCTGCTCATAAGAACATAAGAGAAGCCAAGGTTGAATCAGGCCAATGGCCCCTCGAGTCCAACACTCTGGGTCACACAGTGGCCAAAAATACCAGGTGCCCTCAGGAGGTCCAGCAGTGGGGCCAGGACACTAGAAGCCCTCCCACTGTTGCCCCCTCCAGCACCAAGAATAGAGTGCATCACCTGCCCCAGACGGAGAGTTCCCATCTATATCTTGTGGCTAATAACCACTGATGGACTTCTGCTCTGTATGTTTATCTAATTCCCTCTTGAAACTGTCCATGCTTGCAGCTGCCACCACCTCCTGTGGCAGTGAATTCCACGTGTTAATCACTCTTTGGGTGAAGAAGTACTTCCTTTTATCTGTTCTAACCCGACTGCTCAGCAATTTCATGGAGTGCCCACGAGTTCTTGTATTGTGAGAAAGGGAGAAAAGGCCTTCTTTCTCGAACTGCTCAATCCCATTCATAATCTTATAAACCTCGATCATGTCACCCCTCAGCCGTTGTTTCTCCAAGCGAAAGAGCCCCAAGCGTTTTAACCTTTCTTCATAGGGAAAGTGTTCCAACCCTTTGATCATTCTAGTTGCCCTTCTCTGCACTTTTTCCAATGCTATAATATCCTTTTTGTGTTGTGGCAACCAGAACTGTACACAGTATTCCTATCTATACCTTGTGGCTAATAGCTCATAGTCCACGAACCTTCTGTTAGCAGTTCCATGCCAAGGAGGCAGCAAAAACCAGGCGGTTTCACAAGTTTGGCTAGGTTGTCGAAAGAGGAGCCAAACGGGAAATCAACAGGTTGATCACAGTGTCATCGGGATGGTCTCTAGGATCTTAGCGAACTAACCTTTGTGAACGCAGAGTGGAGGGCCTCGTGTGGGAGCAGCAGACCGGATCTTCCACTTGGCGCACTGGCTCCGACAGCATTGCAACTGGCACAGACAGGCAGGTGGGTGGAAAGGCAGATTGACAGAAAGATAGACAGATAAGATTAACCAGGCCTGACCAGTTGGATAGGCAAGTGAGTGTGTAAGTGGATGGACCTTTCTGAAAGAAGGAGAAGGAGAAGGAGAGGAAGAAGGAGAAGAAGAGGAAGAGGAAGAGGAAGAGGAAGAGGAAGGAGAAGGAGAGGAAGGAGAAGAAGAAGGAGGAGGAGGAGGAGAGAGAGAGGCAGAAGAAGAAGAAGAAGGAGAAGGAGAGGAAGAAGGAGAAGGAGAGGAAGGAGAGGGAGAAGGAGAGGAGAGGAGAAGAAGGAGAAGAAGAAGAAGAAGAAGAAGAAGAAGAAGAAGAGGAGGAGGAGGAGGAGGAGGAGGAGGAGGAGGAGGAGAAGGAGGAGGAGGAGGAGGAGGAGGAGGAGGAGGAGGAGATTGGATTTATACCCTGCCCTTCACTCGGAGTCTCAGAGCGGCTTACAAACTCCTTTCCCTTCCTCCCCACAACAGATACCCTATGAGGTAGGTGGGGCTGAGAGAGCTCTGAGAGAACTGTCCTTGAGACAACAGCTCTGACAGAACTATGGCTTGCCCGAGGTCATCCAGCAGCAGCAAGTGGAGGAGTGGGGGAATCAAACCCGGTTCTCCCAGATCAGAGTCCGCGCACTTAACCATTACGCCAAACTGGCTCAGTGCTTTCACTTAGTCCCACTGTGTTTGTTTGTTTGTTTAATCTCAGAGTCGGATGGGACCACCAGGGTCATCCAGTCCAACCCCCCAGCCAACGCAGGAACCACAGCTTTAACATCCCTGACAAATAGGTATCCAGTTGATACTTAGAAACCTCCACCAATGGAGAATCCACCATCTCACGGGGGTGGCTGTTCCAGTGTCGAACAGACCTCACTGTCAGGAAGTTCTTCTTCAAATGTAGACAAAACCTCCTTTGCTGAGTTCTGCCATCCAATATAACTGAAAATGTATCTGCCCTCGCCCCCTCCATGGCATCCCTTTAGGTACCAGAAAGTGGCAATCATATCACCTAGCAAGTGTCTCTTCTCCCGTGTAGGGATTCCCAGCTCATAAGAACATAAGAGAAGCCAATGTTGAATCAGGCCAATGGCCCATCAAGTCCAACACTCTGTCACACAGCGGCCAAAATATACCAGGTGCCCTCAGGAGGTCCAGCAGTGGGGCCAGGACACTAGAAGCCCTCCCACTGCTGCCCCCCCAAGCACCAAGGATACAGAGCCTCACTTGCCCCAGACTGAGAGTTCCTATCTATCCCTTGTGGCTAATAGCCACTGATGGACTTCTGCTCCATATGCTTATCCAATCCCTTCTTGAAGTTGTCCATGCTTGTAGCTGCCACCACCTCCTGTGGCAGTGAATTCCACGTGTTAATCACTCTTTGAGTGAAGAAGGACTTCCTTTTGTCTGTTCTAACCCGACTGCTCAGCAATTTCATGGAGTGCCCACGAGTTCAGCCTCTCATCATAGGACATCATCTCTTAACCCGGAGAGCCAGTTTGGTGTAGTGCTTAAGAGCGGCAGACTCTAATCTGGAGAACCGGGTTCAATTCCCCACTCCCCCACATGAAACCAGCTGGGTGACCTTGGGTCAGTCACAGTTCTCTCAGCCCCCCAAAAAACAAACCCGGCTCACCACAAATAAGAGCTAGACTTTCAGGCTGCCAGACAATCTTTGGATTTCCTGGCTGTACTACCCCTCCTGCCATATGATAATTAATTGATTAATCTCCTAACCCCGTCACCAGCTCCATCGCCGCATGCTGGACTTATCAACATCCTCCCTGAACGATGGTGCCCAAAACTGAACACAGTACTCCAGTGAGGCCTAACCGGGGCAATGTACAGCAGCGTCGATACCTTGCGTGACCACAACACATTTATTTTTTTGCCGTCAAGTTGCAGCTGACTTATGAAGACCCTGTGAGGGTTTTGAGGCAAGAGACCTTCAGAGGTGGTTTGCCGCTGTCTGCCTCTGCGTCATTACCCTGGTATTCCATGGAGGTCTCCCTTCCATGAGAACATAAGAACCTAAGAGACACACACAATGAAATTGCTGAGCAGTCGGGTTAGAACAGATCAAAGGAAGTCCTTCTTCACCCAAAGAGGGATTAACATATGGAATTCCCTGCCACAGGAGGTGGTGGCAGCTACAAGCATGGACAGTTTCAAGAGGGAATTAGATAAGCATATGGAGCACGACAAGGATGTATATTGTCACCTTGCTTATTTAATTTATATGCAGAGTACATCATGCGAAATGCTGGCCTGGATGAATCACAAGCTGGAGTTAAGATTGCTGGGGAAAAGATCAATAACCTCAGATATGCAGACGATACCACTCTGATGGCAGAAAGTGAAGAGGACCTAAAGAGCCTCTTGCTCAGGGTGAAAGAGGAGAGCGCAAAAGTGGGCTTGAAGCTCAACATCAAAAAAACTAAGATCATGGCATCTGGGCCCATCACTCCTTGGCAAATAGAAGGGGAAGTCGTAGAAGTAGTGACAGACTTCACGTTCCTAGGATCCCAGATCACTGCAGATGGTGACTGCAGCCATGAAATTAAAAGACGCCTGCTCCTTGGGAGGAAAGCGATGGCAAACCTAAACAGTATGATAAAAAGCAGAGACATCACCTTGCCAACAAAAGTCCGCATGGTCAAAGCAATGGTATTCCCCGTAGTAACGTATGGCTGCGAGAGTTGGACTATAAGGAAGGCCGAGCGCCGAAGAATAGATTCTTTTGAACTATGGTGCTGGAGAAGACTCTTGAGAGTCCCTTGGACTGCCAGGAGATCAAATCAGTCAATCCTAAAAGAAATCAACCCTGATTGTTCCCTGGAAGGCCAGATCCTGAAGCTGAAGCTCAAATACTTTGGCCACCAAATGAGAAGGGAGCATTCACTGGAGAAGACCCTGATGCTGGGAAAGATTGAAGGTCAAAGAAGAAGGGGACGGCAAAGGATGAGATGGTTAGACAGTGTCATCGATGCAACGAACATGAAATTGAGCAAACTTCAGCGGACAGCGGAAGACAGGAGGGCCTGGCGTGATCTGGTCCATGGGGTCGCGAAGAGTCGGACTCGACTGTGCGACTGAACAACAACAACAAATGGAGCAGAGGTCCATCAGTGGCTATTAGCCACAAGGTATAAATGGGAACTCTCAGTCTGGGGCAGGGGATGCACTCTATCCTTGGTGCTGGAGGGGGCAGCAGTGGGAGGGCTTCTGGTGCCCTGGCCCCACTGATGGACCTCCTGATGGCACCTGGTATATTTTGGCTGCTGTGTGACAGAGTGTTGGACTAGATGGGCCATTGGCCTGATTCAACATTGGCTTCTCTTATGTTCTTATGTTCTTATATCCTTTTTACAGGCGGTACTACCCAGCCAGCATTTGGCAACACCCTACTCTCCCAGCAGAAAAAAAGTGACTCCTCCCACCCCTTTTCCCATATGCTAGAAAAGCAAGAGAATCAATGATCTTAAATGAGGTGATTTGTCTGTTTCATTCTATCAGTGCCTTTTGCCAGCAAAGACTTTTGTTTTGTTCCGAATGCCGTATCTCCCGGAACGGTTATGGCCTCCCCCACGGTCCTGTCGCCGTATGTTGATGTCTTTGTGTTGAATTATTTTATACTTTTTTTAAAAGTTGGTTTTTTCCCAGGCGTTTCGCTTTACTTTCACTTCATTCAGATTTAATCGCCCAGAAGCCGTACCCCAAGGAAAAACATTTAAGAATTAAAAAGACAGAGCAAAGAAGAATTGTAGCCACATCAACCGTACGGGCTTTAGAAAAGCCGCTCAGAAAAGATCTTAATGTATGGGTATCAGAAACGGCTGGATATTTTGGCAACCGTTTGGCCAGAAAATTCTCCCTGGCAACGGCGCGTTTGTTCGGAACCATAAAAGAAAACGCGCAATAACAAATCAGCCATTGACAAGGGGCAATCACAAAAACGGCGCTCAAAGGTTTCAGGGCTTTCACGTTTGCCACCTTGGGAGGGGCCTAATAGGGTGGAAAGGCAGCATTTTAAAAAAACGTTTTAAATAAATAAACAAATGTATGGTGACACGGAATGTGATGACCCAGCTTTTAGAGCAAAGGGGATTCTGAACACACAGGGTATGTATGTACTAATTGTTGGCAAGTCACTATGAATCGATAACCTCCAAAATGTCCTATTGCAAAGGGCCCTGCAAATGAAGGGCCATGGCTCCCTTGGCCTAGTCAATCCATCTTATGTCGGGACTCCTCCTTTTCCTGCTGCCTTACATAAGAACATAAGAGAAGCCAACGGCCCATCCAGTCCAACACTCTGTCACACAGTGGCCAAAAACACCAGGTGCCATCAGGAGGTCCACCAGTGAGGCCAGGACACTAGAAGCCCTCCCACTGCTGCCCTCACCCCCTAGCACCAAGAATACAGAGCATCCCTTGCCCCAGACAGAAGAACATAAGAGAAGCCAATGTTGGATCAGGCCAATGGCCCTTCCAGTCCAACACTCTGTGTCACACAGTGGCCAAAGAATACCAGGTGCCATCAGGAGGTCCAGCAGTGAGGCCAGGTCACTAGAAGCCCTCCCACTGCTGCCCCCACCCCCCAGCACCAAGAATACAGGGTATCCCTTGCCCTAGACTTAAGAACATAAGAGAAGCCATGTTGGATCAGGCCAATGGCCCTTCCAGTCCAACACTCTGTGTCACACAGTGGCCAAAAACACCAGGTGCCATCAGGAGGTCCACCAGTGGGGCCAGGACACTAGAAGCCCTCCCACTGTTGACCCCCCCCCATGCACCAAGAATACAGAGCATCCCTTGCCCCAGACCGAGAGTCCCTATCTCTACCTTGTGGCTAATAGCCACTGATGGACCTCTGCTCCATATGTTTATCTAATTCCCCCTTGAAACTGTCCATGCTTGTAGCTGCCACCACCTCCTGTGGCAGTGCATTCCATATGTTAATCACTCTTTGGGTGAAGAAGTACTTCCTTTTATCCATTCTAAACCAACTGCTCAGCAACTTCATGGAGTGCCCACGAGTTCTTGTATTTCACTTTCCCTGTGTTTATTGTCATTTCCAGTGACTCTTGTTGTCTCGTGATGTGACTGAAGTACGATAGCCTCAGTTTAGTCATTTCAGCTTCTAGGGATAATTCAGGCTTGATTTGATCTAGAACCCAGTGATTTGTCCTTTTGGCAGTCAACGGGATCCATAAAAGTCTCCTCCGATGCCACATTACAAAGCCAGTTTGGTGTAGTGGTTAAGTGCGCGGACTCTAATCTGGGAGAACCGGGTTTGATTCCCCACTCCTCCACTTGCACCTGGCTGGATGACGTTGGGCAAGCCGTAGTTCTCTCGGAGCTGTTCTTGAAAAAGAACAGTTTCTGTCAGAGCTCTCTCAGCCCCACCTACCTCACAGGGTGTCTGTTGTGGGGAGGGGAAGGGAAAGGAGTTTGTAAGCCGCTCTGAGACTCCTTTGGGTAGTGAAGGGTGGGGTATAAAGCCAATCTCTTCTTCTTCTTCTTTTTTATGTGGGTGGGGACAGGAAGTCCCTCAAAGCAGTGAGGGAATCAAAGATGGGGAGGCATTTGAAGCTCTACAAATGTAATCTTGGGACCCCTGAATTTACACAGACGTTTTCAGAGAGCCAGTCTGGTGTAGTGGTTAAGTGCACGGACTCTAATCTGGGAGAACCGGGTTTGATTCCCCCACTCCTCCGCTTGCACCTGCTGGATGACCTTGGGCAAGCCATAGTTCTGATAAGAGCTGTCCTTGAAAAAGAGCAGTTTCCGTCAGAGCTCTCTCAGCCCCACCTACCTGAGAGGGTGTCTGTTGTGGGGAGGGGGAGGGAAAGGAGATTGTAAGCCACTCTGAGACTCCCTTGGGGAGTGAAGGGCGGGGTATAAATCCAATCTCTTCTTCTTCTTCTTCTTCTTCTTCTTCTTTAATCAGGTTGGGTTTCAATGGCCCGGCTTTTCTACAGAGGGAGATGCCATGTCCACGTGGTGTATGTGTATGTGTGTGTGTGAAGTGTTAAACCCCCATGAGGAAGCCAAGCAATCGCTGCAAGGGCTTCAGACGCAGGCATCAGCAGTGGCAACAGGTGAGCATCAGTGCCCAATGTGTGTCTCAACTGCCGTCAAGTTGCTTCCAACTCTTGGTGATCCGATGAATTAATGTCCTCCAAAACGTCCAATCACCAGCAGCCTTGCTCTTCTCTAGCAAACCGAAGGCCGTGGCTTCCTCTACTAATCCATCTCATGTTGGGTCTTCCTCATTTCCTGCCGCCTTCCGCTTGTCCTAGAATGGTTGACATTTCTGGTGACATGTATTCTCATCGTGTGACCCGAGTATGGTAGCCTCAGTTTAGTGATTTTAGCATCTGGAGAGAGTTTGGGCTTGATCTGATGTAGAACTAGTAACGGTATTTTAATTTTAAAGAGATCTTGGAGTCGTAGTAGACAACTCGCTGAAAATGTCTAGACAGTGTGTGACTGCAATAAAAAAAAGGCCAACGCTATGCTGGGGATTATGAGGACGGGAATTGAAAACAGATCAGCCAGTATCATAAAGTTCCTGTATAAATCAATGGTGCGACCTCATTTGGAGTACTGTGCACAGTTCTGGTCACCACACCCTAAAAAGGATATTATAGTGTTGGAAAAAGTGCAGAAAAGGGCAACCAGAATGATAAAAGGGTTGGAACACCTTCCCTATGAAGAAAGGTTCATAGCGCTTGGGGCTCTTCAGCTTGGAGAAACAACGGCTGAGGGGTGACATGACATGATCGAGGTTTATAAGATGATGCATGGGATAGAACAGGTCGAGAAAGAGGTACTTTTCTCCCTTCCTCACAATACAAAAATTCGTGGGCACTCCATGAAATTGCTGAGCGGTCAGGTTAGAATGGATAAAAGGAAGTCCTTCTTCACCCAAAGAGTGATTAACACGTGGAATTCACTGCCACAGGAGGGGGGGGTGACTACAAGCATGGACGGCTTCAAGAGGGAATTAGATAAGCATATGGAGCATAGGTCCATCAGTGGTTATTAGCCACAAGGTATTGATAGGGACTCTGGGGCTAGTGATGCTCTGTATCCTTGGTGCTTGTGGGGGTCAACAGTGGGAGGTCTTCTTGAGTTCTGGTCCCACTGGTGGACCTCCTGATGGCACCTGGCATTTTTGGCCACTGTGTGACACAGAGTGTTGGACTGGATGGGCCGTTGGCCTGATTCAACATTGGCATCTCTTATGTTCTTATAGGAACTCTCAGTCTGGGGCAAGGGATGCTCTGTATTCTTGGTGCTTCAGGGGGACGTCAACAGTGGGAGGGCTTCTGGTGCCCTGGCCCCACTGGTGGACCTCCTGATGGCACCTGGTATTTTTGGCCACTGTGTGACACAGAGTGTTGGACTGGATGGGCCATTGGCCTGATCCAACACTGGCTTCTCTTACGTTATGATGTCTCTAACTTGTTTTTAGCTTTCTGTATATTATTTATGATGGAACCTGCCCTGAGCCCACTCTGCAGGGAGGGCAAGATAGAAATCTAATAAAAATAAATAAATAAATAAACCCATTGATTTGTCTTTGGGGCAGTCCTCGGTATCCGTAAGAGTCTCCTCCAGCGCCACATTCTGAACAATTCGACTTCCTTCTTTTCAGCTCTCCAACTTTCACCAATGCATTGTAATGGGGAATGCAGTGGCATGAATGATCTTCATCTTGTTCGCCAGCAACACATCTTTACCCTTCAGACTCTTTTCTAGCTCGTTCGTGGCTGCCCTTCCCACTGGGCGTACATGTGCGGATTGGCCCATATTCCACAGTAGTTACGGCCCCTTATCGGGCTATCTTTCTGTATCTCGTGCCCAGGCCTCTATTTGCTATCTTACAGATTGGTCCTTGGCGTGTACGGCCTCCCCTGGCTGAGTCTGCCGTCATTTTGTGGAACTGGGAGAGCCAGAACAGTTGAAGTATATCGAGTGTTTTATGGGAACAACTGTTTCCCTCATTTCTCCGCTCAGCGTTGGCAACGCTGCCCACGAGGCCCTTGCTCAAGATCAAAGTTATATAATTTTACGCAACACGAGTCAAGTGATCTCTACGATTCCACTTCAGAGAGGTCTGTGGTTGCGGATCCAGTAATACTCATAAAGTCTCTCATTGATGTTTTTCCGTGTGTGCCATTTTTACGTACGGCAATTAACCCTGAGTCTGCCAAGAATTCTGAAACCTGAGATTTTTCCTCCTTTCCCTGAGTGAAAGTGGGGTAGGCAAAGATTAACCCCCGCTGCATAACCTAGCCAAGGAAAATACACGCACGTTTCCCAACCACACGACTGTAAAAGGGTTTCATCATTTGGCTATACTATCATAGACAAAAACAGCTTGTGACCTGTTGTGGGACGGGGAGCAGGATGGATTTCACTCCTCATGTAAGCATGACACTTTCTTCTAAGGAACTTCTTGAATAACAAACCTTGGAGGGGACACCAAAATCCACAGCTGTGCAGGATTTCAAAGAGGGCAAATGAACATATGGAATTCACTGCCACAGGAGGTGGTGGCAGCTACAAGCATGGACAGTTTCAAGAGGGAATTAGATAAACATCTGGAGCAGAAGCCCATCAGTGGCTATTAGCCACAGGGTATAGATGGGAACTCTCAGTCTGGGGCAGGTGATGCACTCTATTCTTGGTGCTGGAGGGGGCAGCAGTGGGAGGGCTTCTGGTGTCCTGGCCCCACTGCTGGACCTCCTGATGGCATCTGGTATATTTTGGCCACTGTGTGACAGAGTGTTGGGCTAGATGGGCCATTGGCCTGATTCGACATTGGCTTCTCTTATGTTCTTATGTTCTTAATGAAATCCAAGTGACTCACTGCCTTCCCGAATAGAGTTGCCAAAATTTTACTGGCTCAACCAGTAAAACTGGCTCGTGATCACTAGAGATGGGCCGTAGCCCAGTGGTGGCGTACCTGTGTTGTATGCAGAAAGCACCATATTCAGTTCCCAATATCTCTTAACGCAAAGGAAGTTGGGTTGGCAACAGAGACGGGAAAGATCTCGGTCACAGATAGGTTGATGGGGACTCGCCTGCAGCTGGGGTAAGCCTGGGCCAACAACCCAGCGACTTCACTTCTGGCACGAGCTGGAAGCAACGTTGTCCCGTAGCCAGCAACGCCACCACATTGCTGGCCTAGACCTCACTGCTAAGGAGGAACACAAACTGGCTAACGAACGAAAGTTCGTCATGAACTTTGGCCGGTTCGCGGTTCGCGGTGCTATGTTCGCAAACTGAAGAACCGCCACGAACTTTCACTACTTTTGATGCCGTTTGTGGCAGTTCACAAAAAACAAAACCAGCTTCACGGAAGACAGCACAGAGCCATTTAGAACAGATAAAAAGGATTTCTTCACCTGAAGAGTCATTAACACATGGAATTCACTGCGACAGGAAGTGGTGGCTACGAGCATAGAAAGCTTCAAGAGAGGATTAGATAAACATATGGAGCAGAGGTCCATTAGTAGCAGTTTGGTGTAGTGGTTAAGTGCGCAGATTCTAATCTGGGAGAACCGGGTTTGATTCCTCCCTCCTCCACTTGCATCTGCTGGATGACCTTGGGCAAGCCATAGTTCTGGCACAGCTGTTCTTGAAAAAGAGCAGTTTCTGTCAAGAGCTCTCTCAGCCCCACCTACCTCACAGGGTGTCTGCTGTGGGGAGGGGAAGGGAAAGGAGTTTGTAAGCTGCTCTGAGACTCCTTTGGGTAGTGAAGGACGGGCTTTAAATCCAATCTCTTCTTCTTCTTCTTCTTCTTCTTCTTCTTCTTCTTCTTCTTCTTCTTCTTCTTCTTCTTCTTCTTCTTCTTCTTCTTCTTCTTCTTCTTCTTCTACTTCATGGTACAGAAGGAACACTCTGTCTTGGACAGTGATGCTCTGAATTCTTGGCACTTTGGGGGGGCAACAGTGGGAGGGCTTCTGGAGTTCTGGCCCCGCTGGTGGACCTCCTGATGGCACCTGAGTTTTGGTCACTGTGTGACACAGAGAGTTGAAAAGTAATGATTCAAGTAAACAGTATCGGAGACTGAAAAATGGAGAGAATTGTTGGATATTGTAACTCTGCATGCAATAGGGAAGAGGATTAAGAGAATTCTCTCACTGGGATTTCTTGGCAGTTGGCCCCATCCTCCTCTCATGTTGAGCCTCTTTGGCCGTTGCTTGCCTTCTGTGTTTCATTTTATATAAGTTCCCTCTTCTTCTTCTTCTTCTCTCTCTTACCTGGACTCGGAGCTGTAGCCAGGTAACCTTTCTAGAAGGTTAATCTGTTCACAATAAGTCAAATGTCCCTACGTGAATATGTTGTGTGAGATATGTGTCTATTTTTATAAGTAAAATTTCTTTCTCTTGTTACCATTGGAGTCAGATCATCTTTGTTATTTGTTTGAACAGCATTTCCTCTTTAACTGGGAAATGTGGAGGATGGTGGATATTGCGTAAAGCTTCTGTGCTTCTGTCATGGCTCAAGTGGAGTGTCTCCTGACACTGGTTCCAGGCTCCTCTGGGAAGGCCCAGAGCACCCTCCCAAGCCTTGAGACCTCTCGTTTAGCCAAAATGAGCACGAGGACCAGGTAGAGTGAATAATGAAACCAGTTTATTTTATAGGAGGTCAAACAAACAAGATGCAGGAATAATAGTAAGTCAGTGAAAAGAAAAGAAATCAAATGCCCTAATGCATCTAAATATATACTATCCCTAGCTCACTATTTCCAGTGGCCTTAGACTACTCACTCTTCCCTCAGGATGAGGGTTTCTTCCCCACAGCAGCCTCCCTTCTGGCCCTGTTCCCTGGGAAGAAGAACAGCTTCTCCTCCTGCACCAGTTCTTTTATTCCCCAGCCCTCTTCTTCCCTATTGGCCAAAATCTGTGCCAAAACTTCCCAAGGCCTTCTGGGGTTTGTAGGCCCAGCCTTCCCTACTGCTAGCCAGGCTCCCTACTAGGCGTCTGGTGGCACAGCCCAGATCATGACAGCTTCCAAGTCAAATGATTTTTTTAAAAAAACAATAAGAACCTGTGGTCGTACCCTGGCTCCACTCCGCCCATGGATGTCTTCCCCAGTGCCCAGTGTGTCGTATTGGTTAAGAGTGTCAGACTAATAGCTGGAAGAAACAGGTTCAGTAGCACTTGTGCCATGGAAGCTCACTTTGGCTGGTTATACTCCCTCAGCCTAACCCACCTCACAGGGTTGTTGTGAGGATAAAATGGTGGAGAGGAGAATGACGTAAGTCTCTTTGGGTCCCCGTTGCGGAGAAGGACGGGGTATAAATGAATTAAAGGGATTTTTTTGTTGTTCAGTCGCACGGTCAAGTCTGAGTCTTCACGACCCCATGGTCCACATCATACCAGGCCCTCCTGTCTTCCGCCGTCCTCCAGAGTTTGCTCAACTTCATTTTCACTGCATCAATAATACTGTCTAACCATCTCGCCCTTTGTCGTCCCGTTCTTCTTTGACCTTCAGTCTTTCCCAGCATCAGGGTCTTCTCCAGTGAGGGCTCTCATCTCATTGGGTGGCCAAAGTCTTTGAGCTTCAGCTTCAGGATCTGGCCTTCCAGGGAACAATCAGGGTTGTTTTCTTTTAGGAATGACTGGTTTTATCTCCTTGCAGTCCAAGAGACTCTCAAGAGTCTTCTCCAGCACCATAATTCGAAAGCATCTATTCTTCGGCGCTCAGCTTTCCTTAAGGAATTTTGCACAGTCGTGTCCGACTCTTCACAACCCCATGGAACAGATCACGCCAGGACCTCCTGTCTTCCGCTGTCCTCTGAAGTTTGCTCAATGTCATGTTCGTTGCATCGATGACACTGTCTAACCATCTCACCCTTTGCCGTCCCCTTCTTCTTTGACCTTCAATCTTTCCCAGCATCAGGGTCTTCTCCAGTGAGTGCTCCCTTCTCATTGGGTGGCCAAAGTATTTGAGCTTCAACTTCAGGATCTGGCCTTCCAGGGAACAGTCAGGGTTGATTTCTTCTAGGACTGAATGATTTGATCTCCTTGCAGTCCAAGGGACTCTCAAGAGTCTTCTCCAGCATCATAGTTCAAAAGAATCTATTCTTCGGCGCTCGGCCTTCCTTACAGTCCCTCTTAAATGAATAAATCCACACTTCTTTCTTCCCCAAAGTATTTGTTTCCCAAAACAGAGAGCCAATCTTGGTTTTCCTCCGCCTCACTGGAGCAAGAAGTGCTATGGAAGAGCCTGTGTCCGCAGGGATCACCCATTCAGAAACCACCCAAATGCTGGAGTGAGCGACTCAGCAGGCCTGGACACTGGGGGGCGCTATGTCACTCTAAGGGTGTATAGGTGATATCTCCTTGAACGGGATGCCTCTCTTTGTCTTAAGCTGGGAACCGCCCTCTGAACCCTCCTCTCTCTCCCCTTTGTCCTCTCCCACACTCTACATGGCCTTCTGTAGAAACACATCTCTCTGCAGGTTTCTCCTGTTGATACAATGCCTTCGTACTCCCACACACACGACGCCGGACAATCTGCCCATTTGTGATTGGGAAAGTACTCTTCTCTCTCTTCTTTCGACTGCAACCTGAATGTGAAATGGATCTACTCGAATAACTGTATTTTTTTAAACCTTTTTTTGCAATATACTTCTTGGGAGATAGTCTTACTTCACTCAGTATCACGCCTCTGTGACTGACCCAGTCTCAGGACTGAGGGGGGATGCTTGGCTTAAAACTGCCCAGTGTTTTGGGATTGGCTCAGCCCCCATGGCAGCCATGTTTTATGTCACCCACGGTGAGTTCTCAAGATTCCAAAAGCGCCCACAGGTCCAACAGGGCTGGGGATCTGATGCCGTAGAAAAAGAGCCTGTTCCATCTCGTATTGTTTGATTCCATTGTCTTGCACCGTGTAATCTGCCTAGAGCCTCTGTGAGAAGGTCAAGCTATAAATAAGACACATGAAAGAAACACACAGAGGCAGCAAACCTCTGAACACGGTCCGGGGAAGGCCTTGGCCTCTATGTCCTGTTTGTTGGGCTCTCCAGGGCAACCAATTGGCAGCTGGTGTGATTAGGTGAACCCTCACTGGTCTGATCCAGCAGGGCTTTTCTGATTTCCTTATGAAGGCCTCGGCCTCTCTGCCCTGTTGTTGGCCCTCCAGAGGAACTGGTTGGCCACTATGTGAGACAGGATGCTGGACTAGATGGACCACTGGTCTTATTGAGTTGGGCTCTTCTTATGTTCTTATGAAGGCCTTGGCCTCTGTGCCCTGTTGTTGGCCCTCCAGAGGAACCGATTGGGCCCTGTGTGAGACAGGAGGCTGGACTAGATGGACCACTGGTCTTATCGAGTTGGGCTCTTCTTATGTTCTTATGAAGGCCTTGGCCTCTGTGCCCTGTTGTTGGCCCTCCAGAGGAAATGATTGGGCCTTGTGTGAGGCAGGATGCTGGACTAGATGGACCCTCACTGGTCTGACCCAGCAGGGGTCTCCTGATGTTCTTATGAAGGCCTCTCTGCCCTGTTGTTGGCTCTCCAGAGGAACTGGTTGGCCACTGTGTGAGACAGGATGCTGGACTCAATGGACCGCTGCTCTGATCCAGCAGGGCTCTTCTGGGGTTCTAATGAGGTTCACAGCCTCTATGCCCTGCTGTTGGCCCTACAAGACAGGCTGGTTGACCAGTGGGCGAGACAGGATGCTGGACAAGGTGGACCTTCACTGGTCTGATCCAGCAGGGCTCTTCTGAGGTTCTTATGAAGGCCTCGGCCTCCATGCCCTCTCTGCTGGCCCTCCAGAGCAAGGAATGGCAAACAGTTCAGATGGGAAACGAGGTCCTCTCAGTTCGTTTCTTTGGAAGGCGCTTATCCCGTTCTGTCAGAGCTGTTCTCTCAAGAGCAGTCCTCGAAAGAGTCTTTCTCTCAGCCCCATCTACCTCACAGGGTGTCTGTCATGGGGAGGGGAAGGGAGAGGAGATTGTAAACCACTCTGAGACTCCGAGTTAAGGGTGGAGGATAAATCCAATCTCCTCCTCTCCTCCTCCTCCTCTTCTTCTTCTTCTCCTTCTCCTTCTGTTGCCAGCTCCAGCTTGAGGAATACCTGGACATTTTGGAGGCGGAGCCTGAGGAGGGTGGGGTTTGGGGAGGGGAGGGACTTTAATGCCATAGACCCCACCTTCCAGAGCAGCTATTTCCTCCAGGGGAACCGATCTCTGTAACATGAAGATCAGTCGCAACCCCAAGAGATCTCCGGCTACTGCCTGGAGGTCGGCAACTCTAGTCTTGCAACTAGCCAGCAAGTGTACCGACAGGAAGTTGTGTTCCTTCCTATCTGAATGGCTGCTTTCACATCCAGACTGAGGACTTCTAGAACCAAAGTACCAAAGGAAGATGGGAAAGTCAAAGTATTTCAGAGGCCATAAGCGGGGGTGGTGGTGGTGGGGAGAAGCTGTCTCGCTGGAGAAGATCAAGGTCCATCTGACCTTGTTGTCTCACTTCAGGATGCTCACAGACAAGGCATGGCAGTTATTACCCACAGTCCTCTTGTTTGTCCCTGAGCAGCGACACCCATCTGTTTCCAAAGGTTGCCCAGTGGTGAAGTCAGAGGTTGAACATTGTGAAGCCCCTTCAGGATCCTCAAAATGCTCCACCAGGTCAAGCTGGCCTCCTTCCATGACTTATCTGATCCGCACACCCAAAAGACGAGACCAAAAAACCCCTCTCAAGACGCCGCTCATTCGAGGTTGATCTAATCATATTTTTTAAAGATTGAGAGCTTTAGATCTCCCTGGAGGGAAGCGTTTGGCCAAGGAGAAGCTCCGAAAAAGGGAAAATACTTTGAGGCGTCGCATCTGCTTTTCCTAATTGAAAGAGACTGCCACCATGCAAATGTCATCTCGGAGCAATCGTCTCTAAGTGATCGGCGGTGCCCACAGAACACCCTTCCCAGTGACCTAATGGTACTCGGCATTTCCCTGGTACTCCGGCAAGCCAAGAGCTCATCTCCTGCCATGTCACAAAGCTTTAATTTACTTAACCAAATATCTATAAAAGGCACATTTGGTTAAGTAAATGAGAGATGAGTTGCTCTTATGGAAAACAGCTTTGATGTAAAGGCTTCTCTGCCCCCGTGCCCGCCTCCCCCCGGCACACTTTTGTGTGCCGTTCTAAACTTTCTTGCCCTGTGGAAGGGAAGACATTTAAATACCCTCTGGGATCTCTTTTCCCAGGGCCCATGATGCCCCCCCCAAAAAAATTCCACAGTGGGAGGGAGAGGGAAGTCTGAGTTCTTGCCCTGGCTGCCACCACCAGCAGGCAGTGTGTGTGTGTGTGGGGTCTCTCCTCAAAAATAAGGTTTCTGGCATGGTTAGTTGAGGGGCAGGGCTTTTAATTAAGGGGGTATGGCCCCAAAACACCGCACTGTAGGTACGGGCCTGTTCCAGGGGCACAGAACGATTCAGTGCCTTACAAATGTAAATGGCCCTAGCCAGCAGAAGGACAATAGAAGAAGAAGAAGAGAGGAAGAGATTGGATTTATACCCTGCCCTTCACTACCCAAAGGCATCTCAGAGCAGCTTACAAACTCCTTTCCCTTCCCCTCCCCACAACAGACACCCTGTGAGGTAGAAGAAGAAGAAGAGATTGGATTTATACCCCGCCCTTCACTGCCCAAAGGCAGTCTCAGAGCGGCTTACAAACTCCTTTTCCCTTCCCCTCCCCACAACAGACACCCTGTGAGGTAGAAGAAGAAGGAGAGATTGGATTTATACCCTGCCCTTCACTACCCAAAGGAGTCTCAGAGCGGCTTACAAACTCCTTTCCCTTCCCCTCCCCACAACAGACACCCTGTGAGGCAGAAGAAGAGGACAAAGAGATTGGATTTATACCCTGCCCTTCACTGCCCAAAGGCGTCTCAGAGTGGCTTACAAACTCCTTTCCCTTCCCCTCCCCACAACAGACACCCTGTGAGGCAGAAGAAGAGGACAAAGAGATTGGATTTATACCCTGCCCTTCACTGCCCAAAGGCGTCTCAGAGTGGCTTACAAACTCCTTTCCTTCCCCTCCCCACAACAGACAACCTGTGAGGCAGAAGAAGAGGACAAAGAGATTGGATTTATACCCTGCCCTTCACTGCCCAAAGGCGTCTCAGAGTGGCTTACAAACTCCTTTCCCTTCCCCTCCCCACAACAGACAACCTGTGAGGCAGAAGAAGAGGACAAAGAGATTGGATTTATACCCTGCCCTTCACTGCCCAAAGGCGTCTCAGAGTGGCTTACAAACTCCTTTCCCTTCCCCTCCCCACAACAGACACCCTGTGAGGTAGGTGGGGCTAAGAGAACCTGACAGAAACTGTCCTTGAGAGAACAGCCAGTCCTCACCAAAAGTCAACATTTAGGTGGGAAAAGTCAAAAGTAGGTTATATCTTGCCCTTTTTCAAAGTAAGAGAAGGAATGATGTGGGGGAGGGGTGATGTCATGTCCTGTGATGCCACTTCCAGGTCAAAGGTCAGGTGATGCAGGTGATGGCACTTCCTGAGCACCACCCCTTCCGGTGACATCACATCCTATACCAAAACCCAGCCCTTCCTGTGATGTTATAAATTTTCTGGACGTGAGGAAGAAGCTCTCCTCTTACCCTCTTGGGCTGATCTCCATCTGAACTACAAGCTTTTCTAAGAAGGCTCCATGGAGGTATGAACAATGGGCAAGAGCCCAGGCAAAAATCTAAAGTAGCAAATGAGCTGCAAATGCTTCAGTTTCAGTAATGATCTGCCTATCCTAAAGTCTCCATCTTTTTAGGGTTATGTTTAGAACAGGGTTAGAGGACTGTGTGCAATCATTTTTTCTTTTAACCCTTGCTCAGTTCTTCTATGCATAAAGACTATGTATGGTCCTGTTCACATGCAGAAGTAGCCGTGCGATGAGCACGAATGACGGGCAGATTTTCCGGACACGATTACATGAGAACATCTGGCAAGTGCCCCACACCCGTTGCCAACCCGTTTCACTCCGCCGAAGACGCTAAGTAAAAAAATACCGGGGGAAAGGGGAGTAGCAAACAGGTTTGCGATGGGACGCAGACGGACTTCCCCATGTGATTGCTCCGGCGTGCTCCCAGCGCATCACTGATTCCTCGTTGGAGCGCATCCGGAAACACGCGGCGGAGGAAAAGACCCGATTCACCCGTCGCTCCATCTGATCACGATGTGGCGGATCAAATTGATACGGCACAAAAAGCCTCACACACACACCCCGCGTTATCTGGCATGTGTGACCGCAACCTATGTATGCCCTAAACTGGATACTGGCCATCTGATTTCTGTAACTACACCAAACCTAATTCAGTCAGATTTGCCGAGAAGGAATACAGGGATGGGGCAGCTATAGATCCCTTCATCCCCTGGGTGGGCAAAAGTACATTTAAGAGCAAACTGTGGGAATGGCAGAAAAGTGGAGTCTTTAAATGGCCAGGCAGAAAAGAGGGCGAAACATGCTATGCATTAAGCAGGAGATACCCTGCAAGATTAGTTGGTAGCAGTGGATGAGACCCAGAGAAAAGTTAACCTGGTGTAATTAATATGCGGTGGCTCAGAGGTTAAGAGGCTGAGCTGCAGGCTGGAAGGTCTGTAGTTGGGCAGTTTGAGACCAATGCTCCCTCTAAGCTGTGGAATCTTGTGAGCAAAAATTCTACTTGGTGAGTTACTGGCATTAAAGTTGTGAGTGAGCCATTTGGCTACTGTATAAATTAGTTTGCTTTGGAGCCGTCCTTCCTGAGCTAAGCCAAAAATGTATGAGCCAGAGGCTAAAAAACTGTGAACTAGCTCACACTAACTCAGCTTAGAGGGAACACTGTTCGAGACCCCGACTGCCACATGACGGAGTGAGCTCCCGTCTCTGGCCCCAGCTCCTGCCAGCCTAGCAGTTCGAGAGCAAGAAACTGCAAGTAGATAAATAGGTGCAGCTTCAGTGGGAAGGTAACAGCGTTTTGTGTGCCTCGGCATTTAATCATGCTGGCCACATGACTACAGAAACGACTTCAGACAGCGCTGACTGTTCGGCTTGGAAACGGAGATGAGCACCACCCCCTAGAATCAGATTTGACTCGCTTTCGAGCAAGGAAAACCTTTACCTTTTTTAATATTTAGGAGTCCAGTTCATCTATGATTATAGTTCCAGGATACCAGAATGTGGAGAAGTTACAGATCAGGCTTTATTTATGACTCAGGGTAAACTGGCTGGGAAAAATCCCAAGAAGGGCTCTGTTAGAACTTTCTCTGTTCCATTTGGATAAAGTTGTCCCTTTCCCCAGCCAGTTTGGTGAAGTAGTGAAGAGCGGTGGACCCTAATCTGGAGAACTGGGTTTGATTCCCCATTCCTCCATATGTAGCCAGCAGGGTGACCTGGGGTCAATCACAAGTTATTTCAGAGTTGTTCTCTCAAGAGCAATCCTCGAGAGAGCTCTCTCAGCCCCACCTCCTCAAAGGGAGTCTGTTGTGGGGAGAGGAAGGGGGGGGGTTGTGAGCTGCTCAGAGACTCCAAGTGAAGGGCGGGGTATAAACCTAACCCTCCTTCTCCTTCTTTGCGTATTCCTGAGTAAGGGACGGAAGGACCTCAGGAGATGGAGACTCAGGAGTCAGGGCAGCCATTCGGACTTGGTTCCAAATGAGGTCTGGCAAGACCCTTCCCCACTGGTGGTGGAAAATGCCATCAATTCGCAGCCAACGTGTGGTGTCTCCATAGCGTTCTCAAGGCAAGACCCGAAGAAGAAGAAGAAGAAGAAGAAGAAGAAGAAGAAGAAGAAGAAGAAGAAGAAGAAGAAGAAGAAGAAGAAGAAGAAGAAGAAGAAGAAGAAGAAGAAGAAGAAGAAGAAGAAGAAGAAGAAGAAGAAGAAGAAGAGGAGGAGGAGGAGGAGGAGGAGGAGGAGGAGAATGGATTTATACCTCGCCCTTCACTACCCGAAGGAGGCTCAGGACTATGGCTTGCCCAACGTCTTCCAGCAGCTGCATGTGGAAGATTGGGGAATCAAACGCGGTTCTCCCAGATTAGAGTCCACACACCAAACTGGCTGTGACTTGACAGGACTTTACACCCGTGAAATGAAGAAGAAGAAGAGGAGGAGGAGGAGGAGGAGGAGGAAGAGGAGACTGGATTTATGCCCTGCCTTTCACTCAGAGTCTCAGGGCGGCTTACAAACTCCTTTCCCTCCCCCTCCCCACAACAGACACCCTGTGAGGTCGGTGGGGCTGAGAGAACTCTGACAGAAACTGCTTTTTCAAGGACAGCTGTGCCAGAGCTTGTGAATGACCCAAGGTCACATCAGCAGGTGCGAGTGGAGGAGTGGGGATTTATCCTCCACCCTTAACTTGGAGCGGTTTACAATCTCCTTTCCCTTCCCCTCCCCACAACAGACATCCTCTGAGGTAGGTGGGGCTGAGAGAGCTCTTTTGAGGACTGCTCCTGAGAGAACAGCTCTGAGAGGACTTGGGACTGACCCCAGGTCACCCAGCAGCTGCATGTGGAGGAGTGGGGAATCAAACCCGGTTCTCCCAGATTAGAGTCCACACACTTAACCACGACACCAAACTGGTGTAGCTTCTGAGATCTGATGAGATCGGGCTAGCTTGGGTCATCCAGGTCAGGGCACGTTTCCCCCTAACCGTGGTTGAGTGTGATGTCTAAATTCAGCCTGGATGAATCCACTTTATGTGAACAAATGAAGCTGCCTTCTACTGACTCAGACTTCTTGAGTCCTCACATGAAGCTATATTATACTGAATCAGACCCTTGATCCATGAAAGTTAGTCTTGTCTACTCCGACTGGCAGCAGCTCTCCAGGGTCTCAGGAACAGAAGTCCTTCACATGATCTCCTGCCTGGTCCTTTTAACTGGAGATGCTGCCAGGGACTGAACCTGGGACCTTCTGCATGCCAGGCAGAGGCTCTTCCACTGAGCCACAGCCCCTCCTTACAGCTCTCCAGGGTCTCAGGCTGAGGTCTTTCCCATCCCCTCCTGCCTGGTCCTTTTAACTGGAGAGGCCGGGGATTGAACCTGGGACCTTCTGCATGCCAGGCAGAGGCTCTTCCACTGAGCCACAGCCCCTCCTTACAGCTCTCCAGGGTCTCAGGCTGAGGTCTTTCCCATCACCTCCTGCCTGGTCCTTTTAACTGGAGAGGCCGGGGATTGAACCTGGGACCTTCTGCATGCCAAGCAGAGGCTCTTCCACTGAGCCACAGCCCCTCCTTACAGCTCTCCAGGGTCTCAGGCTGAGGTCTTTCCCATCACCTCCTGCCTGGTCACTTTTAACTGGAGATGCCGGGAACTGAACCTGGGACCTCCTGCATGCCAGGCAGAGGCTCTTCCACTGAGCCACAGCCCCTCTTTACAGCTCTCCAGGGTCTCAGTCTGAGGTCTTTCCCATCACCTCCTGCCTGGTCCTTTTAACTGGAGAGGCCGGGGATTGAACCTGGGACCTTCTGCATGCCAGGCAGAGGCTCTTCCACTGAGCCACAGCCCCTCCTTACAGCTCTCCAGGGTCTCAGGCTGAGGTCTTTCCCATCACCTCCTGCCTGGTCACTTTTAACTGGAGATGCCGGGAACTGAACCTGGGACCTTCTGCATGCCAGGCAGAGGCTCTTCCACTGAGCCACAGCCCCTCTTTACAGCTCTCCAGGGTCTCAGGCGGAGGTCTTTCCCATCACCTCCTGCCTGGTCCTTTTTAACTGGAAATGCCAGGCACTGAACTTGGGACCTTCTGCATGCCAAGCAGAGGCTCTGCTACTGAGCCAGGGTCTCTGGTCAAGGTCTTTCCCATCATCTCCTGCCTGGTCCTTATAACTGGAGATGCCGGGGACTGAACCTGGGACCTCCTGCATGCCAAGCAGAGACTCTTTCACTGAGACACAGCCCCTCTTTACAGCTTTCCAGGGTCTCAGGTGGAGGTCATTCAATCACCTCCTGCCTAGTCCTTTCAACTGGAGATGCCAGGGATTGAACCTGGGACCTTCCACTGAGCCACGGCCCCTCATTACAGATCTCTGGGGTCTCAGGTGGAGGTCTTTCCCATCACCTCCTGCCTGGTCCTTTCAACTGGAGATGCCGGGGATTGAACCTGGGACCTTCCACTGAGCCACAGCCCCTCTTTACAGCTCTCCAGGGTCTCAGGCTGAGGTCTTTCCCATCACCTCCTGTCTGGTTCTTTTAACTGGAGATGCCGGGGATTGAACCTGGGACCTTCTGCATGCCAAGTGGACACTCTTCCACTGAGCCACAGCCCCTCTTTACAGCTCCCCAGGGTCTCAGGCTGAAATCTTTCATATCACCTACTGCTTGGTCCTTTTACCTGGATTGAACCTGGATTGAACCTGGATTGAACCTGGGACCTTCTGCACACCAAGTGGACACTCTTCCACTGAGCCGCAGCCTCTCCCTTCAAGTCTTGAGTTTGGCGACCTGGTTAATCAGAGGTTAAAGAGAATCAGGTGCGAGGACTTCCTGCTTGCTTGTCTCCCGCACAGACATGAAGCTGTCTTATGTGCGATCAAAGCTCCAACCTCTCAAGGTCACTGTTGTTGACTCTGGTGATCAGAGGTTCTCCAGAGCCTCAGGCAGAGATGTTTAGCATCACCCACCTTGTGATCTCTTGAGCTGGAGATGCCAAGGACCGAACCTGGGACTTTTTGCATGCAAAACAGGGGCTTTCCCACTGAACCGTGGCACCGCCCCAGATTTGAATAAGTAATCATGCAAAGAGGTTATCTCTGCTTGGGTGGTGGTCACCATTCCATACCATGATCCAGAAATGACTCACGGCTGTTTGCAAGGGGAGGGGTCCAAGGCACCCTAGAGGGATTTCAGGATTACAAAACGGGTCTAAATTATGCAATCCGGAACTCGGTTCTTCCTCTCTATCATTATTCCCGATGTAGCAATTTTGCCGTCGATGTACGAGCAGCAGAAGAAGACAGGCCCCTGCCCTCAGGAGATTAAAATAGGAGCATTGTTAGCAGGGACGAATTTTATGATCGTGGAGGGATTAAAGGGGTTCAGCCACTGGCCTCATAAAAAAATTCCGTGTCAAACTTGGAAGTAAAGAGAGATACGTAACTCTTCAAGTACTTCTTCACCCAAAGAGTGATTAACACATGGAATTCACTGCCACAGGAGGTGGTGGCAGCTACAAGCATGGACAGTTTCAAGAGGGAATTAGAGAAACATATGGAGCAGAAGTCCATCAGTGGCTATTAGCCACAGGGTATAGATGGGAACTCTCAGTCTGGGGCAGGTGATGCACTCTATTCTTGGTGCTGAGGGGGGGCAGCAGTGGGAGGGCTTCTCTAGTGTCCTAGCCCCACTGCTGGACCTCCTGATGGCACGTGGTATATTTTGGCCACTGTGTGACAGAGTGTTGGACTAGATGGGCCATTGGCCTGATTCATCATTGGCTTCTCTTATGTTCTTATGTTCTTATGTTCATTCAGGAGATACATTGGGGAGCTCCAGGTATAAGCTTGCAGTTAAGAAAAATGGGTGTAATCATGTGTGCTTGAGTTGGTAGATCAGGGATGGGGTGGGCAGTAATGGCTAATGAGAAGTGAGGTCTGAGGTACAGGGCACTGAAAGCCGTGGAGAAGTTTTCATAAGTAGTATGGGAAAGGGGCTGTGACTTCAATGGCCCGGTCTAGCGTGGTCTTGGTCAGTGTCCCCTCTAAGCTGAGGTAGTGTGAGCTAGCTCACGATTTTCTAGCCTCCGGCTCGCACATTTTTGCCTTAGCTCAGGAAGGAGGGCTCCAGAGAAAACTGATTTATGCAGCAGCCGAATGGCTCACTCACAGCTTCATTGTCAGTAGCTCACAAAGCAGAATTTTTTCTCACAAGACTCCACAGCTTAGAGTGAGCATTGGTTTCTTGTTACATTTTGGAAGCTAAGCCGGGTCAACTCTGGTTAGGACTCGGGTGGGAAAAGAAAACCTCAGTTTGTTTCTTGCCTTGAAAACGCTGTGGGGTCGCCATCGGTCATCGGCCACGAGAGAGCACTTCCCACCTTCCCACCACCAGGGGAAAATGCGCAGGCGTCCAGTTGCAGGGCTCACGTGCCGCATGACTCTTCTTCCTCACTCCTCACATGGAACACTGTCACACAGGAGTTTTGTGCTGTCAGACGCCTGCAGCAATCTGTTCCCAACAGCTTTCTTTCAGAGCTTTCTGATAGTATGCAGATATCTTAATCATTTCATGTTAGGATTAAATAAAAGCATGCGAAGCAAGCAGTTGTATATGTTGTCGAAGGCTTTCACGGCCAGACTTCATTAGTTGCTGTAGATTTTCCGGGTTGTGTGGCCGTGGTCTTGGCATTGTAGGAGCTGACGTTTCACCAGTAGCGGTGACTGGCATCCTCAGAGGTATAACACAGAAAGATTGAGGACTCTCTGTGGCAAGGTGAGCAGAAGAAAAATGGTAGGTGGGTAATTTATATCTACTCAGGAAGGTGGGGTAGGGCTAAGTCAATTGTCTTGTAGGAGTTCTCCAGGCTATGAACATGCTAATGGAGGAGCTTTCCTGAGGAGGTTCTTTTGTCAATGGATTGTTTCCTGAGGAGGTTTTCCTGTTTCCTGAGGAGGTTCTTTTGTGTGTGGAATGGCTGTTGAAACTCTAATCTTATCTGTAGTGCTGTTGTCAGCTGTAGAGCCTTTTGTGTTTTTCAGGACAGGAAACCATGCCCGATTTATTTTTAAACTCTCTTCTTTCCTGTTGAAATTGTGTTTATGTTTATGAATTTCAATGGCTTCCCTGTGTAATCTGACATGGTAATTGGAAGCGTTGTCCAGCCTTTCAGTGTCTTGTTCATCTTACAAGGAGGCCTTCTGGTGGACCAGGGCCAACGAGGGGTCAGGTAGAAGCCCGCTGAAATAACGGGCACCAGTTCTCAGGAGAAAGACGACACCAGAAACTGAAGGTCAAGCAGAGATGATAAAAACACAGAAGACACAGCCGAACAGAAACTTAACATTCCAGAGTCACCTCACCCCCATGACGGCCAGGGCTAGACAGAGGCCTAGCTGTCACATGCATGCTTCAAACCCCACTTATGTCTGTGTGTGGGGTGGGGACCAATATTCCCTCTAAACTATGGAGTCTTGTGTGCAAAAATCCTGCTTGCTGAGCTGCTGGCATTGAAGTTGTGAGCGAGCAATTTGGCTGCTGCATAAATTAGTTTGCTCTGGAGCCATCCCTTCCTGAGCTGAGACCAGAAATGAGTGAGCTGGAGGCTAAAAAATTGCGAGCTAGCTCACGGTAACTCAGCTTAGAGGGAACACTGGTGGGGATGACCTCTAGTGACCCTGAACACCTGCATTCACATGCCACGGTTGACCGACATCAGTTGTTAACCACAGTTTTCCCAGTGAGGTTTGCCGTCTTGACACATATTTGGCAACAAACAAGATACAATTCACATTTCCCTGTGTTCATGCTTAAGTGTGACATATGTCTGCAGCCCTGGAATCCTCGTGCCCACTCGTGTCGCTTTGTTATGGTAAACTTTACCCTCCTGGATTTTCCTCCATGAAATGAATAGAGAACATGAGAACATAAGAGAAGCCAATGTTGCATCAGGCCAGTGGCCCACCCAGTCCAACACTCTCTGTCACACAGTGGCCAAAAATACCAGGGGCCATCAGGAGGTCCAGCACTGGGGCCAGGACACTAGAAGCCCTCCCACTGTTGACCCCCCCCCAAGCACCAAGAATACAGAGCATCACTTGCCCCAGACATAAGAACATAAGAGAAGCCCATGTTGGATCAGGCCAATGGCCCATCCAGTCCAACACTCTGTCCCACAGTGGCCAAAAATACCCAGTGCCATCAGGAGGTCCAGCACTGGGGCCAGGACACTAGAAGCCCTCCCACTGTTGACCCCCCCAAGCACCAAGAACACAGAGCATCACTGCCCCAGACATGAGAACATAAGAGAAGCCAATGTTGGATCAGGCCAATGGCCCATCCAATCCCAGACATGAGAACATAAGAGAAGCCAATGCTGGATCAGGCCAATGGCCCATCCAGTCCAACACTCTCTGTCACACAGTGGCCAAAAATACCAGGGGCCATCAGGAGGTCCAGCACTGGGGCCAGGACACTAGAAGCCCTCCCACTGTTGACCCCCCCCAAGCACCAAGAACACAGAGCATCACTGCCCCAGACATGAGAACATAAGAGAAGCCAATGCTGGATCAGGCCAATGGCCCATCCAGTCCCAGACATGAGAACATAAGAGAAGCCAATGCTGGATCAGGCCAATGGCCCATCCAGTCCCAGACATGAGAACATAAGAGAAGCCAATGCTGGATCAGGCCAATGGCCCATCCAGTCCCAGACATGAGAACATAAGAGAAGCCAATGTTGGATCAGGCCAATGGCCCATCCAGTCCAACACTCTGTGTCACACAGTGGCCAAAAATACCAGGGGCCATCAGGAGGTCCACCAGTGGGGCCAGGGCACTGGAAGCCCTCCCACTGTTGCCTCCTCCCACTGTTGCCCCCCCCAAGCACCAAGAATGCAGAGCCTCACTTGCCCCAGAGTCCCTATCTATACCTTGTGGCTAATAGCCACTGATGGGCAATAGCCACTGATGGAGGAACCAGCATAAGATCCAATGGCACATCGCCCAAGGATTGGACCCTACAATCTTTTCCTCCTGTAACAGATGAAGGAGGTGATTCTTGCCCAAGGTCATCCAGCAGCTGCAAGTGGAGGAGTGGGGGAATCAAACCCGGTTCTCCCAGATTAGAGTCCGTGCACTTAACCACTACACCAAACTGGCTCTGAGTTCCTGCGACAAAAAGAGCCCCGCCGCCCTACTTACCTTCCAAGATGTGACGAGAACACGCCAGCCTGACCCATCCAGGTCAGGTAACGCCAGTCAAGTTTTATCTCAAGGGTAGTAACGGCAAGCAAGGTCCAAAGAGCCATGGCCGGTTCTAGGACACGGGTGGGCAGACTTGCTGAAGGTCATGGCCACCCAGAATAAACGTCGGATGTCTGAGAGCCGCAAGACATGAACAAGTATCACAGACACGTTTTTGTTGGGAAACAGGCAAATCTGCTTTTTATGAACATTAAACGAGACTAGCTGTTGTAGATTCTCCGGAGAACTGGCAGGCTTCCTGCTTCTCGCTGCCATTGTGGTGTTGAGTCCGGCTTGGGTGGTTGGTTCAGTCGGGTCCCCACAAGGGCCAAGCCTGCTTAGCTTCCAGGGTTTGCATATTAGGCGACACCCCCCCGAATGTAGCCAATCCTCCAAGAGCTCACAGAGCTCTTCTTACAGGGGGCTACTGTAAGCTCTTGGAGGACTGGCTACGTTAGGGGTGCGTCGCCAAATATGCAAAGGAGTCCCTGCTACAAAAAGAGCCCTGTCGGTCCACGGATGAGAGACCACCGAGATATCCAAGGTTGCTGCACAGAATGTTGGCCCAGAATATCTTGGCGCTCAGGAAGATGTCGAGACAGACATTGAGGTCTGCAATTCTCAGTGCCCAAGGCTCTTATGAGTCCCAGTGGTTTTTAGTCACTGCGGTTGCCGCGAACACTTTTCAATCCTCCTGTTTTCACACCCCCAGAAGGTTTTTTTCTTCTTCTTCAATTTTAGGCCTCACAAAATCATCCAAAAATTCCAAGTGAGACAAACGTCAGCAGAAAGGGGTGCAAAAAGGGACGAGGTGACCTAAATGTATTTGGAAGCCTGGCCCATATTTCTCCCGAGGAGCGCAGAAACTTCTGCAAACTTCTCAAGCCGGCTAGATGAGCAACTGCATGGACAACTGCATGGCCAGCCACTCATAGGGTTACAGGAAGGGATAGCATTTAAAAATTATGAGTGCAGGATCCTAAATTTTAAGAACAACGAACGAACCTCAGAAGAGCCCTGCTGGATCAGAGCAGTGGTCCATCTAGTCCATCGTCCTATTTCACACAGTGGCCAGCCAATTCCCCTGGAGGGCCAACAACAGGGCAGAGAGGCTGAAGCTTTCATAAGAACCTCAGAAGAGCCCTGCTGGGTCAGACCAGGGGTCCATCTAGTCCAGCATCATGTCTCACAGAGTGGCCAACCAGTTCCTCTGGAGCGCCAACAGGACACAGAGGCCGAGGCCTTCATAAGAACCTTAGAAGAGCCCTGCTGGATCAGATCAGTGGTCCATCTAGTCCATCTTGTCAGGTCACGAGGCCATCCAGCCCTGGAGGTCGCAGGGCAGGGCTGGCCTCATCTCGAGGCCCTGCGCAGACCCTAGGTCCATCCAGTCCAGCATCACAGAGTGGCCAACCAGTTCCTCTGGAGGGCCAAGAACAGGGCATAGAGGCTGAGGCCTTCATCAGAACATCAGAAGAGCCCTGCTGGATCAGACCAGTGAAAGTACATCTAATCCAGCATCCTGTTTCATACAGTGGCCAACCACTTCCTCTGAAGGGCCATCAACCAGACCAGTGAAGGTCCATCTAGTCCAGCATCCTGCCTCACACGGCGGCCAACCAGTTCCTCTGGAGGGCCAATAACAGGGCACAGAGGCCGAGGCCTTCATAAGAACATCAGAAGAGCCCTGCTGGGTCAGATCAGTGGTCCATCTAAGAAGAAGAAGATGATGATGATGATGAGAAGGAGGAGGAGGAAGAAGAGGAGGAGGAGATTGGATTTATACCCCGCCCTTCACTACCCAAGGGAGTCTCAGAGCAGCTTACAAACTCCTTCCCCTTCCCCTCCCCACAGCAGACACCCTGTGAAGCAGGTGGGGCTGAGAGAGCTCGGATAGAAACTGCTCTTTTTTTTTTTTACAAGAACAGCTCTGAGAGAACTTATGACTTGTCCAAGGTCATCTAGCAGATGCGAGTGAACTAGTGGTGAAATCAAACCCAGTTCTCCCAGATTAGAGCCCGCACACTTAACCACTATGCCAAACTAAGCAGGGGCTATGAGAAGGACAGGAGAACAAGATCTTGTGTGAAGAATCCAGCTTGACATGCAGAAGGTCCTAGGTTTGCTCCCCAGAGTATCTAGTTGAAAGGACCAGGGAGCAAGTGATGTGAAAGACCTCTACCTGAGACCCTGGACAGCCAGTCTGAGTAGACAAGACCAACCATGATGGACCAGGGGTCTGGTTCATTAAAGGCTGTTTTGTGTGTTCATATTGAGGAAGGGCTGTGGTTCAGTGGAGAAGTCTTTGCAGGCTTTGCATGCCGAAGGTCCCAGGTTCAATCCCTGCCATCTCCAGCTGAAAGGACCTGGCAGTAGGTGATGCAGAAAACCTCTCCCTGATAACCCTGGAAAGCCAGTCCGAGTAGACAATATTGCCCTCCATGGACCAATAGACTGATTCAATAGCTTCATGTACACTTATTTCTTGGGGAGGGACTGTGGCACCACAGCAGAGCCTCTGCTCGGCATCCAGAAGGTCCCAGGTCCAATCCTTGGCCTCTCCCCTTAGAAGGACCAGGCAGTAGATGATGAGGGGGCAGCAGTGGGAGGGCTTCTAGTGTCCTGGCCCCACTGCTGGACCTCCTGATGGCACCTGGTATATTTTGGTCACTGTGTGACCGAGAGTGTTGGACTAGATGGGCCGTTGGCCTGATTCAACATTGGCTTCTCTTATGTTCTTACGAGGAAGACCTCAGAAATATTGTCGGGCCAAGACCCTGAGATTCCAGTCTTGAGACCCGGGAGACTGCCCGTCTGCCTTTCAACTGGAGGTGCCAAGGACTGAAACTGGGACCTTTCGTGTGCCAAGCGGATGCTCTACCACTGAGCCAAGGCTCTTCTCTTCTCTCTCTTCTCTTCTCTTTCTCTTCTCTCTCTTCTCTTCTCTTCTCTCTCTCTTCTCTTCTCTTCTCTTCTCTTCTCTTCTCTCTTCTCTTCTCTTCTCTTTCTCTTTCTCTCTTCTCTCTCCTCTCCTCTCCTCTCCTCTCCTCTCCCCTCTCTCTAGGAGGCCTAGTCTGCCCAGCAACATGGGACAAACGAATACATGAAGCTGCCTTATATTGAATCAGACCTTTGGTCCACCAAGGTCATAAGAACATAAGAGAAGCCAATGCTGGCCCATCCAGTCCAACACGCTGTCACACAGTGGCCAAAAATACCAGGGGCCATCAGGAGGTCCACCACTGGGGCCAGGACACTGAGGTTGGTCTTGTCTACACAGACTGGCAGTTGCTCTCCAGGGTCTCAGGCAGAGGTCTTTCCCATCATCTACTGCCTGGTCCCTTTAACTGGGGATGCTGCCAGGGATTGAACCCGGGACCTTCTGCATGCCAAGCAGAGGCTCTACCACTGAGCCACAGCCCCTTTCACCTATTCTGTTCTACTGCAGCCTGTGAACTCGCAAAATCTTATGGATGAGATGCAGCACAGCTAGGCTCCGACTGCTGGGGGGCAGCACAGTGAGGAGGGGGCTAATGCATGGCAGGTGCTCAGCTCCCTCGTGGCCCTTGGTGGCATGAGAGGAGGCTGGCCTCCCCTCAGGGGCCCAGCTGGCAATGACAGGCACCCATAGCATGATAGGCAAGACCTTGCCAGACCTCCAGCTATGGTTTTACCATAGAGTGCCTAGTAATTCCTAGAGTTACCCAGGCCGAGTTCAGACTGGCAGTTTGCCCCGCTATAGCCACGTGTGAGCAACGTTTCACAAGCGGATTAACAGGGCTGTTCACACAGGCACATCTGTCTGGCGTTCCCCACCCGTCGTGTACCGCTTCGCTCTCGCGTTTAAAAGATACCTGGTGAAAGTGGTAGCAAATCCCAGAGAGCGTGTTTATCCCGCTTCATTCTGCTTCCGGGAAGTGTGAATGCTAAGCCGAAAAGCCGGGAACAACCCGTGGTAATAATGTCCGCCGGGTGTTTCCGTGTATAAGGTGCACTTGATTGCCCTGGAGAGACAGCAGCGATATGATTGAATGTGCTTCACTCTACCGCCCAATGCGGTGCCGGCACAACGGGATCCTCCCCAAATCGCCCTGATGTGCTTATGCGCATGAGCACATATGCGCACATGTGCACATGCGCACATAGCCGAATTACCAGGAAAAAGCCATTTACAGCTGCGCCTCCAGGCCAGCAGTCTGAACGCTCCCTCACGCCTCCTCCTGGTATGCTCCCACATCAGTCTGCACAGTATGACCAGGAAAACTGTTCCGGGTCTTTTTGCAACCCTAACTCCCTCCCACTTCAAACTGCCAGTCTGAACTCAGCCCCCGTGTCACTTCCGAGTTGCACGCAGAAGCAACATTGTGCATGCTGATTGCACATGTCGTCCCCCCATGTCCCCGCCCTCGACCCTCTTGCTAGGCTCAGTCTGGCAATCCTTCCTCGGGGTGACAAAATGCCCCGGATCGCCCCCGTCCCACATCTCCGAGATAACAAGCAGATGTGGTTTCTTCTCGAGTTGTGAAAGCCGCCTTGGTTTCTTCTTTGAAAGGACCCATTTCCTCTCCTATGCAAACAGGTTACCTTGAATTAGGAAAGGCGCAAGGTGAAGTTTTCTCATTTGGATCGTTGTGAAATGATTAATAAGCCAGGATGGGGAATAGTCAAAGGGCTTCTCTTTCTATTGCACAGGGATACCGGCTTTCAGGCAAGTGCTGACAATATCGGATAGATAAACTTGTGTGACTAACACCATTGCTGTATCATGGCTTCGGGGCGGCCCATGCAAAGTGAGGTGTCAACCATGGGTTAGTCATGGTCTAAAAAGAACATGATGCACGTTGATAATATGGCTGCCAGCTCTTAAAATAACAGATTTGGTACCTGGGCAGAGGCTGGGTTGCGTACACTGGGAAGGCCTAGCCATAAGAACATGCTTTGCTCATCTTTCTAATGTGTACAGAGTTCCTATGTGCCGGCGTGAGTGCTCATGCCGAGCACTGAAGTCCGTGTATGACTTAACATCAAATAAGGCTTCAAATATTTCTCAAATATACAATAGTATTCAATACATGAAATACAAGATATATTAAAATATATATATAATGTATAGGCTGCAGATTTAAAGCAATATCTAACATTGGCCCCGGTCACACGGGCCAGATAACACGGGGGGGAGGCATGACTGTTAGCCCCGGAGCAAAATAAAGCACAGTAGCCCGATCACACAGTCCCCCGAGTTGCCACGCTTCGGCTGTTAGCTGCCGATCACATAGCAATGCTGAAGTGTGGCAAAAAGGTGGCACGGCATGATCACACAAGCCGCGCTGCTTTCGGTTTCTTGTTTATGTGCATGCGCCATTCCGGGAGGTGGGGCTGCTGTCAGTGTCATGTTTGTATGCATGCGCAGTTCAGCATTGGTGTGCATCCTATGGAGACTTACAACATCTGGTTTGCGACGGGACATGGGCAGGCACCGGATGCCATGGGATACTAGCGCTCCCGCGATCAGATGCCCACCTTTGCCCCCATGTTTACCGGATACTAGTGCACTTTCCTAGGTACTTTTTAACTCCACATCTTCAGCAAGACACCACAGGTTGGCCACAGGAGCGCTATGCTTCCCAGATGCTGCGGTGTGATCGTGTCCCAAAAATCCGCCTGACATTCATGCCTTCCGCGCGGCAACTTCTCCGTGTGACCAGGGCCATTTACTATTTAACACTCCCAAAAGAGAAACTTCACCCATTCCAATTTCAATGGACTGAAAGACATGATCTTCAAATGTCTGTAAAGCAAGTACATCCACTTCTTAAGACTTAAGATAAACAATGTAAAGTTGGCAAAAAAGAGGCATAACCAAAACATTAGCAGACCGTGGAAGACAGATATGTGAACCACACTTTCTCAGTGACGAACTAAACCATCTTAATCACGCACTTCAAGCAACTGGCTACTCTAAGAATGAAATCAGGAGAGCGATTGAACCAACGGTAAAACAAACAACTGGGGAAAAACAGTCTCCGACGGGAAAAGTGTTCTTGCTATATATCAAAGGAATCACTGGTCAGATGGGAAAGCTTCTGAAAAAACACAACCTACAAACAGTATTCAGACCCACCGGAAAAATATAACAGATGCTACGATTGGCAAAAGACAGAAGAGACCCCCTCACTTCTGCAGGAGTAAACCGCATACCCTGCAGTTGTGGGCAGGTTTACATCGGGACCACACAGTGTAGCATTCAGACGAGAATAAAAGAACATGAAGGACACTGCAGACTTGGCCAACCTGAAAAATCAGCAGTGGCTGAACATAGCCCAACCCAAACAGGACACAGCATTTGGTTCCAAGACACTGAAAGGCTGGACAACACTTCCAATTACCATGTCCGATTACACAGGGAAGCCATTGAATTTAATCAACATAAACACAATTTCCACAGGAACAAAGAGAGTTTAAAAATAAATAGGGCATGGTTTCCAGTCAAAATGCTCTACAGCTGACAATAGCACTACAGATAAGATTAGAGTTTCAACAGCCATTCCACACACAAAAGAACCTCCTCAGGAAACAATCCATAGACAAAAGAACCTCCTCAGGAAAGCTCCTCCATTAGCATGTTCACAGCCTGGAGAACTCCTAGAAGATAATGACTCAGCTCTAACCCACCTTCCAGGGTAGATATAAATTGCCTGCCTACCATTTTTCTGCTCACCTTGACACAGAGAGTCCTCCATGTTTCTGTGTTATACTTCTGAGGATGCCAGCCACAGCTACTGGTGAAACGTCAGGTCCTACAATGCCAAGACAATGGCCACACAACCCGGAAAATCTACAGCAACTAATCATAAAGTACGCTGCAATCAGCAAGTAGATCCAGTCCTTAGGACTTGAGACACACAGTAAGAAATAGGCTGCAGCAGGGCTATTTTTGGGCAGGAACACACAGGAACGGAGTTCTGGCTGGCTCCCAAGTTGACCACGCCCACCAGGAACTCATCAGCATAACAGGCCACACCCAACAGCTAGAAACTCATTAGGACTGGCCACATTAGGGACGTGTGGCCTAACATGCAAAGGAGTTCCTCCTCCAAAAAGAGCCCTGGGTTTTGACAACAAACACGGTCAACAGAATAAGAAGCAAAAGATGGGTATGGCTGGATGACCACACTTCTGGCAACATGGGGTGTGTGGCCTAATATGCTAATGTGCTGTGCTGTCGGGGGTGTGGCCTAATATGCTAATGAGTTCCTGCTGGGTTTTTTCTACCAAAAAAAAGCCCAGGGCTGCCGTCAACAGGAACTTCTCAGCCTCCAAACTGTCTTATCGTACAGCAATGTCTCCGGACTGCCTTATTTTTCTTTATTCATGTTGGATACGTGTAGCCAGACTGTGTAGGTGCTCTTCCATCTAAATGAATGTAAAGACAGCTCCATGCATGACTTGCAAAAAGCAACCAAGTGCAACCTGGACTATAGTAGCATCCATGCATCGTTGGATATGGTGCTACCGCTGCATTTTGGCCATTATCCCTCCCATAGGTTTTGCACATCACTTTTCCCGGCTACGGCAACGGAAGAACAGGGAGTTCTCCTACATGGGGAAGAGGAAGGGCTGAAGCGTGTCGTACAACTCAAGGCCTTCCAGAAAAGCCCGGTTTTTACTTGACCCACTTTGGATTTTCTAGTATTTGTAACTGTATGGTCTTAAAAAAAAAACCTAGCCCGACCTCAGAAGCTAAGCAGGGGGGGCCCTGGTTGGTATTTGTATGGGAGACCACCAAGGAAGTCCAGGGCTGCTATGCAGAGGTTGAGGAAGAAGAAAAAGAGATTGGATTCATACCCTGCCCTTCACTCAGAGACTCAGAGCGGCGTACAAACTCCTCTCCCTTCCCCTCCCCACAACAGACACCCTGTGAGGTAGGTGGGGGGCTGAGGGAGCTCTTTCGAGAACTGCCCTTGAGAGAACAGCTCTGACAGAACTATGGCTTGCCCAAGGCCATCCAGCAGCTGCAAGTGGAGGAGTGGGGAACCAAACTTGGTTCTCCCAGATTAGAGTCTGTGCACTGAAGGAGAAGAGGAGGAGGAGGAGGAGAGGAGGAGGAGCGGATTGGATTTATACCCCGTCCTTCACTCGGAGTCTCAGAGCGACTTACAAACTCCTTTCCCTTCCCCTCCCCACAACAGACACCCTGTGAGCTAAGTGGGGCTGAGAGGGCTCTTTCAAGGACTGCCCTTGAGAGAACAGCTCTGACCGAACTATGGATTGCCCAAGGTCATCCAGCAGGTGCAAGTGGAGGAGTGGGGAATCAATCTCGGTTCTCCCAGATTAGAGTCCGCGCACTTAACCACTATACCGAACTGGCTCCCTAGAAACAGCAGAACACCTCTGAATGTCTCCTGCCTTGGACACCCCGTGAGAAGTCACCATGAGTTCATTGTGACTTCCCAGCACTTACCATTATTTGCGCTGACCGGGATGGCCCAGTCTGGCCCAATCTCATCAGACCTCGGAAGCTAAGGAGCGTCGGCTCTGGTCAGTACTTGGATGGGAGACCACCAAGGAAGTCCAGGGCTGCTAGGCAGAGGCAGGCAACAGTCCTTGAAATTGACTCTCCATAACCTCTGATCAACCAGGTAGCCAGACTCAAGACTTGAAGGGGAGACTGTGTCTCAGTGGTAGAGCATCTGCTTGGCATGTAGAAGGTCCCAGGTTCAATCCCAGGCATCTCCAGTCAAAAAAGGACCAGGCAGGAGGTGATGGGAAAGACCTCCACCCTGAGACACTGGAGATCTGTAAGGAGAGGCTGTGGCTCAGTGGAAGACCCTCTGCCTGGCATGTAGAAGGTCCCTGGTTCAATCCCAGGCATCTCCAGTCAAAAAAGGACCAGGCAGGAGGTGATGGGAAAGGGACCCTGAGCGCAGCTGCCAGTCTGAGTGGTCAATACTGACTGTGACGGACTGCGAGGCGACAGAGACCTTACCTGAGCTTGGCGCTCAAGAGACGATAGGGAGTAGGATCCTGAAACCTCAAGTGGTCACCAATAGGAACCTTTATGGGAATTTTAAACCCACCAATGGGACCTGGGGGTGGTTCACGGGGACTGTATATAGTTGGCCACTGGCCGGTATTGGGTCATTCTGTTGTGTGCGAGTAAACCATGTGCTGATTATCACGCTGTTTCCTGACTCCTTCATGCATCAAACCCACTACACAACAGGTCTGATTCGGTATAAGGCAGCTTCATATATGGTCACCAGCGTTCCCTCTGAGCTGAGTGAGTGTGAGCCGGCTCACAGTTTTTTAGCCTCCGGCTCACCCCTTTTCGCCTTAGCTCAGGAAGGAGGGCTCCAGAGCAAACTAATTTACGCAGCAGCCAAATTGGCTAGCTCACAACTTTTAATTCCAGTAGCTCACAAAGTAGAAGTTTTGCTCACAAGACTCCACATCTTCGAGGGAGCATTGATGTTCACATATATGTTCATAAGTCAGCCGGTAGATAAATAATCAACTAACACTTGCCTCCTGTGGAGTTGCCAAAAGGAAGTCAGGTTAGCTGAGGAGCAACCTTCTTCTGCCATGACGGGAGAGTCAGGATGCGGGCTTTTGAAACTGGAAAGCCGAAGGAGAGATGGAGAAGGCGTGTGCAATCAACCATGTGCTCCTGGGCGCCTTGGTGTGCTTATGTGCTGAGCAGCATCCCCGCAGACCCAATGAAGGCATGCAACTGTGCTTAAGCAGCCCATTGACACGCCTAAGAAAATCCTTGCCAGAGGGGGGGAATCTGTGTTACGCACAGGGACGGTACACACCCAAAGGAGACTGCAGATTCGGCAGGGTAGTTTTATAGCAAGGAAGAGCTGCTCCCCCCCACCCCCAAACAGATACAGCTTTGAAGATGAAATTGTTTATCTACCCATCTACCCACCCATCTATCTACGCACCTATACATCCATCTGTCTATCTATCTACCTACTACACCAGTTTGGCGTAGTGCTGAAGTGTGCGGACTCTTATCTGGGAGAAGATTCCCACACTCCTCCACTTGCAGCTGCTGGTGTGACCTTGGCTCAGTCACAAGTTCTCTCAGAGCTGTTCTCTCAAGGGCAGTCCTCGAAAGAGCTCCCTCAGCCCCCCACCTAACTCACAAGGTGCCTGTTGTGGGGAGGGGAAGGGAAAGGAGTTGGGAAGCCACTCTGAGACTCCGAGTGAAGGGCGGGGTATAAACCCAATCTCCTCCTCCTCCTCCTCCTCTTCCTATCTATCAATCAATCTACCTACTTACTTGTCTGTCTATCTACCATCTATCTACCCATCTACCTACCCACCTATCCACCCACCTGCCTACCTACCTGTCATCTATCCATCTGCCTACCTGCCTACCCATCTCTCTCCCTCTCAATGCGTAGCTGTTTTAGTCTGTCTGTAGCAGCAGAAAAGAACAAGAGACCAATAGCTAACAAACTTTGTGGCAGGGCGTGAGCTTTCCTCCCACAAATGTTATCAGTCTTTAAAGTGCTACCAGTCAAAAAAGCCCAGCAGGAACTCATTAACATAATAGGCCACCAACAGCAGAAAGGCCTTAATGTTAGGCCACACCCACCTTTTGCTACTTATCCTATTTACCTTGTTGTTGTCAAAACCCCAGGACTTTTTTGGTAGGAGGAACTCATTTGCATGTTAGGCCACACAACCCAAATGTACCCAGTCCTAATGAGTTTCTGCTGTTGGGTGTGGCCTGTTATGTTAAGGAGTTCTTGCTGGGCGTGGCCATCTCAGGAGCCAGCCGGAACGCCATTCCTGTGCATTCCTGCCCCAAAATAGCCCTGGCTACCAGACTCTACACTTTTCGTACTCTTGGTGTAGTGGTTAAGAGCTGTGGACGTTAAGCTGGAGAACCGGGCTTGATTCCCCACTCCTTCACATGAAGCCTGCTGGGTGACCATGGGCCAGTCCCAGTTCTCTCAGGACTCTCTCAGCCCCGCCTACCTCACAAGGTGTCTGTTGTGCGGAGGGGAAGGGAAAGGCGATTGTAAGCTGCTCTGACTGAGACTCCTTCAGGTAGTGAAGAGCGGGGTATAAAACCAACTTTCTCATGAAAGCACATACCCTGCCAAAAATTTTATTAGTCTTTAAGATGCTACTTGCTCTTTTCTATCTGTCATCTGTCTGTCTATCAGTCAATCGATATCTGCTCTGTCTCAGTCTATCTATATAATTTATTTCTTTGATTGATTGATTTGTACATTTCTGTGCTCTTTCTTGGCCTCCATGCCCTGTTGTTGGCTCTCCAGAGGAACTGGCTGGCCACTGCATGAGACAGGATCCTGGACTAGATGGACCCTCACTGGTCTGATCCAGCAGGGCTCTTCTGATGTCCTTATGAAGGCCTCGGCCTCCCTGCCCTGTTGCTGGCCCTCCAGAGGAACTGGTTGGCCACTGTGTGAGACAGGATGCTGGACTAGATGGACCCCTGGTCTGATCCAGCAGGGCTCTTCTGATGTTCTTATGAAGGTCTCTGCCCCTCTGCCCTGTTGTTGGCCCTCCAGAGGAACTGGTTGGCTGCTGTATGAGACAGGATGCTGGACTGGATGGACCACTGGTCTGATCCAGCAGGGCTCCTCTGATATTCTTATGAGGGCCTCGGCCTCTCTGCCCTGTTGTTGGCCCTCCAGAGGAACTGGTTGGCCACTGTGTGAGACAGGATGCTGGACTAGATGGACCCCCTGGTCTGATCCAGCAGGGCTCTTCTGATGTTCTTATGAAGGTCTCGGCCCCTCTACCCTGTTGTTGGCCCTCCAGAGGAACTAGTTGCGGCCACTGCGTGAGACAGGATGCTGGACTAGAAGAACCGCTGGTCTGATCCAGCAGGGCTCCTCTGAAGGACCGCTGGTCTTCTGATGTTCTTGTGAAGGCCTTGGCCTCTCTGCCCTGTTGTTGGCCCTCCAGAGGAACTGTTTGGTCACTGTGTGAGACAGGAGGCTGGACTGGATGGACCCTCACTGGTCTGATCCAGCAGGGCTCCTCTGATGTTCTTATGAAGGCCTTGGCGTCTCTATCCTGTTGATGGCCCTCCAGAGCAACTGTTTGGCCACTGTGTGAGACAGGAGGCTGGGCTGGATGGACCCTCACTGGTCTGACCCAGCAGAGCTCTTCTGATGTTCTTATGAAGGCCTCAGTCTCTGTGCCCTCTTGTTGGCTCTCCAGAGAAACTGGTTGGCCCCTGTACGAGACAGGATGCTGGACTAGGTGGACCACTGGTCTGATCCAGCAGGGCTCTCCTCATGTTCTTGTGTTCCTATGTTCACCCAAGTTATCGTTTTTGCCTTTTGGACTCCTCCTTTCCCCGGTCGGCTCCTATTTCAAAAAACAAGGCAACCCACCCCCGAGTGTTTGCTCCTGTCACACTGTATTTTTTGAAATCAATCAGAGAGGCCATGTACATTTATCTGTGTCGGTGCTTTGCAGCTGCTGACCTATGGCTAGCAAGCTTGGAGCAGAGCGCAGCTAGGCAGTCATACTGAAAGAGAGAAAGCTGACCGCAAGGCAGCTTGGCGGGCACCTCCCGTCAGATGGGGCCTTGCAGTTTCGGGAACAGCAACCATGATCATTTAGTGACAGAGGGAGGCTTGATTCTGCATTGAGATGAGATGCTGCCTTGTGTTCAAAACAGACTTCTTCTGCAGGGCCCCCCAGCAGCCTGCCAAGTTAAAAGACAAGCCCCCTCACCACTAGTCCTCAATCGCAATCCTCGCGTGGCGCAAGAGCTTCCTGCCGCCCCGTGAGAACCAGAAAGTGAGTCTGAGCACAAGCGAAACTAACCAGACCCCAATTAGTCAAGAAAGTTTGTGAGATGAGGCGACTCGCACTTTCCCCCTTTTTAATCATCGACACGGCCTTTGTGGGGAAGCGAAGTCAAAGAAATAACCGCCTCTGGGCGCGGGAGAGCACCAACCTGAGAGTGTTGCATTCTAGTTTTTTAATTTATCCCATGCGTGCAGGGTTGCCAACTTTGGGTTGGGGAATTCCTGGAGGATCTGGGAGGGGCGGAGCCTGGAGAGGGTGGATTTTGGGCAGAGAGGGGCCTCAGTGGAGGCACAAGGCTGTAGAGGGAGTTTCAGGGGGTCACCATATTGGTCTGAGCTAGAATAGCTAGATTCCAGTCCAGTAGCTTATACCTTGAAAATCCAAATACGTCCAGATCTTTGAACACCAGACTACAAAACGATAAACTTTTTTCAAGGTGGCATATAACCAGCTTGGTGTAGTGGTTAAGTGCGCGGACTCTTATCTGGGAGAACCGGGTTTGATTCCCCACTCCTCCACTTGCACCTGCTGATGTGACCTTGGGTCAGTCACAAGCTCTGGCATAGCTGTTCTCTCAAGGACAGTTTCTGTCAGAGCTCTCTCAGCCCTGCCTACCTCACAGGGTGTCTGTTGTGGGGAGGGGAAGGGAAAGGAGTTTGTAAGCCGCTCTGAGACGCCTCTGGGCAGTGAAGGGCGGGGTATAAATCCAATCTCTTCTTCTTCTTCTACCTCACAGGGTGTCTGTTGTGGGGAGGAGAAGGGAAAGGAGTTTGTAAGCCGCTCTGAGACGCCTTTGGGCAGTGAAGGGCGGGGTATAAATCCAAACTCTTCTTCATCTTCTTCTTCTTCTTAAATTATTCCATTCTAAGTCTGTGAAAGATCCGGAATGCTGGAAGGGCTGTGGCCAGACAGGAACATTTATCCACTGTTGGTGGACCTGCCCGAGAGTTTGAGAATCTTGGAATTCGCTAACATTAAAAAATAGAAGAGATTCTTGGAACTCAACTTCCTAATTCGCCAGAGTCTATTTGGCTTAATTACTGGAATAATACTTCACGTTCTCATACTAAAGGAGAACTTACCTCTTTAATGTTGATAGCAGCCTAAACATCATTGGCTCAGGTATGGAAGGCTGATAGAATCCCAACTTTTAAACAATGGTTCTCAAAACTATGGGATGTTATAGTTATGGACTATACACACACAATTGTCACAAGCAGAAAATCCTGTAAAGAAAACCTGCTTTGTTAAAAAAAAATGGTTTGCATCTTTTGAGTATATTGCAAATACAGATGACAATATTTGTGCCTTACCTACAAAATATATTGATTTTGTATTTTACTAATTTATTTTTTGACTTTAATGTTATTTCTTTTATGAAAATCTAGTTAGTCTCTTGGGTGCTACTAAACTTGGAACCTAATGACATGCAGTCCAGCTGCAAAATCAGCCAATTTGTTGTGTCTCTGTAGACTGAAGATCAGTGGTAAGTATGGGGGAACTCAAGGCCCCACCTGGATACTACAAAAACGGAGGGTCACAGTATTAGGAAGCAATGGAAAAATATGAAGAGAAGAAGAAGAAGAAGAGATTGGATTTATACCCCGCCCTTCACTATGAAGAAAGGTTAAAACGCTTGGGGCTCTTTAGCTTGGAGAAATGACGGCTGAGGGGTGACATGATCGAGGTTTATAAGATTATGAATGGGATTGAGCAGGTTGAGAAAGAAGTACTTTTCTCCCTTTCTCACAATACAAGAACTCGTGGGCACTCCATGAAATTGCTGAGCAGTCGGGTTAGAACAGATAAAAGGAAATACTTCTTCACCCAAAGAGTGATGAACATATGGAATTCACTGCCACAGGAGGTGGTGGCAGCTGCAAGCATGGACAGTTTCAAGAGGGAATTAGATAAATATATGGAGCAGAAGTCCATCAGTGGCTATTAGCCACAGGGTATAGATGGGAATTCTCAGTCTGGGGCAGGTGATGCACTCTATTCTTGGTGCTGGAGGGGGCAGCAGTGGGAGGGCTTCTGGTGTCCTGGCCCCACTGCTGGACCTCCTGATGGCTCCTGGTATATTTTGGCCGCTGTGTGACAGAGTGTTGGACTGGATGGGCCATTGGCCTGATTCGACATTGGCTTCTCTTATGTTCTTATCCAAAGGAGCGGTTTACAAACTCCTTTCCCTTCCCCTCCTCACAACAGACACCCTGTGAAGTAGGTGGGGCTGAGAGAGCTCTTTCCAGAACTGCCCTTGAGAGAACAGCTCTGACAGAACTATGGCTTGCCCAAGGCCATCCAGCAGCTGCAAGTGGAACAGTAGGGAATCAAACCCGGTTGTCCCAGATTAGAGTCCACGCACTTTAACCACTACACCAAACTGGCTCTGGACGTTGTAAATATTGAGTTTTTATGGTTTCAACTTATTTTACACTGTACAGAATTAAATTATTGTGAGCCCCCTTGGGCCCTGCACAAGTGGGGAAGGGCGGTAAAAAAACCCTAATCTAATAAAATAAAATAACTAAATGCATATCTGAGTTGCTGAGTATCTTCTGGAAATGTGATGTGTGTATCCAGTGTTCTGGGTTACTCTGGGTTACTATAAGATTAGTATCCCCCTTCTTCATCTAGTTCTGTCTAGTGCCCGTGTTCCCACTAAGCTGAGTTCGTGTGAGCTGGCTCACAGTTTTCTTAGCCTCCAGCACACAGATTTTTGTCTTTGCTCAGGAAGGAGGGCCCCACAGCAAACTAATTTGATGCAGTAGCCAAATTACTCGTTCACAACTTTAATGCCAGTGGCTCACACAAGTAGAATTTTTGCTCACAAGACTACAGAGCTTAGGGGGCATTGACTGGGACCCCCCCCGTTCCATGCCCAGAAGATAACAAAAACTCCCCAGGATCCCCGACCAAACTAGCCTGGAGTAGTGTTCCCTCTAAGCTGAGCTAGTGTGAGCTAGCTCACAGTTTTTTTAGCCTCCAGCGCACAGATTTTCATCTTCACTCAGGAAGGATGGGGCTCCAGAGCAAACTAATGGATGCAGCAGCTGGATTGCTCGCTCACAACTTTAATGCCAGTGGCTCACAAAGTAGAATTCCTGCTCACAAGACTCCAGAGCTTAGGGGGAGCATTGCCTAGCGCATTTATCCCCCACCCGAACTCAGGACGGCACACTTGAGTCTCCCTTCCCCATTTTATCCTCGCCACAGCCCAGCGTGGTAGGAAGGGCTACAAGAGAGTGACAGGCCCAAGGTCACCCAGCGATCTTCCTGGCTACATCTGAACCTGGCTCACCCAGATCTTCCTCTAACATTATAACCACACGGTGACTCTCAAAGCAGGATGACATAACAAACACAGAACAAACATCGTCAAATGTACCAACGGCACTGAACCGCCTGAACTTTCCCTTGAGGACCCAGAGCGATCGTTTAAAATGTCTCATTCAAGTGCCCTCCGGAAGAGAACGTCAGAGCCAGTAAGGGGAAGTGCCGGGCTGGCCAAACTGTGGTTCAGGAGGCACATGCGGCTCTTTCACACATATTGTGCAGCTCCTGCTACAGTGGCTGGGGAAGCAAAGGGGAGGCATGTCTTCCCAATCGGTCTTCCCTTCCCCAGCCAGTGCAGAGAAAGACAGCAACTTGAACTTTAAATGCATTCCCAAAGCCCCCCCCCCAGCCAGCTTGGAGGAGGCATCAGAAGAGCTCTGTTGGGTCAGACCAGTGGTCCATTAAATCCAACCAGTTCCTCTGGAGGGGCCAGCAACAGGGCACAGAGGCCGAGGCCTTCAGAAGAACATCAGAAGAGCCCTGCTGGATCAGGCCAGTGGTCCATCTAGTCCAGCATCCTGCCTCACACAGTGGCCAGCTAGTTCCTCTGGAGGGCCAACAACAGGGCAGAGAGGCCGAGGCCTTCAGAAGAACATCAGAAGAGCCCTGTTGGATCAGGCCAGTGGTCCATCTAGTCCAGCATCCTGTCTCACACAGTGGCCAACCAGTTCCTCTGGAGGGCCAACAACAGGGCAGAGAGGCCAAGGCCTTCATAAGAACAACAGAAGAGCCCTGCTGGATCAGGCCAATGGTCCATCTAGTCCAGCATCCTGCCTCACACAGTGGCCAGCCAGTTCCTCCGGAGGGCCAACAACAGGTCAGAGAGGCCGAGGCCTTCAGAAGAACATCAGAAGAGCTCTGCTGGATCAGGCCAGTGGTCCATCTAGTCCAGCATCCTGTCTCACACAGTGGCCAACCAGTTCCTCTGGAGGGCCAACAACAGGGCAGAGAGGCCAAGGCCTTCATAAGAACATCAGAAGAGCCCTGCTGGATCAGGCCAGTGAGGGTCCATCTAGTCCAGCATCCTGTCTCACATAGTGTCCAACCAGTTCCTCTGGAGGGCCAACAACAGGGCAGAGAGGCCGAGGCCTTCAGAAGAACATCAGAAGAGCCCTGCTGGATCAGACCAGTGGCCCATCTAGTCCAGCATCCTGTCTCACACAGGGGCCAACCAGTTCCTCCGGAGGGCCAACAACAGGACAGAGAGGCCGAGGCCTTCAGAAGAACATCAGAAGAGCCCTGCTGTATCAGACCAGTGGTCCATCTAGTCTAGCACTCTGTTTCGCACAGTGGCCAGCTAGTTCCTCTGGAAGGCCAATCAACAGGGCAGAGAGGCCAAGGCCTTCAGTAGAACATCAGAAGAGCCCTGCTGGATCAGGCCAGTGGCCCATCTAGTCCAGCCTCCTGTCTCACACAGGGGCCAACCAGTTCCTCTGGAGGGCCAGCAACAGGGCAGAGAGGCCGAGGCCTTCAGAAGAACATCAGAAGAGCCCTGCTAGGATCAGACCAGTGGTCCATCTAGTCCAGCATCCTGTCTCACATAGTGGCCAGCCAGTTCCTCTGGAGGGCCAACAACAGGGCAGTCTTTCAGGAAATCTTATCTCCAATGGCTGATCTTTCTACGAACTACCCTTGATAAGTTCACAGAGACCTCTTCATTCCCTAGAAGATAGTTTGAAAACCACAACGAGAGAACAGCGTGTGATGCTTAGCATGCAGATGCGTCTGGCTGAATGTGGAGGTTGACAAACAGTGATTATCTCTTATGGCATCTGATAGGTAACATGCCTTTCTTTTCTTTTCTTTTTTTGGCGGTCAAGTTGCAGCCAACTTATGGAAACCCCATGGGGTTTTCAAGGCAGGAGATGTTCAAAGGTGGGTTGCCATTTCCTTCCCTCTGTGTAGCAACCCTGGACTTCTTTGCTGGTCTCCCAACCAAGTACTTACCAGGGACAACCCTGCAAAGAAGCAGGAGAAGGAGGAGAAGGAGAAGAAGAAGAGGAGGAGGAGAAGGAAGAAGAAGAAGAGGAGAGAGAAGGAGAAGAAGAGGAAGAGGAGAAGGAGGAAGAGGAGAAGGAGAAGAAGAGGAGGAGGGAGGAGGAGGAGAAGGGGAAGGGGAAGAAGAAGAAGACAAGGAGGAGGAGGAGGAGGAAGAAGACAAGGAGGAGGAGAAGGAAGAAGAAGAAGAGGAAGAGAAGGAGAAGAAGAGGAAGAGGAGAAGGAGGAAGAGGAGAAGGAGAAGAAGAGGAGGAGGGAGGAGGAGGAGAAGGGGAAGGGGAAGAAGAAGAAGACAAGGAGGAGGAGGAGGAGGAAGAAGACAAGGAGGAGGAAGAGGAGGAGGAAGAGGAGGAGGAGAAGAAGAGGAGGAGGAGGAGGAGGAGGTTGGGTGTATACCTCACCCTTCACTCAGAGTCTCAGAGCATCTTACAAACTCCTTTCCCTTCCCCTCTCCATAACAGACCCCCTGTGAGGTAGGTGGGGCTGAGAGAGCTCTCTTGAGAATTGCCCTTGAGAGAACAGCTCTGAAAGAACTTGTAACTGACCCAAGGTCACACCAGCAGGTGCAAGTGGAGGAGCGGGGGATCAAACCTGGCTCCCCAGATTAGAGGCCATGTTCCTAACCACTACACCAAACCAGCTTCCAAGAACCTCCAAGATCAGGCTAGCTTGAGCCATCCAGATAAGGGGAAAGCGCTATGATGACCCTGTAGAGTTTTCAAGAAAGAGATGTTCAAAGGTGGTTTGCCATTGCCTGTCTCTGTGTTGTAACCGTGGTCTTCTTTGGTGGTCCGGCCTCCAAATACTAGCCAGGGCTGACCCTGCTTGGCTTCCGAGATCTGATGAGATTGTGAGGTAGCCTAGGCTATCCCAAGTCAAGGTGTATTCCACAGTATTTATTCTTAAATAAATAAAACCACAGAAGAGTGGGATATGCCACCAATCTCCTGAAATCTGGAGCAAACATCACATGCATGGTGCTTGCTATAAAATTTGGAGTTTAGAATAAACAAGAAGAGGGACCCATGATACTTGCAGGGGGGGAGTATTCCCCACGGCTCCCAGCCTGCGGAAGCAGGAGGACGTCAGGGATGAGGAGGAAGCGGCAACAGGTAAGCTTCCCCCCCCCCAGGCACTGGTGGCGAAGCCCAAGTTTCTCCCAGCCGCCGGGCCCCCCAAGCCTTCCACCCCCTAGCAATGGCTGTGAGACACTGTTCCAAGAGCATTCTCCACGCATGCTCAGGGAAAGCTTTTTACTTTTGGGGGGATATAAGTATCCCCCGTATAGGTTTTTTAAAAAATTTCAGATTTTTCTGCACACCTGGAGATTGCCCCAAGTGTGCAGGAAAATCTCTTTGCCTCTCCAAGTGTCCCTGATGTGCGGATTTAGATATCCTCACAGAGGGGGCGTCTTGGCTTTTAGACGTATAGATGTTTCTATGATTAATAAGCCAACTTTATTTAATGGATCTGGCATAGTTTTATTTCCCATCCTATTTTTATTTATCCTGATCATTCATAGCTATACTGTATTCCCCGTAGTAATGTATGGCTGTGAAAGTTGGACTATAAGGAAGGCCAAGCGCTGAAGAATAGATTCTTTTGAACTGTGGTGCTGGAGAAGACTTTTGAGAGTCCCTTGGACTGCAAGGACATCAAATCAGTCAATCTTAAAAGAAATCAACCCTGATTGTTCCCTGGAAGGCCAGATCCTGAAGCTGAAGCTCAAATACTTGGGCCACCCAATGAGAAGGGAGCATTCACTGGAGAAGACCCTGATGCTGGGAAAGATTGAAGGTCAAAGAAGAAGGGGACGGCAAAGGATGAGATGGTCAGACAGTGTCATCGATGCAACGAACATGAAATTGAGCAAACTTCAGCAGATAGCAGAAGACAGGAGGGCCTGGCGTAATCTGGTCCATGGGGTCGCGAAGAGTCGGACTCGACGGTGCGACTGAACAACAACAACAACAATACTGTATTCAGTTAATAACAGCAGCATAGTGTAAACCAAAATCTGGAAAGAAAAGAAACAAAATAACGGCACATCCCTTCTGCACAGGTTCCCCTTGGGAAAGAAATGTACCAAAAAAAAAAATCCCCAAACCATGTTTAGAATGCCAAACTTCACAGAGAAACTTGCATAAGGGCCTTCGCGACACCATCTCTGCTTATTACTTGGCTGGTCTGGATCAAAGGGGATGAGGGAAGGGTGGGAAAAAATGGCATCTTTGAAAGAGGAAAGTCTTTTTTAAAATATATATATATATTTATTAGTTTTCTACAAACATATCACATGAACAGACAAAACAGACAGGACCAGACATCACAAAGAACATAAAAAGGAGCAATTCTGGCCGATTATCTCCGTGTTCCATATACGTAGTATACAAATTCTTTTATGCCTCTAACTGCTTTTTAACATGTATACACATTTCTAAATTCTATATATTTTCTGCTGGTTAAAATGCATATCGTTGCAAATCGTTTTCAATCCAATTATAAAGTCTTGACAAGGTTTCTTCGAAGGTTTCTTCTTTTTTATCTTGGAATAACAAAGTTCAGTGAGTCCATTTCTGCCGTTTCCATTAATTTATAGATCATTCCTTCTTTTGATGGAGTTTCTTCCTGTTTCCAATATTCTGCATACAAAATTCTAGCAGTTGTAATGACATGTACAATCATAAATCTGTCTGAACTTTTAAAACCTTCTGGCATTATGTTCAATAAAAACAATTCTGGCACAAATTGAATAAGTACCTCTAACATTTTCTGTAATATCTCATGTATCAATGCCCAATATTTCGTGCTTTTTACACAAGACCACCACATATGGATGAAAGAGGAAAGTCGTGGGGCACAATGGGTAGGACGGTCTGCTGCACCAGCTACACTGAAATGAATGCAAGATGCATTGGGCCACCCATGACGGTGCCTTTTACTGAAACAGACCCTTGGTCCATCAAGGTCAGTATTCTCAATGCAGGCTGGCAGAGGGTCTTCAGGGTCTCAGGCAGAGAAAGGTCTTTCATACCACCTATCCTTTCAACTGGTAATGCCGGGAACTGAACTCCGGACCTTCTGCATGCCAAGCCAAGTCTCTACCCCTCCCCGACACTATACATCACAAGAGGCTTGCGCTAGAGGGCTGCAATCCTCTACACCGTGGGCTTGCTTGGGAGATACCACTGAAGTCTTCTCATGCTTTATTCCAAGGGTGTCAAACATGCAGGCCGGGGGGCGGATCAGGCCCCCGGAGGGCTTCTGTCAGGCCCGCAGTGGAACTGGCTGTCTTCTGTTTCTTCTTCCAGTTCTGCTGCTGCTGCGTCATCGTAGGTTTGCAGCTTACAGATACACACCTGAACAGCACACTCAAGATTGCAACAGCACAAGACATTTTGATGCAATAACTCAGAACGGGAGGTGTCAGTTACCAGACACTGTTAAATAAACAAAATATTGCAAGAGTGCAAATGTTTTAAGCGTGTTTTTATTTTGAGTAAAAAAAACACCTTTGTGTTTGTGTCCTTTACAAAGTTTCTATTTTAGTCCGCACAGCCAATAGATTTATACCCCGCCTTTCACTACCTAAAGGAGTCTCAGAGCAGCTTACAAACTCCTTTCCTTCCCCTCCCCACAACAGACACCCTGTGAGGTCGGTGGGGGCTGAGAGAGCTTTCCCGAGAACTGCCCTTGAGAGAACAGCTCTGAGAGAACGTGTGACTGACCCAAGGTCACACCAGCAGCTGCATGGGAAGGAGTGGGGAATCAAACCCGGTTCTCCCAGATTAGAGTCTGCGCTCATCCTAACCACTACACCAAACTGGCTTTCCAGGGGATGGAGGAGGTAAGGTTGCCAGATCCAGGTTGGGAAACTCCCAGGAAATCTGGGGATGGAGCCCAGGGAGGGCAGGGACCTCAGGAGGGGTAGAATGCCATGGAGTCCAACCTCCAAAGCAGCCATTTTCTCTAGGGGGGAACCGATCAGTTTCATCTGGAGATGAGCTGTAATGACGGAGAATCCCCAGGTCCCACCAGGAGGCTGGCATCCCATCTGATCTCCCATGGCCAACCCCAACAGCCCATCTGATCTCCAATGGCCAATCAGAAGCCTTGCTGGGCAAGACCCCCCCCACACACACACACACGAACCCACCAACTTTCTAAAGACAATTGGTGGGCACCAGGAGAGGTGTTGGTGGGGGTCTCCGTGTTGCCCCCAGGCATCACATCCAGGAGCCCCATGGTTTGGGCTTTCTAAAAGGAAGAAGAAGAAGAAGAGATTGGATTTATACCCCACCCTTCACTACCCAAAGGAGTCTCAGAGTGGCTGACAAACTCCCTTCCCTTCCCCTCCCCACAACAGACACCCTGTGAGGTAGGTGGGGCTGAGAGAGCTCTGACAGAAACTGCTCTTCTGCAAGAGCAGCTCTGACAGAATTTTGGCTTGCCCAAGGTCATCCAGCAGGTGCAAGTGGAGGAGTGGGGGAATCAAACCCAGTTCTCCCAGATTAGACTTAACCACTACACCAAACTAGCTCTACACCAAACACTACACCAAACTAGAGGAGGAGGCGATTGGATTTATAACCCGCCCTTCACTACACAAGGGAATCTCAGAATGACTTACAAACTCCTTTCCCTTCCCCTCCCCACAACAGGCACTCTGTGAGGGAGGCGGGGCTGAGAGAGCTCTGACAGAAACGGCTCTTTTTCAAGAACAGCTGTGCCAGAGCTTGTGACTAACCCAAGGTCATCCAGCAGCTGCAAGTGGAGGAGTGGGGAATCAAACCCAGTTCTCCCAGATTAGAGTCCGCACACTTAACCACTACACCAAACGGCAAGAAACACAACCAAAGCTCTCACCCAGTCAGGGTGCACGACGGCAGCTAGGCCCCTGACAGTGATGCTGCAACTTGACCTATGCAAACCCCACTGAATTGTACGGGAGCGATGCTGGCGCAGTGCCTCGGAGAGTGCCATTTGTCTCGTCATCCCGCAAAGTGACCGGGTCAATGAGCTTTCCTTTGAGAGCTGATGCTGCATTCCTGTGGGTGACGTCAACGCCCCAAGCCCACTCTTGCCCCTCCACAAAAACGTTCTCTCTCCACAAACGCCGGTGTCTATCCAAACAATGACTTGCTGACAAAAGACCATCGTTTTTCCCCTTGCAGTTAGGAGAGCAAAAATAACCACAGCATCTCCTGCTCTGCGGGAGTTGTTTGTTTTGCCTTTAATAAGCAGAAATGAATTCTGTGTCCCTTCCGGTGCTTGGGGATTCACCTTGTCCTTCATCGGACAGTTGCAGCATACGTGGAAAGGGTATTTTTCTCTGCCATATCTGCTGAAAGGCGGGCTTTGGGACGACCAACCCATTTTGCCCAGCAGTGGTTGCCTCTACTGATGTCGGTTCTGCAGGAGACACAGGTTGAGGTTCCAGCAGGGCAGGTTACAGGCAAGTTTGTAGAGAGTAACCAAAATGGAGTCCAAAAGTCAGGGGTTCCAGAGAGCAGGTTTACCAAAGTCCAGTCTAGGGTCAAAGAGTTCCAGGCAGCAAATCCAAGTCCAGTCCAAAGTCAGGGGTCCCAGAAAAGCTGGTTGTCAGGTCCAGCCTGCGATTCAAGGTGCAGCAGCAGCGTTGGCAGCTCAGTAGCAAAATGTACTTTGTTGCATCCACAAACTGCTGCTTCTCCCGGCTGAATTTATAGCCAAGTCTTAATGAGCTAATCTCCCAGCCAATTCCTTGGAGATCATCCTGAAACTACTCATTCATCTCTTCAACTGACAGCTGATGACGGGCCATGGGTCTTGCACTTCTTCTCCTTTCTTGCAACTCTAAGCGTCTCTGACAGTGTCGGCACTGCAAGGGTGTGGGTGAGCTAGGTGGGCTGGGAGTGGCTGCTGAAGACTTATTTACTGCTTCAGAGCTACAGGGTGTTGGTTTAGTTTCAGCTGTAGCCCATGACTCCTGATCAGCCAGTAACCTGATCTCTTGTTGTTCTCCCTCTGGCTCAGAGCGAGCTGCAGCCGGCTGTTCAGTTACTGGTTCGGGCCTAGCAGGTAGCTCTTCATCTGAGAAGTCTGAGCCATCACTCAGCACAGACTGACTTATGACACCACCTCCAGAGCAGCTTGCCCTGGGCTGCTGGAAGCTTTAAAGGGGTGCTGGGAAAAGGGGCAGAGCTTGGATAAGAAAGACCCACATGATTGGCCCCACTCATACCCACCCAGGCTTTGAATTGATCTGCTAATTGCCCACTTGGCAGCCAGAAACCTCTTGCCTTCTCTGCCTGCCACTGCTCAGCTGGGCAACAGGAAGAAAATGGTGGGCAAAATGAGGGATGTGTGATCAGCATCCCTTGCCCGACGAGGCCACTTCACCTATGCCAGACCCACCAGCTGGCTCCTTATTTGTCTGGGTCAAACCTTGCCACATTGATCCATGCAATGGTCACCTCCAGACTGGACTACTGCAATTTGCTCTACATAGGGCTACCCTTAGAAATGCTTTGGAGACTTGCAGGTGGTCCAGAATGCAGCTGCTCGGTTGCTGACTGGAACATCACGGTCAGCTCATATCAGTCCACTGGCTACCAATTAGTCTCCAGATCCAGTTCAAGGTGTCAGTGTAAACCTCTAAAACCTTTAATGGTCTGGGACCCTCATACCTATGGGACCTCCTCTGCTGTTACAACCTGCCATGCTCCCATCAGTCATCCTCTAGGGGCCTCTTGCAGGCGCCTGGCCCCAAGATGGCTCAGTTAGCTGCCACCAGGGGAGAGCCTTCTCAGCTGTGGCCCCTACCCTGTGGAATGCACTCTTGGATGACACCCATGCCCTGCTGGACTTTAGTTTCCACAGGGCATGCAAAGGCTGAATTGTTTAGGCTAGCCTTTGGAGGGTAACCATGTGCTTGGGCTGTTTTAATAGCGGTGTGGTGATAGCCACGTATTTGAATAAGTTTAGTGTTAATAAAATATTTATTTGTTTTTAGGTTGGTTTTACCTTATTGGATGTAATGTTGTAAGTCACCACCGAGACCCTTCAGGTGAGCGGCAACTAAAAATATGATAAATAAATAAATAAATAAAATGTGGAAGTGATGTCATCAGATTGGGTGATGCTGGAGCCCCTGCCCAAAACTTTATGGTTAAACCATAATGTTTGGGGTGAGTGCTAGAGTGTCACCCCGGTGCAACGACATCTCATAAGAACATAAGAGAAGGCAATGTTGAATCAGGCCAATGGCCCATCTAGTCCAACACTCTGAGTCACACAGTGGCCAAAAATACCAGGGGCCATCAGGAGGTCCAGCAGTGGGGCCAGGACACTAGAAGACCTCCCACTGTTGCCCCCCTCCCCCAAGCACCAAGAATACAGAGCATCACTTGCCCTGGACCGAGAGTTCCCATCTATACACTGTGGCTAATAGCCACTGATGGACCTCTGCTCCATATGTTTATCTAATTTCCTCTTGAAACTGTCCATGCTTGTAGCTGCCACCACCTCCTGTGGCAGTGAATTCCATGTGTTAATCACTCTCCGGGTGAAGAAGTACTTCCTTTTATCTGCTCTAACCCGACTGCTCAGCAATTTCATGGAGTGCCCACGAGTTCTTATATTATGAGAAAGGGAGAAAAGTACTTCTTTCTCAACCTGCTCTATCCCGTGCATAATCTTATAAACCTCGATCATGTCACCCCTCAGCCGTCGTTTCTCCAAGCTGGAAATGACATCATCGTGCTCAGGATGCTGATCAGCTGCCCCCTCTCATAGTCTCTAGGGTTGGGAGGAGGAGGAGTAATTCTGTTTAAGATGAAACAGAAGGAAAGCAATGGCCCAAGTGAGAGAATTCTCTTAACCCTTTCCCTCCCATGTCCTCTTGCATGATAAGTTACAATATCCAACAGTTTTCTCCACCAGGAGGAGGAGGAGATTGGATTTATACCCTGCCCTTCATTACCCAAAGAACTCTCAGAGGGGCTTACAAACCCCTTTCCCTTCCGCTCCCCACAACAGACACCCTGTGAGGTAGGTGGAGGCTGAGAGAGCTCTCTCGAGAACTGCCCTTGAGAGAACAGCTCTGAGAGAACTGGGACTGACCCAAGGTCACACTAGCAGCTGCATTGTGAAGGAGTGGGGAATCAAACCTGGTTCTCCCAGATGAGAGTCTGTGCTCTTAACCGCTACATCAGACTGAGCAGGAAGCCCTGCTCGGCAGCAATGCCTTGCGCTGCCCGTTGCCTATTCCAAGAACTGCTCCACTCTGTCAGGGGGGGAAATCAGAGGAAATATTAGCCAGGAGAACTCCAGCCGCCACCTGGAGGATGGCAACCCGAGCAGTTTCAGTGTCCCGGCCCACTCCTGGCTGAAGAAGGGAAACCAAATTCAGTCGCGACATTTGGCCTCTAATCGACCGCATGCTCATATTCCCTCGCCATGTGCCTTATTTTCTCCCCCCGAAGTCGTAAAGGATATGACCACAGGAATGCCACGGCCATTTCTCTGTCCTGTGAAAGGGGAACCATTCCCGGAGGCTTTTGAAAGCCGTCCCTGTCGCGGTGCCTAATATCTGTGAAGGACCTCAAGAGAATTTAAAAAATGAACTTTTAAACTTGGCGTGTGTGTGTGTGTGAGAGAGAGAGAGAGAAATCGGCTGAGGACAACCAGCAAGCGCCGTGGCGGTGCTTTCACGTGGCTCACACGCTCTCTCAATCTCGCCGCGTTCCCTTTAAACAGAAGGTGTGCTGACAGAACAGCCCGGGGCAAAGTTTGTACTTTTCCTTCGGTTCGAACTTTGTGTTTACCCAGGCAATAAACCGGGCTCCTCTTCCAGGTGTAAAAGCTATTACGAAAAAGACCTCTTTCGTATTTGACCCTGTCTTGGGTGTCAGGAATGCAGGCCTGCGGCCTACGCACTCACTGCCTGTTCTGGATGTGTCCGTCCGTCCCCGCCACCGACATGGGGGAGGCGAGAAAACAGAACACAGTCACCAGGTCGGCACACACGGAGGCGTGCAGCTGTTGTCCCGTGGGATTTCAGTTCCTGGGAACAGTCGAGCCCCTCGGAAGCTCACGGGGCCTCGCAAACAGTTCCTGCATTCCGTCCTATATGCTAAGAGGCAGGGCCCCGCCCGGCTCCAGAGCACTCCTGGCTTCGGCACTTCAAATTCCAGCTCAAGGGTAACAGCAGGCCTGTTTGTCAACTCTTCCCAGGCAGGTTAAACCCTGTCTGCTCGTTCCCTTGGACCCCCTACCAAAACAGACAGATGGTCTTACTTCCCCGTGGTGTACAGCAAAGCCACGACCGGCCTTCGTGACAGCAGAGATCCTGCCTAACCAGATAACCATCACGACAGCTTTGCTCGCCTGAGCAGGGACTTCTGCAGGTGCCGCCTGCAAATGGGCAAAATCGACAACTGCCTGTACGCGTGGCCTTCTCCGTGGTTGCTCCTCCTTGTGGAACAGCCTGTCTGGGGAGCTCAGGGGGAGCGGAATTATTCAACACGGGCTTTTCTATGCAGGCCATGGAGCTGCACTGTAACCAGTGGCCCTTTCTGCACTGACAGCTTGCTCCGGAGAATCTGAGGAGTCGTGGAATCATAGAGTTGGAAGGGGCCTCCAGGGTCATCTAGTCCAACCCCCTGCACAACGCAGGAAATACACCAATATCTCCCCCTCCATACTCGTAGTGAAGTCAAGCCTCAAGGGCTGACTTCGCAGTCACGCGCATTCCCTCTGCGCTGGTTTTCCCCTCTCCGGTTTATTTATTTGTGTATTTTTGTATGCATTCTGCATCTACAAGCAAAACTTGCATTTTTTTTAGCTAACTGGCGGCCAACCCCTCCCTCTGTGATACTGCAAAAAGAAAACGGAGGGGAGGGGGAAATCCAGGCCCACACATGGAAGACTGACACATTTGGGAGCAGGGTGTCCTTTTGTCCTTTATATTTTACGGATTCCTTCTTATGGTCTCTCTGACTTTTTTAAAGTTTGCCCGAGTGAGAGGACACACCCTCTTTTGTCTTTGGAGAAGGAGGGAAAGAAAACAGAACAGGGAGGGAGTGTCGACCTAAAGAGAGAGAGGTGGAAATGGGGGAGAGGCAGTGGGCAGCGCTTAAATCCCCCCAGAAACAATTCTACTTTAGAAAGGATTTGCGATTCCAAAGCGGATGAGAACAAAGAATCACTGCAAAAGGAGTTTTGGTAGCCACGGGGCAACAGTGCGCTGGAAGTGACAGAGGGAGGGAAATGCAGAACGGAAGAATAGGATGCACTCAGAGACGGAGGCAAAATACAGGTGCAGAAATGTTTTCACAAAGTCCCTTGGAAAAATTATTAGGGACTGTGGCCTATCCTGTTTTCTTCAGAGACCAACTCATTGTCCTTCAAGGTGAGGAGGGTCATCACCAGAGACAGGGCCTCTTCTATGGTGGCTCCATTGCTCCAGGACAGCTTGTTAACTTAGCACCACGTGTGTAAAGTTTGGTTGGTTTTGTATATATTTTGTATTGTTCCTTTTGTTCGTTTGTTCACGGTTTGATTCATAGCTGCCCTTTTGATTGGTGCACTCGTGAACAGTTTTCATGCGACCTTTGAATGGTTGCGTGTTATTCAATTTCATGATACAGGTCAGTTCTTCAAATAGATCGGTGATTTCCAGCCCCCGTTTGGGTCACGACGCCCCAGGAACATGTCGCAACATCCTCCAGAACCCCAGCCTCCGCTTCCCGCCCCCTAAGTAAACAAGGAAATAAAAACCGGTCATAAATACTTCATTTCACAGTTTCAACATCTGAAGGCAAACAATTGTACCAATTAATAATTATAACTTGGGGGGAATGAAGCATCTGTCGTGGGAGGTTGTAAAATTTAGCTCAATCCCTGAGGGATACAGGAGAAACCCAACAGTTTCACAGAATACTAGTTAAGAACATCAGAAGAGTCCCTCTAGTCCAGCGTCCTGTCTCACACAGGGGGCAACCAGTTCCTCTGGAGGGCCAACAACAGGGCAGAGAGGCTGAGGCCTTCATAAGAACATCAGAAGAGCCCTGCTGGATCAGACCAGTGGTCCACCTAGTCCAGCATCCTGTCTCATACAGTCGCCAACCAGTTCCTCTGGAGAGCCAACAACAGGACACAGAGGCCGAGGTCTTCATAAGAACATCAGAAGAGCCCTGCTGGATCAGACCAGTGGTCCCTCTAGTCCAGCCTCCTGTCTCACACAGTGGCCAACCAGTTCCTCTGGAGGGCCAACAACAGGGCAGAGAGGCTGAGGCCTTCATAAGAACATCAGAAGAGCCCTGCTGGATCAGAACAGTGGTCCCTCTAGTCCAGCATCCTGTCTCACACAATGGCCAACCAGTTCCTCTGGAGGTCCAACAACACAGCAGAGAGTTCGAGGCCTTCCCTTGATGTTGCCTCCTCTCTCTGGGATTCAGAGAATTAGTGCCCTCGAGTGTGGAGGTTTTAAGGGTCTGAACTAGACAGTGTCTTATTGAGGACTGCTTTTCTCAAACGCTGTTTGGGCTAAAAGTCTGGGAGACGGGGAATACACTGCACCAAGAAACAAATGCAGATATACGCTATAGTGTGCTATTCACTCGTATGCACACGAAATCCAAAATTTTTTAAAAATTAAAACATTGAGAACCTCAAAATTTAGCTCTTTATACACATATTCCACCTCTACAAGAGAGCTGCTCAAGGTAGTTCAATTGTATTTTATCCATGGCCGCCGATCGTTTTCACTTGTCACGTGTTGCTGGTCGGTTGTCAGTCCCCCGGTGGGAGCAAGGAATCCCCCCACTTCCAGCTCCCAGTTCCCACCACCTCTCCGATTGGCAGTGGGATAAAAAATAAACAAAAAAGGCCTTTGGACCAACAGTGTGATGTCACTTCCGGGGGAAACCTGGAAGTGACATCACTCCCCTCTAGGAATCACTGGGAAATCTATGGTTTAACCACAGATGTTTTTTCCTGGTGATCCCTAGAAAGGTGTGACATCTCTCTCAGGTTTTCCCTGGAAATGACATCACGCCATTGCTGATGGCAATCCCCCCATCTCCCTGCCCCCCCCCCCCCCAATCTCCCACTGGTTCTCAGGCTGCGCTTGGCCATTCTAGTTGCAGGGCATAAAATTACTACAACACAAAGCTGTAGCCACCTACGCATGGTGACGTCTGCAGATCCAAAACAGGGCCTTGAAGCCCCTCCCCTGAGTCTTTTCTAGTTGCAGGGCATAAAATTACTACAGCCAGTTTGGTGTAGTGGTTAAGTGTGCGGACTCTAATCTGGGAGAACCGGGTTTGATTCCCCACTCCTCCACTTGCACCTGCTGATGTGACCTTGGGCCAGTCACAAGTTCTGGCACAGCTGTTCTTGAAAAAGAGCCATTTCTGTCAGAGCTCTCTCAGCCCCGCCTACCTCACAGGGCGTCCGTTGTGGGGAGGGGAAGGGGAAGGAGTTTGTAAGCCGCTCTGAGACTCCGAGTGAAGGGCGGGGTATAAATCCAATCTCTTCTTCTTCTTCTTCTTCTACTTCTTCTTCTTCTTCTTCTTCTTCTTCCTCTTCCTCTTCCTCTTCCTCTTCTTCTTCTTCTTCTTCTTCTTCTTCTTCTTCTTCTTCTTCTTTCTTCTTCATCAACACAATACAATAAACCAATTCCTTCAAATCATAAGAAAATCCGAGTGTAAAAATACATCATCAGCGTGAGACGCCTGGGATCCATTAGAAGCTTAGCAGCATATCTGAGCCTGAATACTTATTGAGATCAGCGTCCTATCTGAGTGTATTATCTCACATGACTTTTTATAGAGCACTTTACGAGTAAGAGAGCTTTTGCATTACTCTAATATTTCCCAAGGAAGATCCGATTTCAAAACGTTGTTACATAATCTGGAGACAGCGTTTATTATGTGTTTTTACACTAGGACTTTCTTATGATTTGAAGGAATTGGTTTATTGTGTTGTGTTGCAGTGCTTTTGACCATAATATACAGAAAGCATTTTTTTTGAAAAACAATTTATTAGGATATAATAAAAGTTCAAACATACATCAAAACCTAAGTTATTATACCTCCTTTCCTCCTTTCACCCCCCTTTATAGCTTCCCCCAGTGCTCCAGCCTCCAGCCCAAAACTTATATCTTCTTCCTCCCCCCTTTACTCATTGATCATTTCTACAGGTAACGTATCTTCCAACCGTTATTCTTACACATTTATCTCCCTTTTCTACTTTTCTTAATTTTCAATAGTTATCAAAGCAAAGCAAATTGTCCTTTACACCCCTTTACTATTTCTCTAAATAGTCTTTAAAATCTTTCCCGTCCGCAAAAAATTCTTCTGCCTCCAAGTTTTTAAGTTTCCTTGTCATTTTGTCCGTTTCAACCATAAAAAGTAATTTCTTTATCCATTCTCCAATTTCAGGGACCCTGTCTTGTTTCAAGTATTGGGCATATGTCATTCTGGCAGTCGTGATCATATACCACATCAATGTTCTTTTTGCCATATTTACTTCTTCCAGTTTAAGCCCCAAAAGTAGTATTTCCGGTTCTTTCTTAAAACTACATTTCACAATTCTTTCCATTTCTGCATGGATCTCAGCCCAAAACATTTTTGCTTTGTCACATGTCCACCACATATGATAAAACGAGCCCTCCACTTTTTTGCACTTCCAACATTTGTTTGACATATTACTATTCATATTTGCAATCTTTTTCGGTGTCATATACCATCTGTATATACAGAAAGCCTTTTCGTTGCAAACCCTAGTGCAAGGCATCCGTACCTTGACCTGAGAAATGCTGCAAGATTATTTGACGCCGGCTATATCAGAGAGCAGAGCTCAACCGGTGCACGCTTACTCCAGTCCTAAGGATTGGGCTGCCCAGTTCTGCAAGGGAGGCAACCCGCAGGCAAGGAAGCTCTTGGAACTGGCGGGGAGCCACAAACGGCCTCCTGGGTGCTAGAATGCCGGTGGGCAGGATTTCACATACCTCCGCAGTAATCCTCCTTTCCTTGGTAATTCAGGTTTCCAAGAAAGAGGCAGAGTCTATTGGGACATTTGGTTAAAGCGGCAGCGTTTTGCCCCGTCACAGAAGCGTGATGCTGAGCGCGGCAAGTAAATCTCCCTAGGAGGATATTGCAAAAGGTAAAAACTTACAGGCTGCGATCATCCGCACAACTAGACCCGACATAGGCATGAATGCCGGGCAGATTTAAAGGGCACAGTCAGACAACATCTGGGAAGTGCCCCGCAGCCGTCGGCAACCCTTTCTGCTCCGCCGCAGAAGCGGAGTTAAAAGACACCGGGGAAACTCGGTAGTAAACGGGTTGCGACGGGCCAGGAACGGACTTTCCCCTGTGTGATCACTCCAGCATGCTCTCATGGCATCGGGATGGTCTGATCAGGCCTGTTTTTTCCTCCCCTTCACAGTATGCACATCACCGCAAACTCCATAGGGAGTACTCAGTGCGGAGGTGTGATTCATCGATCCCTCCATTAAGCACATGGGGGGGAAGCGGCACCAAAAAAACCTCCCCGACTCCCCCGCAGTTGTGTCTGATCACGCACTGATGGACTGCGCCTGCAGCTTCAAAGGGTGGTGTGATCGTGCAGCTGCAGGTCAAATTCCTCTGGAGGAAATAGCCTTGCTTCCTCGCCCCCTGCTTTCTCTGGTGCGTGTGACCGCAAACACATTTATTCAAGTAGATCCCATTCACATTCAGGTTGCAGGTGAAAGGAGAAGGAGGAGTCTCATCTACAGAGGACTTTCTCTATCACAAACGGCCGGCCTGTCCAGCATCATGTGTGTGGGAGGATGAGGGCATTGTCTCTGCAGAGACATGTGGCTCCATGGAAGGCCATGTGATGAAAGGGAGAGGGCAAAGAGAGAGGAGAGATCGGAGGGCAGCTCTCAGGTTAAGACAAAGAAAAGCATCCTATCCAGGGCCATTTTTGTAGGAAAAGCCCAGCAGGAACTCATTAGCATATTAGGCCACACCCCTGACAGCACCGCTTATTAGCATATTAGGCCACACACTCCATGTTACCAGCAGTCTAGTCTTCCAGCCACACCCACCTTTTGCTTCTTATTCTGTTTACCTTGTTTTTTGGAGCAGGAACTCCTTTGCACGTTAGGCCACACAGCCCTCATGTGGCCAATCCTGATGAGTTTCTGCTGTTGGGTGTGGCCTGTTATGCTAATGAGTTCCTGCTGGGCGTGGCCAACCCGGGAGCCAGCCGGAATGCCACTCCTGTGTGTTCCGGCCCCCAAATAGCCCTGATCCTATCCAAGGAAATAATACCTATACACCCTTAGCAAAAGACATACAGAGCAACCCAGGACTTCTTTGGTGGTCTCCCATCCAAATACTAAGCAGGCCTAGCCCTGCTTAGGTTCTGAGACAAGAGATAGAGTCAGAGGCGGTTTACCATTTCCTGTCTCTGCGTAGCAACCCTGGGCTTCCTCAGTGGTCTCCCATCCAGTCTCAACAGTGCTTAGCTTCCGAGATTGTGCTAACCTGAGCTAACAAAGCTTGCGTGCATGTTCTGCTCTGTTCTGCAAGCTAGAAATGTGCCAGACTTAACATCATCTCCACAGATATTGCCGCCTGGCTAAAAGGTAAAGCTGCATGTGCAGGGTATTTACTTATAAAAATGTGCAGGGTAGGTGAGGGGTCAGTATCTTGCATGTCTAGACGCCCCCCTGTCTCAATTGCTCCCTATTGTCATATAAACGCATAGATGATGGCTTAATTATACTATTTAAGTTTTCTTTTGCAGAGTTTTATGACCTACATGCAAATTGTGTACTCGGTCTTCCACTTGTAATGTTTTTCCCCAAGGCCTTGCTGTGATATTTCTCTTCTATTCAGAGAAATGGGCTCAGGGTACAGTATCTTCTGCAAAAGAGGGCAAAAAACCACCAGGACCTCCAGACAAACTGGCCTGGAGAACAATTGCTTCCTGACCCCAAAGTGGTGATTGGCATTTCCCTGGGCATGTAAGAAAGGACCATGAAAACTAAGCACTGAAGCAACCCGTCCTGCCCTCCCTTCTCATGATCTGCCTAAGTCCACAGAATCGGCATTGCTGTCAGGTGGCCATTGCTGTCAGGTGGTAATCCAAGTACCCTTTATCTAGTAAAGGTTTTCCTTGCTTGAAAGCCAGTTGGATTCACAGGAGGTGGTGGCAGCTACAAGCATGGGCAGTTTCAAGAGGGAATTAGATAAGCATATGGAGCAGAAGTCCATCAGTAGCTATTAGCCACAGGGTATAGATGGGAACTCTCAGTCTGGGGCAGGTGATGCACTCTATTCTTGGTGCTGGAGGGGGCAGCAGTGGGAGGGCTTCTGGTGTCCTGGCCCCACTGCTGGACCTCCTGATGGCCCCTGGTTGGACTAGATGGGCCATTGGCCTGATTCAACATTGGCTTCTCTTATGTTCTTATGTTCTTATGGATCCAACTCTAGGGGTGCGGTGCTTGTCTCCGTTTCTAAGCCAAAGAGCCAGCGCTATCCGAAGACATTTCCGCGGTCATGTGGCCGACATGACTAGACGCCGAGGCACACGGAACGCTGTTACCTTCCCGCCAAAGCGGTAACTATGCATCTTCTTGCAATTTCTTGCTTTCGAACTGCTAGGTTGGCAGGAGCTGGGGCCAGAGATGGGAGCTCGCTCCGTCACGCGGCACTCGGGTCTCAAACTGCCGAACTACCAACCTTCCGGCCTGCGGCTCAGCATCTTAACCTCTGAGCCACCACAGTCCTAATCTTTAGTAAAGTTAAGTTTTTTATAGACAAATACACATATGTCTGTCTGCTTTAATCCAATTCTGGTATTTTTTTAATCTGAATACCTAACAGGACCAACAGCAGATTTTGGTCACTAGAGCATAACGCTCTTCGGGGGACATACCAGGAAAGGCGGTCCCAAAGATATGCTGGTCCCAGATCATTTAGGGCTTTGAAGCCATCAAGTCGCAGCTGGCTTATGGTAACCCTTTGAGGTTTTTCAAGGCAAGAGACTTCAGAGGTGGTTTGCTATTGCCTCCCTCTGTATCACAACCCTGGTATTCCTTGGGGGTCTCCCATCCAACTACTAACCAAGGCCACCCACGCTTCAGCTTCCAAGATCTCATGAGATCAGGCTAGACTTCACCATTCAGTCAGGGCACACCCTTCCACCTCTTCTGGGCATGGAGCAGGGGTCCCTGGGGGTATGAAGGGGGAGGTATTCGTGAATTTCCTGCCTTATGCAGGGGGTTGAACTAGATGACCCTGGAGGTCCCTTCCAACTCTGTGATTCTATATGTAGCTAGCCATGGCTGTAGCCGTGAACGTTTATGCCAGAACACCTTTGTTAGTTATTATGAGACATTCATTGCTGTAGATTTTCCAGACTGTGTGGCCGTGGTCTTGGCATTGTAGGACCTGACGTTTCGCCAGTAGCTGTGGCTGGCATCCTCAGAGGTATAACACTGAAAGATGGAGGACTCTCTGTGTCAAGGAGACACTTTGTCAATAATACGTAAAGCGTAGGGCAGTAGAGACGTATGGGTCCCATTTGGTTTGGTGGATGGGGGTCCTGGGTTCGAAACTGAACTCACCAGATTGTTGAGACAATCCTGAAATCTGGGATGTTGATACGCAGGCCAAAGATATCCTGTGGTGGGGGCAGTGGTCTTCTGCAAGCCCCTTAATTACTGTAATGATTCCATTTTTGGTGTGTGTGTTCCTTTAAATGTTTAGTTTGACTGCAGTAATGTAAGAATAGAGGGAGACAAGTGTGATGTGATTGGCTGATGACTGAGAGTATGAGAGGAGGGGTGTCTAAGAGAGTGATTCTGTGTGTGAAGTTTGAGGGAGAGAGCATAGTCTGTGTGGCTATGGGAGTTTCTGAGTCTATTCTGTGTGAATAAAATAAAGAGTCCAGCTTGTGTGGCTATATAGATGAGAGAGAGAGGAAAATTAGACTGGGTGTCTACGCCTGTCAGAGTGGAGTTTTGGGAGTCTGACGCCAAGTTTTGCCAGTTATATTTACAACTTCCTTTCTTCAGCATCCATTCAAAATAACCAGAAACCTATTTTGTTCTTTATTAAATAAATCATTTTTTGTTTAAACTTATTCCAGAAATCAGTACAGTCCTTCCTCAGGGCCACACAGTCCTCTGAAGTGCCCAGACCCCGGGTCACTCTACCAAAAGAGAGAGATTTGGAATTTTTAATTCCTGGTGGCAGCAGAAAATCTACTAAATTTAGGTACACAGAGAGTGTTTTAAAGGTAAAACCGTCTCCCCGATAAGCGAGGACGCCACAGTTACGCTATCCTTTTTATGTGTGTGTGTTTGTCGCTACTCTTTCTCTTCTGTGCTTTGGTATCATTGCCAGCATTTTCTCCAGACCATATTCCTGGAAAGAGAGCCCAGCGAACTGGAGAGTACAGATTGAACTGATAGGGCCACGGTACTGTTTGGCGTATCCAGTTTGAGCCCTGTAGCAATTCTGTTTGGCAAATAGTCAGTAGATTCCAAGTCATTGATGTTTTTTTAACACTTCATCCCCCCCACTGCTTTGACAATTGCTGTGTTTTATTCATTAAATTGCTGGTTCTTTTATTATCGGGGAGGGGCTGTGGCTCAGGGAAGAGCCTCTGCTTTGCCTGCAGATGGTCACAGGTTCAATCCCTGGCATTTCCAGTTAAAAGGGCCCAGTAGTAGGTGATGGGAAAGACCTCCGCCTGTAACCCTGAAAGCCATTGCCAGTCTGAGTGGACAGTACCTAAGTGGACAGAGAGTGACCTTGATGGACCTAAGACAACAACTACTTGTAACGGTTCCATTCAGGTCTGAGTGCCTTCAGTGTGGATTGGCTTCCATGATCTAGGATAAACTTCTCCTGGGGGGGGGAGGGCGTGGCTCAGTGGTAGAGCATCTGCTTGACATGCAGAGGGTCTCAGGTTCAATCCCCAGCATCTCCAGTTAAAAGGACCAGGCAGTAGGTAATTGAAAGACCTCGGCCTGAGACCCTGGAGAGCTGTAAAGAGGGGCTGTGGCTCAGTGGAAGAGCGTCTGCTTGACATGCAGAAGGTCTCAGGTTCAATCCCCAGCGTCTCCAGTTAAAAGGACCAGGCAGGAGGTGATGGGAAAGACCTCTGCCTGAGACCCTGGAGAGCTGTAAAGAGGGGCTGTGGCTCAGTGACAGAGCATCTGCTTGACATGCAGAAGGTTCCAGGTTCAATCCCCGGCATCTCCAGTTAAAAAGGACCAGGCAGTAGGTAATTGAAAGACCTCCACCTGAAACCCTGGAGAGCTGTAAAGAGGGGCTACATTCTGTTTGGCAGAGAGAGTAAAGAAAAACTTGCAGGAAAAAAATGTCATTTTAAAATCAAGCCTCTCAGCTGCCTTTCTCTCTTGATGCAGTGAAGCATTTAAAAACTTCCAAGCGTCCAAATCTTCCAACCATCCTCTGCTACCAGAATATGTTGGAAAAATTGGCAAAAATACTCAGATATTCAAAGTTTGCAATGGATCTTTGCTTCACTGGAGAGGAGGCATTTCTTTCTGTGTAAAAAAACTTTACTTCTAAAGGGAAGGGTTCACAGGGAAAAGTACAAAATAAAAAAAATCTAAAGCTCTATTTCTACAGTTACAGAACAGACCGACCACACGGTCTCGTAACAACTGTAGTCGAGATACTTCTTCTTCTTGACCCCTAGGAGGAAATCGCCTGAATAGATAAACTGATTGTGAGTAAACAGACTTCGATTTCACGGGCTTTGTTTTCATTGGCTCTGAGCCAGGTTTCCCTTCCAGGCCAGTCTAAACAACAGCACACAAGGTAAACAGATTAACCCTATAATGACTGAATTGGACCTTGTGAGACACACACATTTCCAACCAGTGGAAGAGCCTCTGCTTGACATGCAGAAGGTCTCAAGTTCAATCCCCGGCATCTCTAGTTAAAAGGAGCCGGCAGTAGGTGCTGGGAAAGACCTCCGTGCGAGACACCTGGGGAGCAACTGAACTCCAGACACTCCCTCTAGTTCCCACAGCAGCTCTCTACCTCACTGAGCTACCATCCCCTGGGAGTGTTGCTTGCCTTGAGCACTCTTCCTTCCCTGTCAAAGTTGCTCCCTTCTCTCTTCCTCATGCCAGATCTGCTACCTGAACACAGGCCTCGCTTCTTCGGATGGGACTCAAACCTGCCTGCTAGCATTGCCAGCCTCCAGGGAGGATCATCAAACCATGAAAATATACCATGAAAAAGAATTGCTGTGAAACTTCTGTGACTTTGTTATCAAAACAGTACAATATAAATCAATCACATCTATATCATAGGACCGCCTCCTCTGGTATACGCCTGGGAGAGCATTACTCTCTTCACAAAACAATCTGCTGATGGTCTCCGGCCCTAGAGACATCCAGCTGTCCTCGATTAGGGACAGGGCCTTTTTGGTCCTGTCCCCGAGCTGGTGGAACTCTTTGCCAAGTAACATCAGGGCTTTGCGGGATCTCATGATGTTCCGCCAGGCTTTTGGTTGAGGGCAGCGACAGCTTATGTTGTGGCTTCCTATCCCTAGTGGAGTTTATTCCCTTCCCCTGTCCACGAACCACCCACGGTCCAGAAATGGGAGGGAACCACGGAAACTGCCGCTTGATGCTGATTCATGAATGAATTATATTGTCTGATAATGGTTTTATGGTTCTTACTGCTTTTAATCTGTACATCGCCTAGAGCCCCAGAGCTGTGGGGATGAGGTGATTTATAAATATAGTTAAATAAATCAACAATTCTGATTAATTAATGGATTTATATGGTCTAATAATGATTTTATGGTTCTTACTGCTTTTAATCTGTACATCGCCTAGGGATTAGGCGATTTATAAATATAATTAAATAAATAAATAATTCTAATTAATGAATGGATTATATTGTCTGATTATGGTTTTATGGTTCTTACTGCTTTCAATTCGTACATTGCCTAGAGCCCCAGAGTTGTGGGGATTAGGCAATTTATCAGTATAATCAATTAAATAAATAATTCCAATTAATTAATGGACTATATTGTCTGATAGTTTTATGGTTCTTACTGCTTTTAATCTGTACATCGCCTAGACCCCACAGTTGTCGGGATTAGGAGATTTATAAATATAGTTAAATAAATAAATAATTCTAATTAATGAATGAATTATATTGTCTGATTACAGTTTCATGGTTCTTACTGCTTTTAATCTGTACATCGCCAAGAGCCCTGAGTTGTGGGGATTAGGCAGTTTATAAATATAATTTAATAAGTAAATCATATCTTATCCAAAATTCATATTTCATGACACAGGCCCACAGTAAGTGATTCCATCTACAGTAATTCAGTCTTCAGTAAAGTCAATCGGTAAGTCTGATTCTCAAGTAGAATCTAAGGCTGTTATACTTTTGATCTTTGTGCTTGTGAGAATTTTGAATGGACGTCTGGTAGTTGTCAGTTCGGTGTAGTGGTTAAGTGCACGGACTCTAATCTGGGAGAACTGGGTTTGATTCCCCACTCCTCCACTTGCAGCTGCTGGATGACCTTGGGCAAGCTATAGTTATGACAAGAGTTGTTCTTGAAAAACAGCAGTTTCTGTCAGAGTTCTCTCAGCCCCGCCTACCTCGCAGGGTGTCTGTTGTAGGGACTGGAAGGGAAAGGAGTTTGTAAGCTGCTCTGAGACTCCTTCAGGTAGTGAAGGTGAGGTGTAAATCCAATCTCCTCCTCCTCCTCCTCCTCCTCCTCTTCTTCTTCTGGCTTCAAATATGCCTTCGTTTCTTCATTTAATGTAATATATATTTTTAAATAATATTTTTTTTAAAATAATTTTTTTCTTAAAGAGATGGGAGTACCAGACCACTTCACATGTCTCCTGAGAAACCTGTATAAGGGTCAAGAAGCAACAGTTAGAACCGGATATGGAACAACTGATTGGTTTAGCATAGGAAAAGGAGTATGACAAGGATGTATATTGTCACCTTGCTTATTTAATTTATATGCCGAGTACATCATGTGAAATGTTGGCCTGGAGGAATCACAACCTGGAGTTAAGATTGCTGGGGAAAAGATCAATAACCTCAAATATGCAGATGATACCACTCTGATGGCAGAAAGTGAAGAGGACCTAAAGAGCCTCTTGCTCAGGGTGAAAAAGGAGAGCGCAAAAGTGGGCTTGAAGCTCAACACCAAAAAAACTAAGATCATGGCATCTGGCTCCATCACTCCTTGGCAAATAGAAGGGGAAGTCGTAGAAGTAGTGACAGACTTCACGTTCCTGGGATCCCAGATCACTGCAGATGGTGACTGCAGCCATGAAATTAAAAGACGCCTGCTCCTTGGGAGGAAAGTGATGGCAAACCTAAACAGCATGATAAAAAGCAGAGACATCACCCTGCCAACAAAAGTCCGCGTGGTCAAAGCAATGGTATTCCCCGTAGTAATGTATGGCTGCAAGAGTTGGACTATAAGGAAGGCCGAGAGCCGAAGAATAGATTCTTTTGAACTATGGTGCTGGAGAAGACTCTTGAGAGTCCCTTGGACTGCAAGGAGATCAAATCAGTCAATCCTAAATGAAATCAACCCTGATTGTTCCCTGGAAGGCCAGATCCTGAAGCTGAAGCTCAAATACTTTGGCCACCAAATGAGAAGGGAGCATTCACTGGAGAAGACCCTGATGCTGGGAAAGATTGAAGGTCAAAGAAGAAGGGGACGGCAAAGGATGAGATGGTTAGACGGTGTCATCGATGCAATGAACATGAAATTGAGCAAACTTCAGCGGACAGCGGAAGACAGGAGGGCCTGGCGTGATCTGGTCCATGGGGTCGTGAAGAGTCGGACTCGGCTGAGCGACTGAACAACAACAACAAATATTTTTTAAAAAGCATCTCCGCTCTCCATTCTTCTGCGTTGCCGACTCTGTGGCATTGTACCTTGCTGAGTGTAATGTATCCACTTGAGAACATGGGCTCCGGGCAGCCATGTGCTTGGACTGGTTCTAACCGGTCCACCATGTGGCCAGGCGAAGGGCCTGAGCTTCGCCCCGAAGGACAATGGACTAGTGGATCCTGACTCCCCTCCAATGGAGGAGCAGGAGTTAATCCAATCAATGTAAATAGCGAATCACCGGGTGTGTGTGTGTTTGGGGTGTGGGTCACTTGGGGATAAAAGCCGGCCTGCGAGCCGGCTCAGTTGTCTTGTTCTTCATCTAATAAAGTATATGAGAGCTGAAATCACTAGTAAGTCTCCGTACTTTTCACTGAGGTTCTGCCCTTTCCCAAACCCCGCCCTCCCCAGGGTCCAGACACCCCAAACCTCCAGGAATTTCCCAACCTGGAGCTGGCAACCCCATAAAATGTGCTCACAGGCTGATTCTCCCGATGGCCTCCTTCCCGTGGCATTCTTTCCGTCCCTTTGTGTCTCTCGGGCATCGCTCTTGGGGGAAGCAGGTCGCTTGCCTGCGTTCCAGGCAGAGGGTGCCACGCCCCCTGGCATAGCCCAGGCCCCCTTACCAAGTGATCAGCAGGGTTAGCAGGGAAGGGGGTTGACATTCTGGATTCTGCTCGGGAGAGGGCACAGCCCGGGTGAAGGCTCAGCATTCCTGCCTTCGCGGTGTGTCAATTTGTCCCCACCACGCAAGACTAATCTCAGGGTGTCGCCAGGAGTCACAAGGCGATGGCACGGCAAGATTAGCGCGCTTTCCTCTGGCTGTTATGGAATTTTTTTTTCCTGACAGATCGCCGCTGGGATGCCAGGTAGCCACAGCGGTGTGAACCTCCCTGACCTATTTCTCAGCCGTTGCTCCCTTTTTTGCATCCCGTGTCTTCCTCCTCTCTCTCTCCCATATCTTAGGGATCTGTGAACTTCCTGTTCTTTGGAGCTCATGCCAGACTGGTGTTCCTGACCTCATTCTTTCCCCCCTTAAACGGACCCCCCTCCAGTATCTAATACCCTATGCGAACAGGCAGACCCAGACAGAGGGTGCGTTCAGACAGCGTGCTGGGAGTGGTGTAAATTGCTCCGGTCCCGATGCGTTGTTTTTTTTAACCCGGAGAATCGCAATCAGACTCACCACCTTGTTCCGGATCGCTGCACTCCCCGCCGTCCACACGCGGGAACATGCGCCGGTGGGGCTTTTTTCCCTCTCAGTTTGAGCATGCGCACAGGCGGCCATCTGTCGAACTAAAATTTCCGCGCGTGTGCAGAACAGCGATTTCCACACTTCCCTTTAAACTTTAAATGAACACTTCCCTTTAAACTTTTACCCCGAAACTGGCCTCTGTGAGATCCCGAACTCGTCTAAACGCTAAAACTGGCCACCATTTAAACTTTGCTTTTATTAACTTAGGAGCGGAGCGCCGCCTATGCGCACACCGCCGAGGCATAAAAAAAACGGTGGACGAAAAGCGGAAGTCTGAGGCTTCCGCAGCAGCTTTCCAGAGGGGAGGGGGTTGAAGCACCCGGAAGTGGCTCAACACCGCAGGAGCGGTCAGAAGTCAGAAAAGTGCGGCTAGAACCGGAGAATCAGGAAAACACCACTTGGGTAAGTGGTATCAAAATACGCCGTTTTAGAGGGGGCTTGATCCGGAAAGCGACGGCAGGGGACGGTGCGCAGATGTTGGGTGTGTGAATGTGCACATAAAATCCATTCCTGAAGCGTGCTGAAAGCAGTTCAAATGGAGCATCTGAATGCACCCAGACAGTGTGGTACAGTGGTTAGAATGTCGGACTAGGATCTGAGAGGCCCACGTTCGAATCCTCACTCCTTTAGGGAGCTTGCTAAGAGACTTTGGGCCAATCACCCACAGACGCAGTTTGGTGTAGTGGTTAAGAGCCCGGACTCTAATCTGGGAGAGCCGGGTTTGATTCCCCACTCCTCCTCCACATGGAGCCAGCTGGGTGATCTTGGGTCAGCCACAAGTTCTCTCAGATCTGTTCTCTTGAGAGGAGTCCTCGAAAGAGCTCTCTCAGCCCCGCCTACCTCACAGGGTATCTGTTGCGGGGAGGGGAAGGGAAGGAGATTGTAAGCTGCTCTGAGACTCTGCGTGAAGACTGGGTATAAATCCGACTCTTTTTCTTCTTGTACCTCACAGGGCCTTTGTGAGAATGAAACGGAGGAGAGGAAAATGATGTCAGAGAGAAGAGAAGAAAAAGAGATTGGATTTATACCCTGCCCTTCACTCAGAGTGGCTTACAAACTCCTTTCCCTTCCCCTCCCCACAACAGACACCCTGTGAGGCAGGTGGGGCTGAGAGAGCTCTTGATAGAAACTGCCCTTGAGAGAACAGCTCGGACAGAACTGTGGCTTGCCCAAGGTCATCCAGCAGCTGCAAGTGGAGGAGTGAGGAATCAAACCCGGTTCTCCCAGATTGGCTTTTGTTGAGTTTCCTTCAAAAATCCAAGATTTTTTTAGTCAGGAGGGGGGATTTAAATTTCTTAGGGGGCACTGGCTAATCAAAATAAAGGTCATTTATTCTGGACTCTCACGCCGGACTGCTGTGCAGGAATACCCAGCTCCTTCCCTGCACTGGCTGCCACTCGGGGGGCCCGAGCTGTATGGGAAGTAGGGGGGGCATTGCCAGTGTGTCAGGGGGCCTAGCCCCGAGATGCCCCGCTGTAACTACAGGTCCGGTTCCCTTCAGTTTGGTGTAGTGGTTAGGAGCACGGACTCTAATCTGGGAGGACCGGGTTTGATTCCCCCACTACTCCACTTGCAGCTGCTGGATGACCTTGGGCAAGCCATAGTCAGAGCTGTTCTTTCAAGGGCAGTCCTCGAAAGAGCTCTCTCAGCCCCACCTACCCCACAGGGTGTCCGTTGTGGGGAAGGGAAGGGAAAGGAGTTTGTAAGCCGCTCTGAGACTCGGAGTGAAAGGCAGGGTATAAATCCAGTCTCCTCTTCCTTTTCCTTTTCTTCCTCCTCCTCCTCCTCTTCTTCTTCATCTTCTTCTTCTTCTTCATTTCACAATGGGCGGGTGTAAAGTCCTGTCAAGTCGCAGCCAGTTTGGTGTAGTGGTGACGTGCGCGGACTCTAATCTGGGAGGACTGGGTTTGATTCCCCACTCCTCCTCCACATGCAGCTGCTAGATGACCTTGGGGCAAGCCACAGTCCTGTCAGAGCTGTCCATGAAACAGCAGTTTCTGTCAAGAGCTCTCTCAGCCCCACCGACCTCACAGGGGGTGTCTGTTGTGGGGAGGGGAAGGGAAAGGAGTTTGTAAGCCGCTCTGAGACTCCTTCAGGTAGTGAAGGGCGAGGCATAAATACAATCTCCTCCTCCTCCTTCTCTTCTTCTGGCTTCAGATATGCCTTCATTTCTTCATTTAATGTAATATATATATATTTTAAAAGCGTCTTCGCTCTCCATTCTTCTGCGTCGCCGACTGCCCTCCATCCCCCTCTCTCTTCTGCTTCTACAATGCTTGAACGTCGTTCTCGCCTCTCCATCTTTGGATCTCCCACCCCCCTTTGTCTCATCCTCTTTTGTTTCCATGCTTACCATTCAACGGGAGCTTCTTGAGTGTCCTTCTAGGCTCATTTCCTTTCGTCTGCCTGGAGAGCTGCGCCGCCCTCGTTTCCCCCTTCTTGATCCGCTTCGCCTTCTTCCGGAGATGGTGGCAGTTTTCACGGTTCAAGCATGTCTGGGCTTCCCTTTTATCGCGCTAACTGCAGTTAATGGCCTCGTTCCGATACTAGACCTTGAGAATGTGCCCGATATTCGACCTTGAGAATGAGCCCGATACTAGACCTTGAGAACAAGCCGGCCCAGGGGACCTCATACAGCTGAGGTGCTGAGATCTCCTCCCCCCACCCCGTCTCAAAAACAGCCCTCACAGGGACCACCACATTATGTTGGAGTTGGTGCATGTGTGTGCGATGCAGGCACACTGGGTATCTTGTAAAAGCAGGGACACAGGGCTAGAGCGAGGCAAGGCACTAGAGTTTCACCGCATTTCTTTCTTCTCATCTGAGCCGATGGGTGAGAGATCAGTGGCCTCAAGGATGGGAAGTGCTTTCGCCTGTGCAAAGTGCGGCCAAGTCATGGGGAAATTATGGTGAGCCCAACAAAGGGGCTTCCAAGGCAAGGGAGAAGCAGAGGGGGGTTGTCGTTGCCTGCCTCTGCAGAGCCTTCCTTGGTGGTCTCCCTTCCAAGTACCGACCCTGCTTTGCTTCTGACTTATGGCAACTCCGAGAAAGGGGTTTCCAAGTCAAGTGAGAAGCAGTGGTGGTTTGCCATGGCCTTCCTCCGCAGAGCCTTCCTTGGTGGTCTCCCTTCCAAGTAGTGACCCTGCTTAGCTTATGACATATGGAGACCCCAGCAAGGGGCTTTCAAGGCCAGAGAGAGGCAGAGGTGGTTTGCCATTCCCTTCCTCTACAGAGTCATCCTTGGTGGTCTCTCTTCCAAGTACCAGCCCTGCTTAGCTTCCCACTTATGGCGACCCAAGCAAAGGACTTTCAAAGTCAGCGAGAAGCAAAGATGTTTGGCCATTGCCTTCCTCCGCAGAGCCTTCCTTGGTGGTCTCCCTTCCAAGTACTGAACCTGCTTAGCTTCTGACTTATGGTGACCCCAGCAAGGGGCTTTCAAGGCCAGTGAGAAGCAAAGATGTTTGGCCATTGCCTTCCTCTGCAGAGCCTTCCTTGGTGGTCTCCTTCCATGTACTGAACCTGCTTAGCTTCCAACTTATGGTGACCCCAGCAAGGGGCTTTCAAGGCCAGTGAGAAGCAGAGGTGGTTGGCCATCGCCTTCCTCTGCAGAGCCTTCCTTGGTGGCCTCCCTTCCAAGTACCGACCCTGCTTAGCTTCTGACTTATGGCCACCCCAGGAAGGGGCTTTCAAGGCCAGCGAGAAACAACGATGGTTGGCCTTTGCCTTCCTCTGCAGAGTCTTCCTTGGTGTGGTCTCCCTTCCAAGTACTGACCTTGCTTAGCTTCCAACTTATGAGGAAAGGCTGAGGGAGTTGGGTATGTTTAGCCTGGGAAGGAGAAGGTTTAGAGGGGACATGATTGCTGTCATGGGCTGTCATGTAGAAGATGGAGTGGATCTATTCTCTCTTGCTCCGGATTGCAAGACTAGATGTAATGGGTGGAAATGACAAGGGAGTCGTTACCGGCTTAATATCAGGAGAAACTTCCTGACTGTCAGAGTGGTTGAGCAGTGGAACGGTCTGCCTCGGGAGGTGGTGGATGCTCCTTCGCTGGACGTTTTCAAGAGGAGACTGGACAACCATCTTTTGGGTATGTTGTAGGTATGTAGGGGTTTCAGCTGTGTTCCTGCAGAGTGCAGGGGGTTGGACTAGATGGCCTGCAAGGTCCCTTCCAACTCTAACATTCTATGATTCTATGATTCTATGATTATGGTGACCCCAGTGAGGGGCTTTCAAGGCAAGTGAGAAGCGAAGATTTGGCCTTTGCCTTCCTCTGCAGAGCCTTCCTTAGTGGTCTCCCTTCAAAGTACCGACCCTGCTTAGCTTCCAACTTATGGTGACCCCAGCAAGGGGCTTTCAAGGCAAGGGAGAAGCAGAGGTGGTCGGCCATTGCCTTCCTCTGCAAAGTCTTCCTTGTGGCATTCTCCTACCCATCTGAAAATCAGGGGTGGATGGGATGTAGGGCTGCCAACTTCATGTTGGGAAATTCCCAGAGATTTGGGGGGTGGAGCCTGGTAAAGAGGGACCTCGGTAGTGATGTGACAGGGTAGAGTCCACCCTCCAAAGCTGTAGTCTGGAGATCAACTGTAATTCCAGGTGACCTCCAGGTCACACCTGGCTGTTGGAAACCCTAGAGGGAGATATCGTGGAGTCTGGTCCCTAAGGATTTCATTCCAGTTGGTTGGGAGACCTCCCAAAAAAGCTATAGGCAGAGAATGAAGATTCAGGTGGAGTAGCCGTGCTGGTCTGAAGCAACAGAACAAAGTTTGAGTCCAGTTAGGCACCTTTAAGACCAACAAACAAGGTATAGCTAGGAACTCTCGATCTGGGGCAAGGGATGCTCTGAATTCTTGGTGCTTGGAGGGAGCAACAGTGGGAGGGCTTCTAGTGTCCTGGCCCCACTGCTGGACCTCCTGACTGTTGGACTGGATGAGCCGTTGGCCTGATCCAACATTGGCTTCTCTTATGTTCTTATGTCTGGGGCAAGGGATGCTCTGTATTCTTGGTGCTTGGGGGGGAAACAGTGGGAGGGCTTCTAGTGTCCTGGCCCCACTGCTGGACCTCCTGATGGACCCTGGTATTTTTGGCCCCTGTATGACAGAGTGGTGGACTGGATGGGCCATTGGCCTGATCCAACATTGGCTTCTCTTGTGTTCTTAAGTTAAGAGCAGAGGTCCATCAGTGGCTACTAGCCACAAGGTATAAATAGGGACTCTGGGGCAAGGGATGCTCTGTCTTCTTGGTGCTTGGGGGTGGGGGCAACAGTGGGAGGGCTTCTAGTGTCCTGGCCCCACTAGTGGACCTCCTGATGGCCCCTGGTATTTTTGCCCGCTGTGTGACAGAGTGTTGGACTGGACGGGCCATTGGCCTGATCCAACATTGGCTTCTCTTGTGTTCTTATGTCTGGGGCAAGTGATGCTCTGTATTCTTGGTGCTTGGTTGGGGGGGACAACAGTGGGAGGGCTTCTAATGTCCTGGCCCCACTGCTGGACCTCCTGATGGCACCTGGTATTTCTGGCCACTGTGTGACACAGAGTGTTGGACTGGATGGGTCATTGGCCTGATCCAACATTGGCTTCTCTTATGTTCTTATATCTGGGGCAAGGGATGCTCTGTATTCTTAGTGCTCGGGGGGGGCAACAGTGGGAGGGGCTTCTGGTGTCCTGGCCCCACTGGTTGACCTCCTGATGGCCCCTGGTATTTTTGGCCACTGTGTGACCCAGAGTGTTGGACTGGATGGGCCATTGGCCTGATCCAAAATGGGCTGCTCTTACGTTTTTATGTTCTTAACTTTAATTCTGGGTGTTAGCTTTTGTGTGCATGTGCACTTTTTCAGATAGATGCATGTCTCCAATGGCACCTTTAAGACCAACAAAAGTTTGATTCTGTGCATGCACATTTCAGTGTATCTGGAGAAATGTATACACACATACAGGGCTCTTTTTGCAGCAGGAACTCCTTTGCTTATTAGGTGACACACACCGTGAGGTAGCCAATCCTCCAAGAGCTTACAGTAGCCCCTGGAAGAAGAGCTCTGTAAGCTCTTGGAGGAATGGCTACATTAGGGGTGTGTCGCCTAATATGCAAAGGAGTTCCCGCTACAAAAAGAGCCCTGCGCACATGAATTAACCTTTGTTGGTCTTAAAGGTGCCACTGGACTCAAACATTGTTCTAAGAGGATAATGTTTTTTCCCATTAAAACCATCTGAAACATCATCTGAAGACGTCAGTGGCTTCCGGACACCATGCCATAACTATATTAAAGAATCCCGAAACTCTTCCTTTTTTAACTAAACAGAATAAGCCCAAATGACATAATACCTTTTTCTTCTTGGGAGCGGTGGACTCTAATCTGGAGAACTAGGTTTGATTCTCGGCTCTTCCAGATGAAGCCAGCTGGGGTGACCCGGGGTCAGTCCCAGTACTCTCAGAGCTGTTCTCTCAAAAGCAGTTTTCTCAGAGCTCTCTCAGTTCCACCTCCCTCAAAGGGTGCCTGTTCTGGGAATGGGAAGGGAAAGGCGATTGTAAGCCGCTCTGAGACTCTAAGTGACGGGCGTGGTATAAATCCCATCTTGTCTTCTTCCCCCTCCCCTTCTGCTTCTTCTGCTTTTCTTGAGCAGAATGAGTCATTTAAAGGGTTTTGCAAGCAGCACAAACGAGCAGGGGTTGCCAACCTTGACTTCCTGACTGTCCTTCAGAAGTACGGACTGCGGAGTGACTGGTGCCGCTTCCCCCACCCCAGAAGCCCTGGGAAGCCCTGCACTTCTGGAGGCACCAGATTCAAGTCAGAAGAAAATGATAGTACAGGGTTGCCAGCTCCGGTTTTGGAAATCCCTGGAGTTTTGAGGGTGGGGCCTGGGAGGGTGGGGTTTAGGGAGGGGAGGGGCCTTGGTAGGATAGATTTGAAGGTCTGCAGTGTAATTTTTGTTGTTGTTCAGTCGCACAGTCGAGTCTGACTCTTCGCGACCCCATGGACCACATCGCGCCAGGCCCTCCTGTCTTCTGCCGTCCTCCGGAGTTTGATCAGTTTCATGTTCGTTGCATCGATGACACTGTCTAGCCATCTCATCCTTTGCCATCCCCTCCTTCTTTTATTCATAGATCTTACATTCCAGGTTCCTGTGCAGTATTGTTCTTTGCAGCATCAGACTTTCCCAGGGGTCATTTCTTTGAAAAAGAGGTGCAGGGGCTCATTTGCATAACTCATTTGCATATGCCGCACCCCCTGACAAAGGGCAGGCATGTTTAAAATGAGTTAAGGCATATGCAAAATTGTTTAAATCCCCCCCCCTTCCCTGAGTCTCTCCCTGGGCTGGCTGGAGAAGGGAAGGGCAGGGAGGCAGACATACCTGGCTTCCCTGCCGATCTTCTCCAGGTGCCCCATGGCTGTGGGGCAGCTGGAGATGATTGAGCAGGGAAGCCAGGCATTTAAATCCCTCCCTCCCTCCCCAACTGTCCCCACAGGCAGGCCAAGAAAGGCGGGGCAGGGGCGGGGCCTGGGCTCCTTACTATCGGAGCACCACTCCGGGATGCTCTGGCACAAAATGACCCCTGGACTTTCCTTTCACCAACAGACACATCCACAGCCGAGTGTCCTTTCGGCTTTGGCCCAGACACTTCACTCTTTCTGGGGTTACTTGTACCTGCCCTCTACTCTTCCCCAGTAGCATATTGGACACCTTCCAACCTTAGTGGCTCATCTTCCGGCATCATATCTTGTAGCCTTTTGTTACTGTCCATGGGGTTTTCTTGGCAAAGATACTGGAGTGGGTTGCCATTTCCTTCTCCAGTGGATCATGTTGTTTTCTGAGTTCTTGGCTGTGGCCTGTCCGTCCTGGGTGGCCCTCCACAGCATAGCCCACAGCCTTATTGAACCACGCAAGCCCCCTCACTGCATCAAGGCAGTGATCCATGAGAGAAGAAGAAGAAGAAGAAGAAGAAGAAGAAGAAGAAGAAGAAGAAGAAGAAGAAGAAGAAGAAGAAGAAGAGGAGGAGGAGGAGGAGGAGGAGGAGGAGGAGGAGGAGGAGGAGGAGACTGGATTTATACCCCACCCTTCACTTGGAGTCTCAGAGCGGCTTACAATCTCCTTTCCCTTCCCCTCCCCACAACAGACACCCTGTGAGGAAGGTGGGGCTGAGAGAGCACTGACAGAAACTGCTCTTTTTCAAGGACAACTCTTATCAGAACTATGGCTTGCCCAAGGCCATCCAGCCAGGTACAACCGACTGAATAAGCAGAGAAAACAAAACTTTTTTTACTACCGCGGTACCTCAATAAAGGACCAAACACGGGTGTGGAGCTGGCCCATTGGAACCAGGGGAGGCGTGACGGTTGATCAGATATTTGGAATAATTTACCTCTACGGCAAAGAAGGACAGTGTTAAGCTACCCTGAGGTGCCTTATTCAGAGGAACTTTGAACACAGACAGTTGGGTTGACGAGGACAGTTAAAATATCTGCATATTTTGTACTAGAATGTGTTTTGTAATTTGTACCATGGTATTAAGGAGCTGCGGTGGCTCAAGTGGTTAAGACGCTGAACTGCAGGCTGTGGAAGGTCAGTAGTTCAGCAGTTCAAGACCCAGGTGCCGCAAGACAGAGTGAGCTTCTGTATCTAGTTCCAGCTCCTGCCAACCTAGCAGTTTGAAAGCAAGAAATTGCAAGTAGATAAATAGGTACCACTTTGGTGGGAAGGTAACAGCGTTCCGTGCACCTTGGTGTTTAGTCATGCTGGCCACATGACCACGGAAAACGTCTTTGGACAGCGCTGGCTTTGAAACGGAGATGAGCACCGCAACCCTAGAGTCGGATTCGACTGGCTTTCGAGCAAGGGAACCTTTACCTTTACCTTACCATGGTATAGATGCTTGGTAAGAATTACTGAATAGATTGCATAGTCAGATCATGGTTGTCCTGGCCCCACTGGTGGACCTCCTGATGGCGCCTGGTGTTTTTGGCCATTGTGTGACACAGAGTGTTGGGCCGGATGGGCCACTGGCCTGATCCAACATTGGCTTCTCTTATGTTCTTAGGAACTCTCTGTCTGGGGCGAGTGATGCTCTGTATTCTTGGTGCTTGGGGGGTCAACAGTGGAAGGGCTTCTAGTGTCCTGGCCCCACTGGTGGACCTCCTGATGGCTTGTTTAAAGAAGAAGAAGAAGAAGAAGAAGAAGAAGAAGAAGAAGAAGAAGAAGAAGAAGAAGAAGAGTCTGTCCATGGGCTGGCTGGAGAAGGGAAGGGCAGGGAGGCAGACATGCCTGGCTTCCCTGCCAATCTTCTCCAGGTGCCCCATGGCTGTGGGGCAGCTGGAGATGATTGGGCAGGGAACCCAGGCTTTTAAATCCCTCCCTCCCTGAGTGTTCCCATGGGCAGGCCGGGAAAGGCGAGGCAGGGGCGGGGCCTGGGCTCCTTACTATTGGAGCACCACTCCGGGATGCTCCAGCACAAAATGACCCCTGGACTTTCCTTTCACCATCAGACACATCCACAGCTGAGTGTCCTTTCGGCTTTGGCCCAGCCACTTCACTCTTTCTGGGGTTACTTGTACCTGCCTTCTGCTCTTCCCCAGTAGCATATTGGACACCTTCCGACCTGAGTGGCTCATCTTCCGGCATCATATTTTGTAGCCTTTTGTTACTGTCCATGAGGTTTTCTTGGCAAAGATACTGGAATGGGTTGCCATTTCCTTCTCCAGTGGATCACGTTGCTTTCTGAGTTCTTGGCTGTGGCCTGTCTGTCCTGGGTGGCCCTCCACAGCATAGCCCATAGCCTTATTGAACCACACAAGCCCCCTCACTGCATCAAGGCAGTGATCCATGAGAGAAGAAGAAGAAGAAGAGATTGGATTTATACCCCACCCTTCACTTGGAGTCTCAGAGCGGCTTACAATCTCCTTTCCCTTCCCCTCCCCACAACAGACACCCTGTGAGGAAGGTGGGGCTGAGAGAGCACTGACAGAAACTGCTCTTTTTCAAGGACAACTCTTATTAGAACTATGGCTTGCCCAAGGCCATCCAGCCAGGTACAACCAACTGAATAAGCAGAGAAAACAAAACTTTTTTTACTACCGCGGTACCTCAATAAAGGACCAAACACGGGTGTGGAGCTGGCCCATCGGAACCAGGGGAGGCGTGACGGTTGATCAGATATTTGGAATAATTTACCTCTATGGCAAAGAAGGACAGTGTTAAGCTACCCTGAGGTGCCTTATTCAGAGGAACTTTGAACACAGACAGTTGGGTTGACGAGGACAGTTAAAATATCTGCATATTTTGTACTAGAATGTGTTTTGTAATTTGTACCATGGTATAGATGCTTGGTAAGAATTACTGAATAGATTGCATAGTCAGATCATGGTTGTCCTGGCCCCACTGGTGGACCTCCTGATGGCACCTGGTGTTTTTGGCCACTGTGTGACACAGAGTGTTGGACTGGATGGGCCGTTGGCCTGATCCAACATTGGCTTCTCTTATGTTCTTAGGAACTCTCTGTCTGGGGCGAGTGATGCTCTGTATTCTTGGTGTTGCGGGGGGGGGCAACAGTGAGATGGCTTCTAGGTGTCCCGGCCCCACTGCTGGATCTCCTGATGGCACCTGGTGTTTCTGGCCACTGTGTGACACAGAGTGTTGGACTGGATGAGCCACTGATCTGATGGGCCACTGACCTGATCCAACATTGGCTTCTCTGATGTTCTTAGGAACTCTCTGTCTGGACTGAGTGATGCTCTGTATTCTTGGTTCTTGGGGGGGTCAACAGTGGGAGGGCTTCTCCTGTCCTGGCCCCACTGCTGGACCTCCTGATGGCACCTGGTATTTTTGCCCGCTGTGTGACAGAGTGTTGGACTGGATGGGCCATTGGCCTGATCCAACATTGGCTTCTCTTATGTTCTTATGTTTGTTTTTTGTTTACTTACACCTTCCTGGAGCTTGGCGACCCCACAACGGCAGCACCTCGCAAAAAAACCTGCCATCTTGGCAGGGGCCACTGGGCTGGAGGCCCCTGCCAATGGGGTGCCCAGCGTGGGGACTGGCCTCGTCCCTTGACTCACCCTGAGTCACATTGTTGAACAGCCAGTCAGTTCGCTGCAAGACATGATGAACACAGAGATAGTTGTGAGTAAGGTGTCCTCGTTGCGACAGATTGTTCCAGCGACAGGTGTTCACGATCAGATAGGGGGTTGAGTCACCCTGAGTGGGCGCCGCTGCCACTCCTGTGGGTGCTTTTCCACCCTGCCTGCCTCGCTCCTGCCCCCCCATTTCTCCCACTGGGCGTAAGCGCACCTGGTATTGTCCCCGATGACTGTGCAGCCGGGTTCACCTACTTGTGCCAGATACGCTGCTGTTCAGATAAGAACGTTAGAGCAGCCAATGTTGGATCAGGCCAACGGCCCATCCAGTCCAACACTCTGTGTCACACAGTGGCCAAAAATACCAGGTGCCATCAGGAGGTCCAGCAGTGGGGCCAGGACACTAGAAGCCCTCCCACTGTTGACCCCTCCCCCAAGCACCAAGAATACAGAGCATCCCTTGCCCCAGACAGATTCCATTTGTACCTTGTGGCTAAGAGCCACTGATGGTCCTCTGCTCCTTATGTTCCATAAGAACATAAGAGCAGCCAATGTTGGATCAGGCCAACGGCCCATCCAGTCCAACACTCTGTGTCACACAGTGGCCAAAAATACCAGGTGCCCTCAGGAGGTCCACCAGTGGGGCCAGGACACCGGAAGCCCTCCCACTGTTGACCCCTCCCCCAAGCACCAAGAATACAGAGCATCACTTGCCCCAGACAGATTCCATTTGTACCTTGTGGCTAAGAGCCACTGATGGTCCTCTGCTCCTTATGTTCCATAAGAACATAAGAGAAGCCAATGTTGGATCAGGCCAATGGCCCATCCAGTCCAACACTCTGTGTCACACAGTGGCCAAAAATACCAGGTGCCATCAGGAGGTCCAGCAGTGGGGCCAGGACACCAGAAGCCCTCCCACTGTTGCCCTCCCCCAAGCACCAAGAATACAGAGCATCACTTGCCCCAGACAGATTCCATTTGTACCTTTAGGCTAAGAGCCACTGATGGTCCTCTGCTCCTTATGTTCCATAAGAACATAAGAGAAGCCAATGTTGGATCAGGCCAACGGCCCATCCAGTCCAACACTCTGTGTCACACAGTGGCCAAAAATACCAGGTGCCCTCAGGAGGTCCACCAGTGGGGCCGGGACACCGGAAGCCCTCCCACTGTTGACCCCTCCCCCAAGCACCAAGAATACAGAGCATCACTTGCCCCAGACAGATTCCATTTGTACCTTGTGGCTAAGGGCCACTGATGGTCCTCTGCTCCTTATGTTCCATAAGAACATAAGAGAAGCCAATGTTGGATCAGGCCAACGGCCCATCCAGTCCAACACTCTGTGTCACACAGTGGCCAAAAATACCAGGTGCCATCAGGAGGTCCAGCAGTGGGGCCAGGACACCAGAAGCCCTCCCACTGTTGACCCCTCCCCCAAGCACCAAGAATACAGAGCATCACTTGCCCCAGACAGATTCCATTTGTACCTTGTGGCTAAGAGCCACTGATGGTCCTCTGCTCCTTATGTTCCATAAGAACATAAGAGAAGCCAATGTTGGATCAGGCCAACGGCCCATCCAGTCCAACACTCTGTGTCACACAGTGGCCAAAAATACCAGGTGCCCTCAGGAGGTCCACCAGTGGGGCCAGGACACCGGAAGCCCTCCCACTGTTGACCCCTCCCCCAAGCACCAAGAATACAGAGCATCACTTGCCCCAGACAGATTCCATTTGTACCTTGTGGCTAAGGGCCACTGATGGTCCTCTGCTCCTTATGTTCCATAAGAACATAAGAGAAGCCAATGTTGGATCAGGCCAATGGCCCATCCAGTCCAACACTCTGTGTCACACAGTGGCCAAACATACCAGGTGCCATCAGGAGGTCCAGCAGTGGGGCCAGGACACTAAAAGCCCTCCCACCATTGCCCCTCCCCAAGTACCAAGAATACAGAGCATCCCTTGCCCCAGACATAAGAACAGAAGAGAAGCCAATGTTGGATCAGGCCAATGGCCCATCCAGTCCAACACTCTGTGTCACACAGTGGCCAAACATACCAGGTGCCATCAGGAGGTCCACCTGTGGGGCCAGGACACTGGAAGCCTTCCCACTTTTGACCCCCCCAGCACCAAGAATATAGAGCATCACTTGCCCCAGTCTGAGAGTTCCTGTATATAGGAAAAGGTAAAGGTCTCCCTTGCTCGAAAGCCAGTCAAATCCGATTCTAGGGTTGCGGTGCTCATCTCCGTTTCAAAGCCGAAGAGCCAGTGCTGTCCAAAGACGTTTCCGTGGTCATGTGGCCGGCATGACTAAACACCAAGGTGCATGGAACGCTGTTACCTTCCCATCGAAGTGGTACCTATTTATCTACTTGCAATTTCTTGCTTTCGAACTGTTCGGTTGGCAGGAGCTGGAACTAGAGACGGGAGCTCACCCCGTCATGCGACACTCTCGGTTCTCGAACTGCTGAACTACTGACCTTCCACAGCCTGCAGTTCAGCGTCTTAACCACTTGAGCCACCGCAGCCCTGTATATACCAGGTGGCTAATAGCCACTGATGGACCTCTGCTCCATATGCTTATCTAATTCCCTCTTGGAGCTGTCCATGCTTGTAGCTGCCACCACCCTAACTCTCTTTGGTTGAAGAAGGATTTCCTTTTATCAGTTCTAACTCGACCGCTCAGCAACTTCACGGAGTGCCCACGAATTGTTGTACTTTGAGAATAGGTTGTATTTTGAGATAAGAGCTTTGCTTGTTCCTGCTACACGGGACCCAAGCGTTGGGCCAGCAATCCTGACAGTCACTAAGGTTGCCAACTCCAGGTTGGAATATTCCTGGAGACTTCAGGTGGGGGGACCTCAGTGGTGTATAATGACACAGGTCCTTTCCAGTGTTCCCTCTAAGCTGAACTAGTGCGAGCTAGCTCACAGCTTTTTAAGCCTCTGGCTCACCTGTTTTTGCCTTAGCTCAGGAAGGACAGCTCCAGAGCAAAGGAATTCATGCAGCGGCCAAATCTCTCGCTCACAACTTGAATGCCAGGAGCTCGCAAAGTAGAATTTTTGCTGACAAGGCTCCACAGCTTAGAGGGAGCATTGGGTCCTTTCCACATTAGACCTTAAATCCTGTCCCCTGAACTTACATTCTGCACTACACGCGAGTTCCCCCCTGTAATTATCTCAGGGTACTTTCTGTTTCCACATTACGCTGAGGTCACCCCAGTTTTGCCCCACGCTTGTCCCGGGATAAACGAATGCTGTTATAAAGGTAAAGGTAAAGGTTCCCTTGCTCGAAAGCCAGTCGAATCCGACTCTAGGGTTGCGGTGCTCATCTCCGCTTCAAAGCCAAAGAGCCAGTGCTGTCCGAAGATGTTTCCGTGGTCATGTGGCCGGCACGACTAAACACCAAGGCGCACGGAATGCTGTTACCTTCCCACTGAAGTGGTACCTATTTATCTACCTGCAATTTCTTGCTTTCGAACTGCTAGGTTGGCAGGAGCTGGAACTAGAGACGGGAGCTCACCCCGTCATGCGGCACTCACGGGTCTTGAACTGCTGAACTACTGACCTTCCACAGCCTGCAGTTCAACGTCTTAACCACTTGAGCCACCGCAGCTCCTTACTGTTATAACCAGAGATAAATGCAAGGTATCGTGTTGCGAGTTGAACTCTTGATAAAGCCAGGGATGAGATTCAAGTGTGGAAAGGAACTATATGGAGTCCACCCTCCAAAGCAGCCGTTTGCTCCGGGGGAACTGATCTTGGTCTTCTTGGAAATCATTTGTCACCCTATTTTAAGAGTTTTATACTCACAAAGAGAATGTGCTGCGCCCTGTGTCCTGTATGTACATCACGGTCCTTGAAAAAGATTGTATTCAATACGGGTAAATTACTAGAATCCCTTGGGACTAGTCAGGGTTATTTTTGGGGCGGAACGCACAGGAACAGAGTTCCAGCTGGCTCCTGAGTTGGCCACGCCCAGCAGGAACTCATTAGCATAATAGGCCACGCCCAACAGCAGGAACTCATTAGGATTGGCTACATTGGGGGTGTGTGGCCTAACATGCAAAGGAGTTCCCTGGGTTTTGACAACAAACAAAGTAAACAGAATAAGAAGCAAAAGGTGGGTGCGGCTGGACGGCCACACTTCTGGTAACATGGGGGTGTGGCCTAATATGCTAATGCGCTGTGCTGTCAGGGGTGTGGCCTGATATGCTAATGAGTTTCTGCTGTTGGGTGTGGCCTGTTATGCTAATGAGTTCCTGCTGGGCTTTTTCTACAAAAAAAGCCCTGGGACTAGTGATTGTGAAACTGACAAGGTGCTGTTTGAATGTTTGAACATAAGAACATAAGAGAGGCCAATGCTGGATCAGGCCAGTGGCCCATCCAGTCCAACACTCTGTGTCACACAGTGGCCAAAAACACCAGGGGCCATCAGGAGGTCCAGCAGTGGGGCCAGGACACCAGAAGCCCTCCCACTGTTGACCCTCCCAAGCACCAAGAATTCAGAGCATCCCTTGCCCCAGAGTCCCTATCTATACCTCGTGGCTAATAGCCACTGATGGACCTCTGGTATTTTTCCATACCTGCCTCTAGATTGGCAACCCTAGATGAAGCTGAGGATATGACCAGCTAGGGCATAACATCAATTAAACATTGTCAGGGTTAGGGTGGACAAGTGGACAGGTGAATTCTAATGGGTTGGAGTAAGACAGGTGAGCTATAGAGGCATTGAAGCTCCGTCCAATCAGGGGAATCTCAACAGCGGGTCAGAACAGAGGGTGTATTGGAAATGAAGCCACGTATGATAACTTGGATTTGATGGGAGGAGGTCCCTTTCAGCCATAAATTGCAGTACTGGAGCCCAGGTGAGGACGAATCGAGAAGAGGTCTTGGCAGAGTCTATTTGAGTCTGATGTAGAGTGTTGATGATCTGGGCCATAGCAAACCGGCCCCATGTTTTTTCATACCAGACAGCCATGTGTCCACATATCCCTTGCAGTGTTCCCTCTAAGCTGAGTTAGTGTGAGCTAGCTCACAGGGTTTTTTAGCCTCTGGCTCACATAGGAAGAATGGCTCCAGAGCAAACTAATTTAGGCTGTGGTCACACAGCAAGCGTACCGCGATTTGTTCCCACTGTAGATTTCATCAGGGATATTTTTAAGTGGGTTCAGATGATCACGCACCCCTGTGCTCCCAAGCGGCGGTGCTGCACAATTCTTTTTAAAAAATTATTTGCACATCCATATATGTGCATGTGCGCTCATGCGCATAATGGTGAAAGTTGCAAAAAACAAAAACCTACCAGAAGAAGGACATTCAGACGACCTAATCACAATCATTGCGAGAGATGGCTGTCCAGATAGGCAAAATTGTGGATTCAAAGTGCAAATACCCAGAAAGTACTTGATTTTCCCGGTGTCGGAAAACTCGGTAGGGAACCGGGAGGATCGTGCGAGTGAGCCCACTCCGGTGCAGGAGACGGATGTGGGCGTCTGATCAGCAATTTTAAATGCGAGAGGGAACGGCGGTGAAGCCCGATCGAAATGACCGTGTGACCGCAGCCTTATGCAGTAGCCAAATCTCCTGCTCAGAACTTTAATGCCAGTAGCTCACAAAGGAGAATCTTTGCTCACAGGGCTCCACAGCTTAGAGGGAGCATTGACCCCTTGCATACAGGAAGCTGCCTGATGCCGAATCAGACCCTCGGTCAATCAGGGTCAGGATTGTCCACTCAGACTGGCCGTGGCTTTCCAGCATCTCATGGGGAGGTCTTTAGTACTTGTTTTCATTTATTATCTTTATCCATAGCCTGACTTTCTCCCCAATGGGAACTCAAAGTAGCTTACATCGTTCTCTTCTCCTCCACCTTCTCCACACAACAACAACTCTGGGAGGTGGGTTAGGCTGAGAGGGAGTGACCGGCCCAAGGTCGCCCAGCGAGCTTCCATGGCACGAGTGAGGATTTGAACTGGGATCTCCCTAGTTGGACACCACACCACACTGGATCTCACATCACCTACTACCAGGTCCATTTAACCAGAGATGCTGGGGACGGAATCTGGGACCTTCTGCAAGCCAAGTCACTGCTCTACCATAGAGCCACATCCTGACCAAAAGACCTGGGTTGTTTTGTCCTTGTATCCCCAGTTGGAGTTTGGGGGGCAAGAGTGGGAGGGCTTCTGGTGTTCTGGCCCAACTGGTGGACCTCCTGATGGCACCTGGGTTTTGGCCACTGTGTGACACAGAGTGTTGGGCTGGATGGGCCATTGGCCTGATCCAACATTGGCTTCTCTTGTGTTCTTCTGTCTGGGGCAGTGATGGTCTGTCTTCTTGGTGCTCGTGGGGGCAAGAGTGGGAGGGCTTCTGGAGTTCTGGCCCCGCTGGTGGACCTTCTGATGGCACCTGGGTTTTGGCCACTGTGTGACACAGAGTGTTGGATTGGATAGGCCATTGGCCTGATCCAACATTGGCTTCTCTTGTGTTCTTATCGATGGAATACACTATCTGTGGCAGTGATGCTCTGTATTCTTGGTGCTTGGTGGGCAACAGTGGAGGGTGTGTGTGGAGTTCTAGCCCTGCTGGTGGACCCCCAGATAGGTTCTAGCCACAGTGTGACACAGAGCATTGGATGGGATGGGCCACTGGCCTTGTAAGTATGCCAACGCACTGTCTAACAGGAGGGGTCATTTCAACCATCAGTGGACCCCACAGGGGAATCCCAGGAGTCCATACATCAGGCAACTTGAGATAGCTGGACACAAAGATGGAAGCCAGGACTGGCAGGCCCCATAAACATGCCTAGGACATGACCCAGGGAAGAAGAAGAAGAAGGGGAAGAAGAAGGGGAAGAAGGAGGAGAAGGAGAAGAAAAAGGAGAAGAAGAAGGAGAAGAAGAAGGAGAAGAAGAGGAAGAAGAAGAAGAGGAAGAGGAAGAGGAGGTGGAGATTGGATTCATACCCCGCCCTTCACTACCCAAGTGAGTCTCAGAACAGTTTACAAACTCCTTTCCCTCCCCCTCAACACAACAGTCACACCGTGAGGCAGGTGGGGCTGAGAGAGCTCTGACAGAAACTGCTCTTTTCCCCCAAGAACAGCTGTGCCAGAACTACGGCTTGCCCAAGGTCATCCAGCAGCTGCAAGTGGAGGAGGGTGGAATCAAACCCGGTTCTCCGAGATTAGAGTCTGCGCACTTAACCACTACACCAAACTGGCTCTACACCAAACTAGAGGAGGAGGCGATTGGATTTATACCCCGCCCTTCACTACCCAAGCGAGTCTCAGAGTGACTTAGAAACTCCTTTCCCTCCCCGTCCCCACAACAGACACCCTGTGAGGTAGGCGGGGCTGAGAGAGCTCTGACAGAAACTGCTCTTTTTCAAGAACAGCTGTGCCAGAACTATGGCTTGCCCGAGGTCATCCTCTGCTCCTTTCCCACACCCCAAGCCCAGGTGGCTCATCAAGCAGTCTTGTTTCCATTTCGATTAGTTGAAATGAACAGCCCATTCATCTCCCAACCACCGCGGAAGTAACCGGGAACCCAGCCCAAGTTCTGCTTTGCATTTAGAAAGGAATTCCTGGGAACTCTGGACAGCATTTCCAAACCCCATCGTTCCAGCCCTGATTAATCCCGTCAGTTCCTTGTTCTGAGGGATTCCTCGCATTGGCAAGCCCTCTGGACACGTTTTGGGCAGCTAGGCTCCGGATGGGCCGCCCAAAATGGGAGCACATCCGGCCTGCGCTGAAGGCCCTGCACTGGGTGCCAATAGCATCCCGAATTCGCTTCAAGGTGCTGGTACTTACCTCTAAAGCCCTATATGGGCAGGCTCCAACAATCTTAGGATGCATTAGCAGAAGCATTGTGTCCAGATCACGGGAGGTGGTCGTTCCGTTCTATTCTGCTATGGTCAGGCCCCACCTGGAGTCCTGTGTCCAGTTTTGGGCACCACATTTTCGGAAGGATGTTGACAAACTCGAGCGGGTCCAGAGGAGGGCGACCAGGATGGTGAGAGGGTTGGAGTCCAAGTCTTATGAGGAAAGGCTGAGGGAGTTGGGTCTGTTTAGCCTGGGAAAGAGAAGGTTTAGAGGGGACATGATGGCAGTCTTCAAGTATTTGAAGGGCTGTCATGTAGAAGATGGAGTGGATCTATTTTCTCTTGCTCCAGATGGCAAGACTAGATCTAAGGGGTGGAAATTACAAGGGAGTCGTTATCAGCTAAATATCAGGAGAAACTTCCTGACTGTAAGAGTGGTTGAGCAGTGGAACAGACTGCCTCGGGAGGTGGTGGATGCTCCTTCGCTGGACGTTTTCAAGAGGAGACTGGACAACCATCTTTTGGGCATGTTGTAGGTATGCAGGGGTTTCGGCTGGGGTCCTGCAGAGTGCAGGGGGTTGGACTAGATGGCCTGCAAGGTCCCTTCCAACTCTAACATTCTATGATTCTATGATTCTATACCTGAGGGACAGCCTTTCCCCACATATACCCCAGAGAGCACTGCGGACCGGGTCGCAAATAGAAATGCGAAGGCCTGGGAGAAAAAATGGACAAACTTGGGGAAACCCCGTTTTCCACCTGTTTTTTTTTTCCTGAAGTCTTTTTTGTTTTTTTTCTGAAAAACTAGGAAAATTGGAAAAAGAAAAGAAAAGAAATTGATTACAGAACGTGATCATGACAGACACAACAGAGTAGCTGCAGAAGCAGAGACTGAAACTGATACTGATAATTACAGCTCAGAAAAATGATTCCAATTAAATTTCACGCCCATTCATTGAAACTTAGTCCTGCTCTCCCTTCTATACACTTCCCCCCCTCTTCAGTTCTTTTTATGAGAATGGGTTTTTAAATTTTTATTTAATATTGTAGAGAGGAAATATGAATAACTGTTACATCTGGATTTTTAAAAAATGTTTTGTGGAGGGTTTTTCGCCTGTTCCACATAAACTAGTAAACAGTTCAGAAGAAAAAGACAAGAGATTGGATGTATACCCCGCCCTTCACTACCTGAAGGCGTCTGAGAGTGGCTTACAATCTCCTTTCCCTTCTCCTACCCACAACAGACCCCCTGTGAGGTAGGCGGGGCTGAGAGAGCTCCCTCGAGAACTGTCCTTGAGACAACAGCTCTGAGAGAACTTGTGACTGACCCAAGGTCACACCAGCAGCTGCAAGTGGAGGAGTGGGGCATCAAACCCGGTTCTCCCAGACTAGAGTCCATGCTCCTAACCACTGCACCAAAAGACTGTTGCTCCATTTGTGCCAATTACGAATAAATATTATAAAATAAGTAAATTCTGTTTGTAATAATTGTCTGGATACACTATATTTTCAATATGCTAGTTGTGATAATTTCATGCCAAGTAAAATTGTCCAGAGTCATATTTTATGTTCCTAAAGTGACAGAATGACTTTCAATCTGGAAGAAGGGCTAATGCAGCATTTTTTTTCATTTTTCTGAAAATTTCTGTTTTTTTCCAAAAAAAAAACCCTTGGTTTTTTCCCGAGCTTAAAAATCTCCAGAAATGTTACATCTCTAGTAGCAACATCGACTGACCATTCCAGGCCCAAAGGATGCCAGGCTTGCTGCCACCAGGGCCAGGGCCTTTTCAGTGGTGGCTCCAACTGGTGGAATGAGCTCCCGGAGGAGATCAGGGTCCTGTGAGAACTCTTCCAGGTCCTCAGGGCCTGCAAGACAGAGCTCTTCCACCAGGCCTTCAATTAGGAGCCGCCACCCCCACTATCACCAGCATCTGTGGCTATGGATTGGCCCCAGCCAGGAGAATGCGCCATGCTACCGCGCAAGGCCGAAGACCATGGTATGAGAAACACTGTTTATGTTATACAATACACCATCTGAACTACCATACGCCAAACTATACAATACGCCAAATTCACTGCCACAGGAGGTGGTGGCAGCTGCAAGCATGGACAGTTTCAAGAGGGAATTAGATAAACATCTGGAGCAGAAGTCCATCAGTGGCTATTAGCCATGGGGTATAGATGGGAACTCTCAGCCTGGGGCAGGTGATGCACTCTATTCTTGGTGCTGGAGGGGGCAGCAGTGGGAGGGCTTCTCGTGTCCTGGCCCCACTGCTGGACCTCCTGATGGCACCTGGTATATTTTGGCCCCTGTGTGACAGAGTGTTGGACTAGATGGGCCATTGGCCTGATTCAACATTGGCTTCTCTTATGTTCTTATGTACCGATAGGCGATCGTCAGCACTAGCATTTTGTTTCCTGGATTGTTTTAAACGTTCTGGAATGTGTTTAATCTTTTGTATGGTTTTATGGTACCGGGTTCCAATTTTGTAAGCCGCCCTAAGCCCACCTGTGGGGAGGGCAGGGGATAAATAGAATAAAATAAAAATAAAAAATATAACTAGCCCAGCACAATTCCAGTACGTTGTTGGTGTTATCTTGGGCGCCTACCAATACGCTGGGGTTGCCAGGTCCTTTCGCTGGTGGCAGCGGCAGAGGGAGAAGTGTAAGAACCTAAGAACATAAGAGAGAAGCCCATGTTGGATCAGGCCAACGGCCCATCCAGTCCAACACTCCGTGTCACACAGTGGCCAAAAATACCAGGTGCCCTCAGGAGGTCCAGCAGTGGGGCCAGGACACTAGATGCCTTCCCACTGTTGCCCCCCCCCCACAGACACCAAGAATACAAAGCATCACTTGCCCCAGACATAAGGACATAAGATAAGCCAGTGTTGGATCAGGCCAATGGCCCATCTGGTCCAACACTCTGTATCACACAGTGGCCAGAAATACCAGGTGCCATCAGGAGGTCCAGCAGTGGGGCCAGGACACCAGAAGCCCTCCCACTGTTGACCCCCCCAAGCACCAAGAATACAGAGCATCCCTTGCCCCAGACTGAGAATTCCTATCTAGACCTTGTGCCTAAAAGCCCCTGATGGCCCTCTGCTCTAGATGTTTATCTAATTCCCTCTCGAAGCCGTCCGTGCTTGTAGCCGCCGCCACCTCCCGTGGCAGGGAATTCCATGCGCTAATCACTCTTTGGGTGAAGAAGGACTTCCTTTTATCCATTCTAACCCGACTGCTCGGCAATTTCATGGAGTGCCCACAAGGAGTTCTTGTATTGTGAGAAAGGGAGAAAAGTGCTTCTTTCTCAACCTGCTCAATGCCATTCATAATCTTATAAACCTCGATCATGTCACCCCTCAGCCGTCGTTTCTCCAAGCTAAAGAGCCCCAAGCGTTTTAACCTTTCTTCATAGGGAAGGTGTTCCAACCCTTTTATCATCCTAGTTGCCCTTCTCTGCACTTTTTCCAATGCTATAATATCGTTTTTGAGGTGTGGCGACCAGAACTGTACACAGTATTCCAAATGAGGTCGCACCAATGATTTATACAGGGGCATGATGATACTGGCTGATTTGTTTCCAATTCCCTTCCTAATAATCCCCAGCATTATAATCACCAGGGGGATGCTCTAGTACTGAGCTAGAAACTCTATGATACCATAGAGTTTTCAGGCCAAATGCTAGAGCGTCCCGCCCAGCAGTGTGTCCGGTGTGATGATGTCACCTCCGGGTGACATCATCGCGACAGGCACATTGGCCCTATCCAGGCACTTTGGGGGTGGGGTTCCCCCACCGACCGGATATGGGCTTGTGGGTGGGGGGCCCTTAAAGGAGGGGGGGAAACCCCAGGGGATCTGGCAACGCTACAACATGCACCCCCAGAACACGAGGTCTTTCCTCTCAGCAAAGTGCTGGTCGTTTTGCCATCTTCTTCACGGATGTCTCTGGGAAAGGTAGCTATCGCCTCAACCTCCTGTCGGCTTCCCTTATGTTGTTATGGTGGAGTAACGTCTCTGTTGGATCTTTGCATCCGGGGGTTTTGTGAACCCAAGGGCAGTCCTTCCTTCCTTCCTTCCTTCCTTCCTTCCTTCCTTCCTTCCTTCCTTCCTTCCTTCCTTCCTTCCTTCCTTCCTTCCTTCCTTCCTCCCTCCCTCCCTCCCTCCCTCCCTCCCTCCCTCCCTCCCTTCCTTCCTTCCATCTACAACCTTCCATGCTAGAGGAATTCCTTCCTCCCTCCCTCCCTCCCTTCCTTCTTTCCTTCCTTCCTTCCTCCCTCCCTCCCTTCCTTCCTTTCTCCCTCCCTCCCTCCCTCCCTTCCTTCCTTCCTTCCATCTACAACCTTCCATGCTAGAGGAATTCCTTCCTTCCTTCCTCCCTCCCTCTCTTCCTTCCTTCCTTCCTCCCTCCCTCCCTTCCTTCCTCCCTCCCTCTCTTCCTTCCTTCCTTCCTTCCTTCCTTCCATCTACAACCTTCCATGCTAGAGGAATTCCTTCCTCCCTCCCTCCCTCCCTTCCTTCTTTCCTTCCTTCCTTCCTCCCTCCCTTCCTTCCTTCCTTTCTCCCTCCCTCCCTCCCTTCCTTCCTTCCTTCCATCTACAACCTTCCATGCTAGAGGAATTCCTTCCTTCCTCCCTCCCTCCCTCCCTCCCTTCCTCCCTCCCTCCCTCTCTTCCTTCCTTCCTTCCTCCCTCCCTCCCTTCCTTCCTCCCTCCCTCTCTTCCTTCCTTCCTTCCTTCCATCTACAACCTTCCATGCTAGAGGAATTCCTTCCTTCCTTCCTTCCTTCCTCCCTCCCTCCCTCCCTTCCTCCCTCCCTCCCTCTCTTCCTTCCTTCCTTCCTCCCTCCCTCCCTTCCTCCCTCCCTCCCTCTCTTCCTTCCTTCCTTCCTTCCATCTACAACCTTCCATGCTAGAGGAATTCCTTCCTTCCTTCCTCCCTCCCTCCCTCCCTTCCTCCCTCCCTTCCTCCCTCCCTCCCTCCCCTCCTTCCTTCCTTCCTCCCTCCCTCCCTTCCTCCCTCCCTCTCTTCCTTCCTTCCTTCCTTCCTTCCTTCCTTCCTTCCATCTACAACCTTCCATGCTAGAGGAATTCCTTCCTTCCTCCCTCCCTCCCTCCCACCCTCCCTCCCTCCCTTCCTTGGATTTGTTTTCACCCCTTGCCCAAAGTGGCCCTGTTGAGCAAACAGCCCTTTCAGTAAAGGGTCCAAGCATTACGTCCCACTCGTATCTGCCTGGAGGCCCAGCATGAATCTTATGCGGGTGAACAAGCAGAACTCGAGGGCGTATCATTGCACGAGCCGAGTGCCTTGCTTAAACCTCCAGTCAGCATGCCATGGCAGTGACACGACACCTCACCGACAGGTTTCTGCGTAAAAATTATGGCTTTGTACGGTAAATATTTAAATTGCTTTATGCAGGTATGCAGAGGTTAACCGCTTTCACAGCCAGGTGAAAGTCTGCAGGTAAAGCTTCCCAGAAGGCCTCCTGCCTGCCTGCCTGCTTACCTGGATGGAGGGGGAGGACGGGGAATCATAGACTGTGGACCAATAGTCCATTGAAGAGCCGTTTCCTGTGTTCTTGAGACTCAGGAGCCGGGGATTACGAGACATGTGCCAAAGACAGGCTCGGAATTTTCCATCAGGTAGGATGGGAGGAGCGTAATGGGAGAAAACTGCAGGGATGCCAGCCCTGGTTTGCTGGAAAATTCCTGAAGATTTGAGAGTAGAGCTCAAGGAAGGGGCTATAGCTCAGTGGCAGAGCACCTGCTTGGCATGCAGAAGGTCCCAGGTTCAATCCCCGGCATCTCCACTTAAAAAGGACCAGGCAGGAGGTGGTGTGAAAAACCTCAGCCTGAGACCCTGGAGAGCTGTAAAGAGGAGCTGTGGCTCAGTGGAAGAGACTCTGCCTGGCATGCAGAAGGTCCCAGGTTCAATCCCCAGCATCTCCACTTAAAAAGGACCAGGCAGGAGATGACGGGAAAGACCTCCACCTGAGATCCTGGAGAGCTGTAAAGAAGGGCTGTGGCTCAGTGGAAGAACCTCTGCTTGGCCTGCAGAAGGTCCCAGGTTCAATCCCTGGCAGAATCTCCAGTTAAAAAGGACCAAGTAGGAGGTGATGGGAAAGACCTCAGCCTGAGACCCTGGAGAGCTGCTGCCAGTCCGAGTAGACAATACTGATCTTGATGGACCAGTGATCTGATTCAGTCTATGGCAGCTTCATGGCCAGGAAGCAATTTTTCTCCAGGCCAGTTTGGCCAGGGATCCTGGAGGGGTTTTTTGCCATCTTCTGGCCATGGAACCGCTGGGGGTTGGGGTGGGGAAGTATTTGTGAATTCCCTGCATTGTGCATGCAGTTGGACTAGATGACCCTGGAGGTCCCTTCCGACTCTCTGATTCTATTTGGCTGGCATGCGTGCTGAAGGTCCCAGGTTCAATCCCCGGCATCTCTGGTTAGAAGGTGATGGGAAGCAGTCTGCCTGAGACACCGGACAGCTGCTGCATTGGAGGGGTCATGTTGAGGAAAGACTGTGTCTCAGTAATAGAGCATCTGCCTGGTATTCAGAAGGTCCCAGGTTCAATCCCCGGCATCTCCAGTCAAAAGGACCAAGTAGGAGGTGATGGGAAAGACCTCAGCCTGAGACCCTGGAGAGCTGCTGCCAGTCCGAGTAGACAATACTGATCTTGATGGACCAGTGATCTGATTCAGTCTATGGCAGCTTCATGCGTGTCCATGTATGTTTAATCTCCCCTTTACACCAATGTAGTTCAGGGGAAATCCTGCCCCATACGGCCCAAGCTAGCCCAATTTCATCAGCTCTCATCAACTCTAATCTGGGAGAACCATGTTTGATTTCCCCACTCCTCCTCCATATGCAGCTGCTGGCATGACCTTGGGTCAGTCACAAGTTCTCTCAGAGCTGTTCTCTCAAGGGCAGTCCTCGGGAGAGCTCTCTCAGCCCCACCGACCTCGCAAGGTGTCTGTTGCAGGGAGGGGAAGGGGAAAGGAGACTCTCGCTCTTTTCTGCTGCTATCAACAGACCAACCCGGCCTCTAGACAGGGTTTTTTTAAGTCAGCGGGGGCATTTACATAAGAACATAAGAACGTAAGAGAAGCCAATGTTGAATCAGGCCAATGGCCCACGTAGTCCAACACTCTGTCACACAGTGGCCAAAATATACCAGGTGCCATCAGGAGGTCCAGCAGTGGGGCCAGGACACCAGAAGCCCTCCCACTGCTGCCCCCTCCAGCACCAAGAATAGAGTGCATCACCTGCCCCAGACCGAGAGTTCCCATCTATACCCTGTGGCTAATAGCCACTGATGGACTTCTGCGCCATATGTTTATCTAATTCCCTCTTGAAACTGTCCATGCTTGTAGCTGCCACCACCTCCCGTGACAGTGAATTCCACGTGTTAATCACTCTTTGGGTGAAGAAGGACTTCCTTTTCTCTGTTCTAACCCGACTGCTCAGCGATTTCATGGGGTGCCCATGAGTTCTTGTATCGTGAGAAAGGGAGAAAAGTACTTCTTTCTCAACCTGCTCAATCCCATTCATAATCTTATAAACCTCGATCATGTCACCCCTCAGCTGTCGTTTCTCCAAGTGAAAGAGACCCAAGCGTTTTAACCTTTCTTCATAGGGAAGGTGTTCCATCCCTTTGATAATTCTAGTTGCCCTTCTCTGCACTTTTTCCAATACTATAATATCGTTTTTGAGATGTGGCGACCAGAACTGTACACAGTATTCCAAATGAGGTCACACCAATGATTTAAATTTCTTAGGGGGCACTGGCTAATGCAAGGGAGAAGGCTGTGACTGCCTGGGCTTGATGGGAAGTCAGGGGGGCTTGCCGTCAAGTTGGGGGGGCCTAGCCCCAAGATGCCCCACTGTATCAATGGGCCTGAGAGCAACCCGGTGACCCATCTCAATCTAAAGGCGAGATCTGTCTCTCTTTCTTCTGCTCGCCTCCCTCTGCCGCTCTTGCAAAATGCCGATGGGACGTTTCGTCAGCCTCTCTTCATGGCTCACTCCTCCCACAGCTCCGCCCTTCCATTTGCACTCTCGTGGGCTCCAAGTGGGCGCAGCTGGCATGCTGGGAACAACGCCCGGCTCTAAGTGCCAGCTTCTTGCAGGTATGTGCATAATTCATGGAACGAGTTGGCACGAGTTGTTGGGGTTTTTTTCCGGTAGGCCTGAGCCAGCAGGTGAGGTTGGCATCGATGAGAGATTCTTGGTTGGCATTGTTGGGAAATTTCACCCCCAATTGCTTCCAAGAAGATGGAGGTGAGAGAAAAAAACCCCTCTTCTTTGCCAGTTAAGATAACTCTGCAGTCTAGTTTGGTGTTGTGGTTAAGTGGGCGGACTCTAATCTGGGAGAATTGGGTTTGATTCCCCACACCTCAGCATGCACCTGCTGATGTGACCTTGGGTCAGTCACAAGCTTTGGCACAGCTGTCCTTGAAAAAGAGCAGTTTCTGTCAGAAGTTCTCTCAGCCCCACCTGCCTCAAAAGGGTGCCTGTTGTGGGGAGGGGAAGGGAAAGGAGTTTGTAAGCCGCTCTGAGACTCCTTCGGATACTGAAAGGTGGAGTATAAATCCAGCCTCCTCCTCTTCCTCTTCTTCCCCACTCCTCCATTCGCAGCTCCTGGATGACCTTGGGCAAGCCATAGTTCTGGCACACCTGTCCTTGAAAAAGAGCCATTTCTTTCAGAGCTCTCTCAGCCCCACCAACCTCACAGGCTGTCTGTTGTGGGGAGGGGGAGGGAAAGGAGTTTGTAAGCCACTCTGAGACACCTTTGGGTAGTGAAGGGTGGGGTATAAATCCAATCTCTTCTTCTTCTTCTACCTCACAGGGTGTCTGTTATGGGGAGGGGGAGGGAAAGGAGTTTGTAAGCCACTCTGAGACACCTTTGGGTAGTGAAGGGTGGGGTATAAATCCAATCTCCTCCTCTTCTTCTTCTTCCCCACACCTCCACTTGCAGCTGCTGGATGACCTTGGGCAAGCCATTATGAATGGGATTGAGCAGGTTGAGAAAGAAGTACTTTTCTCCCTTTCTCACAATACAAGAACTCGTGGGCACTCCATGAAATTGCTGAGCAGTCAGATTAGAACAGATAAAAGGAAATACTTCTTCACCCAAAGAGTGATTAACATATGGCATTCACTGCCACAGGAGGTGGTGGCAGCTACAAGCATGGACAGTTTCAAGAGGGAATTAGGTAAACATATGGAGCAGAAGTCCATCAGTGGCTATTAGCCACAGGGTATAGATGGGAACTCTCGGTCTGGGGCAGGTGATGCACTCTATTCTTGGTGCTGGAGGGGGCAGCAGTGGGAGGGCTTCTGGTGTCCTGGCCCCACTGCTGGACCTCCTGAGGGCACCTGGTATATTTTGGCCGCTGTGTGACAGAGTGTTGGACTAGATGGGCCATTGGCCTGATTCAACATTGACAAGTTAAAAAAAAAAGCCATAGTTCTGGCACAGCTGTCCTTGAAAAAGGGCCGTTTCTGTCAGAGCTCTCTCAGCCCCGCCTACCTCCCAGGGTGTCTGTTGTGGGGAGTGGAAGGGAAAGAAGTTTGTAAGCCACTCTGAGACTCCTTTGGATAGTGAAGGGCAGGGTATAAATCCAGTCTTCTCCTCCTCCTAATCTTCTTCTTCTTCTGAACAAGGTTTTGAGTCCTGTGGCACCTTTAAGACCATCAAAGTTTTATTCTGGGTATCCGCTTTTTTGTGCAGGCGCACACTTCTTCTGCTGAAAATCTCATCCATCCATCCATTCAGAAAAGAGCCAGAGTCCAGCGGCACCTTCAAGTCTAACCAAATTTGTGGCAGGGGAAGGAGCTTTTGGGAGCCACGGCTCACTTCTTCAGAGACTCACGAAAGCTCCTCCCCTGCCACAAATTTTGTCAGCCTTGAAGGTGCTGCTGAACTCCGGCTCTTTTCTACTGCTGCAGACAGACTAACTTGGCGGCCCATCTTGACCAACCTTGGCAATATTTTTTTTTTCAGGAGGCCAGTGATGCAGTGCCGGGTTCGAGAACCACAACCCTCAGCTCGATCCCGAGTGGCACTCCGGTTTCCCATGAGCCCTTGCGAGAAGTTCCAGGGCAAGCCCCCTCAGACCAGATGCCACCGGAGCAATGCTCCCTCTAAGATCTGCTAAGCCAAGAATCTGTGAGCTGGAGGCTAAAAAACTGTGAGCTAGCTCACACTAACTCAGCTTAGAGGGGACACTGGTCACAGGTGCAACGAAATGCTGCAGATGAAACCGCCTTGTCACGCTGCGTCTCAACCAATCCAGTGTTTCCTTTTACACATTCAGTTACCAGTGTAGCATAATGCCAGAGAATCCACCCTCCAAAGGAGTCATTTTCTCTGTGGGATATCAGTTGTAGTCCCAGGAGATCTCCAGCTCTCAGCTGGAGGTTGGCAACCCTAGGAGAGAACCAGCAAGAACATTAAAGAGAGGAGCATAAACAGTTCAAAAACCAAAACCTCAGTCTTCCAAAAGCAGGCTGTGGCTGTAGTAACCCCCCCACCCCCGCCTCCCCATGAACAAAAAACTCGGCTGGGAAATATGTGCCTCAGCTCACTACCAAAAGTTCAGGCAGTCCATGGTAACTGGAACAGATGTAGGGAGGAATTTTTGATTACCGAGGTTTCCCGCGGAGGTCTCCTCTTGTCTTATTTTAGAAGACGGAGGCACCTGGTTTTCTTTAAAGACTGGATCTATTTCTCAGTGCTATTTTTACCAGTTATTTATTGGATTGGACTTAAACTGTCGATTTTTACTGCGTGTTTTTGGCTAGGATTCAGGGAGTAAAAGTAGATTGAGAAACAAGTTGGGATAATGAGGTTTGGGAAGGAGGAAAGGGTAGCTCTGGAGAGAAGTAGCAAAGGAGGCCTCCAAGAAGACGGTGGCGTACATAAGAACATAAGAGAAAAGCCAATGTTGGATCAGGCCAACGGCCCATCTAGTCCAACACTCTGTCACACAGTGGCCAAAAATACCAGGTGCCCTCAGGAGGTCCACCAGTGGGGCCAGGACACCAGAAGCCCTCCCACTGTTGCCCCCCACCCCCAAACACCAAGAATACAGAGCATCCTTTGCCCCAGACTGAGAGTTCCTATCTATACCTTGTAGCTAATAGCCCCTGATGGTCCTCTGCTCTTAAGAACATAAGAGAAGCCAATGTGGGATCAGGCCAGTGGCCCATCCAGTCTGACACTCTGTTACACAGTGGCCAAAAAAGACCAGGTGCCATCAGGAGGTCCACCAGTGGGGCCAGGACACCAGAAGCCCTCCCACCGTTGCCCCCCGCCCCAGCACCAAGAATACAGAGCATCACTTGCCCCAGACCGAGAGTTCCTATCTATAGGTAAAGGTAAAGGTTTCCCTTGCTCAAAAGCCAGTCGAATCCGACTCTAGGGATGCGGTGCTCATCTCCATTTCCAAGCCGAAGAGCCAGCGCTGTCCAAAGACGTTTCCATGGTCATGCGGCCAGCATGACTAGACACCGAGGCACATGGTGTAACCTTCCCACCGAAGTGGTACCTATTTATCCACTTGCAATTTCTTGCTTTCGAACTGCAAGGCCGGCCGCCACCTCCTGTGGCAGTGAATTCCATGGGTTAATCACTCTTTGGGTGAAGAGTGATTGTTTAGGTGAAGAGTAATTCCAGCTTCCTCCTGAGCCTTGGTCCATCAGGGCCAGTCTTGTCTACTCAGACTGGCAGCGGCTCTCCAAAATCTCAGCCAGAGGTCTTTCACATCACCTACTACCAGGTCCTTTTGACTGGAGATGCCGGGGATTGAACCTGGGACCTTCTGAATACCAGGCAGATGCTCTATTACTGAGACACAGTCTTTCCTCAACATGACCCCTCCAATGCAGCAGCTGTCCGGTGTCTCAGGCAGACTGCTTTCCATCACCTTCTAACCAGAGATGCCGGGGATTGAACCTGGGACCTTCAGCACGCATGCCAGCCAAATAGAATCAGAGAGTCGGAAGGGACCTCCAGGGTCATCTAGTCCAACTGCATGCACAATGCAGGGAATTCACAAATACTTCCCCACCCCAACCCCCAGCGGTTCCATGGCCAGAAGATGGCAAAAAACCCCTCCAGGATCCCTGGCCAAACTGGCCTGGAGAAAAATTGCTTCCTGGCCCCAAAGTGGCTATCAGCATTTTCCTGGGCATGGAAGAAAGGGCCACGAGAACTAAGCACGGAGGCAACCCTTCCTGCCCTCCCTTCTCATGATCTGCCTAAGTTCATGGAATCAGCATTGCTGTCAGATGGCCATCAAGCCTCTGTTTGAGAACCTCCCAAGAAGAAGAGCTCATCACCTCCCGCGGAAGCCTGTTCCACTGAGGAACCGCTCCGACTGTCAGAAAGTTCTTCCTCATGTTTAGCCGAAAATTCTTCTGAGTTCATTTCAACCTGTTGGTTCTGGTCCGACCTTCTGGGGCAATAGAAAACACCTCAGCCCCATCCTCTAGATGACAGCCCTTCAAGTACTTGAAGATGGTTCTCATATCACCTCTCAGTCATCTCCTCCCCAGGCTAAACATACCCAGCTCCTTCAACCTTTCCTCATAGGACTTGGTCTCCAGACCCCTCACCATCTTCGTCGCCCTTCTCTGGACATGTTCTCTGGATGCTCTACCACTGAGCCATGTCCTCTGAGCTTTATTTTCAAAGCATGCAGAATGGCAACGCAAGACAGTGAATTTCGATCCAGCAAATCTGATAATAGACTTGGTGGTTTACGAGCCCTGAAGTCAAGGCTGAAATTTCCCACAGAACGAAATGTCTTTGTTCAGTAGACGGATGTTTCAGGCACTGTGATTCAAGTCACACCCCCAGAAGTCCAGTCTTGGCATTGTTTCCTAAATGGATTTGGAGTTCAAGTTTCCGAATTCTGAGTTTGGGGACAGCAGCTCCGTTCTTACCTGGATGGAAATTTCCATTTCGGCTACCCAGAACCAATAAAAACAAACCAGAGCAGCAGAGGATCGCTACTGATTAACCAGCGAGTCGCTTTAAAAAACAGTTCCATCGTCTTTGCGTAAGATTTTTTCATAGCTGGGTGAAGCCTCTCTGCCTCGCGAGTAAAGATTAAAGTAAAGTATTCATTTGGAATACTGTGTACAGTTCTGGTCGCCACATCTCAAAAAGGATATTATAGCATGGGGAAAAGTGCAGAGAAGGGCAACTAGAATGATAAAAGGGTTGGAACACCTTCCTTATGAAGAAAGGTTAAAACGCTTGGGGCTCTTCAGCTTGGAGAAATGACGGCTGAGGGGTGACACGATCGAGGTTTATAAGATTATGAATGGGATTGAGCAGGTTGAGAAAGAAGTCCTTTTCTCCCTTTCTCACAATACAAGAACTCGTGGGCACCCCATGAAATTGCTGAGCAGTCGGGTTAGAACAGATAAAAGGAAATACTTCTTCACCCAAAGAGTGATTAACGTGCGGAATTCACTGCCACAGGAGGTGGTGGCAGCTGCAAGCATGGACAGTTTCAAGAGGAAATTAGATAAACATACGGAGCAGAAGTCCATCAGTGGTTATTAGCCACAAGATATAGATGGGAACTCTCCGTTTGGGGCAGGTGATGCACTCTATTCTTGGTGCTGGAGGGGGCAGCAGTGGGAGGGCTTCTAGTGTCCTGGCCCCACTGCTGGACCTCCCGATGGCACCTGGTATATTTTGGCCGCTGTGTGACAGAGTGTTGGACTAGATGGGCCATTGGCCTGATTCATCATTGGCTTCTCTTATATTCTTATGTTCTTAAGATCCAAGCAGGTGGCTTACATTCAGGGAGGCAGACATGTTGGTCTGCACTCTGCAGCCATAGAACAAAGCTTGAGTCCAATGGCACCTTGAAGACCCACAAAGTCTAATTCTGGGTAGAAGCTTTTGTGCTCAAGTCCACTGTGTCTGAAAAAGGGTGCTTGGCCATGGAAGCTTATACCCTGAATGATTTTGTTGGTCTTCAAGATGCCTGCCTGGACTCAGACTTTGTTAAACCAGGAACGGGACGTGCAAAGCTTTGCATTGGTCAAGACACGGACTGACATGACAGTACAATCGAATCAAACAGTGGAGATTCATGCTATGGAAAAAACGGACAAAAGGCCAGAAACCCATGACTACAATCACAAAGAATTCATTAAAATAACTTGTAATTTTTTTATCAAACGTTCCAATCCGAAGAATGGATCTTGTACAAAATATCTCTGGGGTCGGCTCCAGTGTTCCCTCTAAGCTGAGTTAGTGTGAGCTAGCTCAGGTTTTTTTAGCCTCCGGCTCACACATTTTTGTCTTAGCTCAGGAAGGGATGGCTCCAGAGCAAACTAACTGATACGGTCGCCAAACGGCTTGCTCACAACTTTCATGCCAGGAGCTCACAAAGGAGAAGTCTTGCTCACAAGACTCCACAGCTTAGAAGGAACATTGGCTCGGCTCAATATTATTGGGAACACCTCCAAGTCCCAACAAATTTCCTATCGGAGTCAATCCTTCTCAGTGAAGCAGGAAGGTCCGATGTTGATGGAGACAAGGGGATCCTGTTAACGGGAAACCGGTAATACCCCGTTTCCACAGTTCTTCAGGAACAGCTACCGCAACTGAACATAACCGAGAGCTAGTTTGGTGTAGTGGTTAAGTGTGCGGACTCTAATCTGGGAGAACCGGGTTTGATTCCCCCACTCCTCCACTTGTACCTGCTGATGTGACCTTGGGTCAGTCACAAGCTCTGGCACAGCTGTTCTTGAAAAAAAGCAGTTTGTGTCAGAGTTCTCTCAGCCCCACCTACCTCAAAGGGTGTCTGTTGTGGGGAGGGGAAGGGAAAGGAGTTTGTAAGCCGCTCTGAGACTCCTTTGGGTAGTGAAGGGCGGGGTATAAATCCAATCTCTTCTTCTTCTAATCTGGGAGAACCGGGTTTGATTCCCCATTCCTCCACATGCAGCTACTGGAGTGACTTTGAGTCAGTCACAGTTCTCTCAGAGCTGTTCTCTCAAGAGCAGTCCTTGAGAGAGCTCTCTCAGCCCCACTGACCTCACAGGGTGTCTGTGGTGGGGAGGGGAAAGGAAAGGAGGTTGTAAACCTCTCTGAGACTCCTTTGGGTAGTGAAGGGCGGGGTATAAATCCAATCTCTTCCCTTCTTCTTCTAATGAATCCATATTGCATTTAATCTTCCCACTTCAAAGTATGGTCTGATAAAACAGCTCCAAAATTACAGAAATCAGGTTTCCCTGGAGAAAATAGGTATTTTGGAAGGTAGACTCAAAATTATACCTTGCTGGGGCCCCTCTCCCCCCCAACCCCCCCTCCCCATGCTCCCCCCCCCCAAAAAAAAGATCTTTTGGGTATGTTGTAGGGCTATCTTTCAGCGATGCTCCGGCAGAGTGCAGGGGGTTGGACTAGATGACCTGCAAGGTCCCTTCCAAGTCTTAACATTCTATGATTCTACGATCTCCAGGAAATCTCCCAACCCAGAGCCGAACACATTAGAGAGCCAGTTTGGTGTAGTGGTTAAGTGTGCGGACTCTAATCTGGGAGTTTGATTCCCCACACCTCCACTTGCAGCTGCTGGATGACCTTGGGCAAGGCACAGTTCTGTTAGAGCTGTCCTTGAAAGGGCAGTTCTCGAGTGAGCTCTCTCAGCCCTGCCTACCTCACAGGGTGTCTGTGGTGGGGAGGGGAAGGGAAAGGAGTTGGTAAGCCGCTCTGAGACTCTGAGTGAAGGGCAGGGTATAAATCCAATCTCCTCCTCTTCCTCCTCCTCCCTCCTCCTCCTCCATAAGCACATGTCCTTATGGCACGATGTGAAATGACTATCCTTTTTAAAAGCATCCTTATTATTTGAATGACAAAAAAGGAAAAAATAACATTATTGCTGCCCCCTTGATTGAAAAAAACCCCATTATAAGTGCATCAGATTTGCTTGACAGAAAGGGAAGCTTCTTTAGACATCATGAATGATAAATTCAATCAGATGCCACCATTCAAAAACTGTTAAATTAAATCAAATGCAACCATTCAGAAGCACAATACGCTTTTTTTTTAACGTAACATGCAGATAAACTCCGATGTTCCTTCTCTAAAGGAAAACTACCAGTTGATCTTTAATACCTTGTTAATTTAACAAGGGTGCATGGAAGCCCAGACTTTTCCTGCGGGCATTCAGGTTTCACAGGCACAACGAAAGCCTTCCGGTGCCTAAATTAAATCAGGCTCACAGCAAATACAAAATGAGGTCTTGTGTGTCACTTCCAGCTGATGGCTACCCTGTGAATTAATACCCTCCCAAATGTCCTAGCCTCAACAGCCTTTGCTCAAGTGCAAAGTCCTACACTTAGGTACAAAAAAAAAAAAATCAAAGGAACAGATGTAGAACGGGAGGGACTTGGCTTGACAGCAGCACAGGTGAAAGGGATCTGGGTGTTCCGGTTGATCACAAGCTAAACATGAGCCTACAGTGCGGTGTGACTGCGAAGAGAGCTAATGCAGTCTTAGGATGCATTAACAGAAGCACTGTGTCCAGATCATGGGAGGTGGCCGTTCCACTCTGTTCTGCTATGGTCAGGTCTCACCTGGAGTGCTGTGTCCAGTTTGGGGCACCACATTTTAGGAAGGATGTCGACAAGCTCGAGTGTGTCCAGAAGAGGGCAACCAGGATGGTGAGAGGATTGGAATCCAAGTCTTACGAGGAAAGGCTGAAAGAGTTGGGCATGATTAGCCAGTTTGGTGTAGTGGTTAAGTGCGCAGACTCTAATCTGGGAGAACCAGGTTTGATTCCTCACTCCTCCACTCGCAGCTGCTGGTGTGACCTTGGGTCAGTCACAAGCTCTGGCACAGCTGTTCTTGAAAAAGAGCAGTTTGTGTCAGAGTTCTCTCAGCCCCGCCTACCTCACAGGGTGTCTGTTGTGGGGAGGGGAAGGGAAAGGAGTTTGTAAACCGCTCTGAGACTCCGAGTGAAGGGTGGGGTATAAATCCAATCTCTTCTTCTTCTTCTTCTTCTTCTCCTTCTTCTTCTCCTTCTCCTCCTCCTTCTCCTTCTCCTGGGAAAGAGAAGGCTTAGAGGGGACATGATGGCAGTCTTCCAATATCTGAAGGGCTGTCATGTAGAAGATGAAGCAGATCTATTCTCTCTTGCTCCGGATTGCAAGACTAGATCTAATGGGTGGAAATTACGAGGGAGTTGATACCAGCTAGATATCAGGAGAAATGTCCTAACTGTCAGAATGGTTGAGCAGTGGAACAGGCTGCCTCGGGAGGTGGTGGATGCTCCTTCCCTGGACGTTTTCAAGCGGAGGCTGGACGGCCATCTTTTGGGTATGTTGTAGGGCTACCTTCCGGCTATGCTCCTGCCGAGTGCAGGGGGTTGGACTAGATGACCTGCAAGGTCCCTTCCAACTCTAACATTCTATCATTCTAGGTCTTGCCAATGGAGGGCATTTGTGGCTTCTTTGATGGAGTCAATCCACCTCCTCTCGGGTCTTCCTCTTCTCCCGCCTTCCGCTTTTCCTAGCATCATTGTCTTCCACGCCTGACAGGAGAGAACGAAGATTCCCGGTCACTTCCCACAATTGGAAAAGACACCTTTAGACCTTTATCTGCCAGTCTGACATATTTATTGCTTGACAACTGTTGACCTTATAACCTTAACTTGTTATTTAGTGTCACTTTGCATATCTTGGTCATCATCATGTTGCATGTTAATTTGCAGTTCATTCTCTGGCTACAAGTTTGAACCTTGCCTGTCATTCTAACGTGTTTGATAAAGTGTGCATGCACACAAAAGCTCATACCAAGAAGAAGAAGGAGGAGAAGGAGGAGAAGAAGGAGGAGAAGAAAGAGAAGAAGAAGAGGAGGAGGAGACTGGATTTATACCCCACCCTTCACTCGGAGTCTCAGAGCAGCTTACAAACTCCTTTGCCTTCCCCTCCCCACAACAGAGACCCTGTGAAGTAGGTGGGGCTCAGAGAGCTCTTTCGAGGACTGCCCTTTTAAGGACTGCTCTTGTCAGAACTACGGCTTGCCCAAGGTCATCCAGCAGCTGCAAGTGGAGGAGTGGGGAACTGAACCTGGTTTTCCCAGATTAGAGTCCGCATACTTAACCACTGGAGCTGCGGTGGCTCAAGTGGTTAAGACACTGAACTGCAGGCTGTGGAAGGTCAGTAGTTCAGCAGTTCGAGACCCAGGTGCCGCAAGACAGAGTGAGCTCCCGTCTCTAGTTCCAGCTCCTGCCAACCTAGCAGTTCGAAAGCAAGAAATTGCAAGTAGATAAATAGGTCCCACTTCGGTGGGAAGGTAACAGCGTTCCGTGCGCCTTGGTGTTTAGTCATGCCGGCCACATGACCACGGAAACGTCTTCGGACAGCGCTGGCTCTTCGGCTTGGAAACAGAGATGAGCACCGCAACCCTAGAGTCGGATTCGACTGGCTTTCGAGCAAGGGAACCTTTACCTTTACTTACTTAACCACTACACCAAACTGGCTCTCCTTTGTTAGTCTTTGTTAGTCTTAAAGGTGGACTCGAAATTTGTTCTCCTGGAGATGACATCATCACGCTGGCCACGTTGGGGGCGGGATGCTCTATGATTTGAGGGAAAACTGTATGGTTTTCCCTTGAATCCTAGTGGCCCCGCACCCGGGACTCCCCTGGGGTAAGCGATTTCGGATTTGGCAGCCCTCCCATAGACAGGGGCGGATGAAGGCTCCCTGGGGCCCTAAGCAGCACTGACCAATCTTGGTGCCCCCCCTCCTTTCCACACTGACCCCGTCCATTTTAAGTTGTTGACCTGTCCGACCAGATATACAATGCGGGTTGCGGCAATACAAAAATTTATTCATTTGATAACACAATATACCGCACAAACAAAGCCAACCTTTGGCGACATCAAGCTCTGCAAAAATGGAACACAACGTCTGTTTTAATATTTCACAAGTTAAATGCATCGGAGTTCCAATATTCATTTCTTCACCCTTTTCCCAACTTGGTGGTGCCCCCTTCGGCCCTGGCGCCCTAAGCACGTGCTCCGTCTGCTTAATGGTTAACCTGCCACTGCCCCCACCTCCCTTATGCTCTGAACCTTCCCTCCAGGGTTTGCCGCTCAAACGCAGAAGCCTCGAGCTCCGTTCATTAATGTTTAAGAGGCCCTTTGATGATACCCTAGTGAACGCTGCTAAGACAATGATGAGTAAATCACTTCTGGGGCACCGAGGGCCAGCCGGTGTGCGTCTCGCTAAACAGGTACAGGCGCCTTGGAGGTCTGCGGCGCCCTGCCTTGGCACAGACGTATTTGGCAGAGCAGCCGCTGGATGCCACCTGGCCGGCTGTGCTCATCCTTCATCTAGGAAGACGGGCAGCAAGAAGGGCTGGCAGTCAGGTTGCCCGGTCCCCCCTGGCCACCGTCAGGGGATGGAGGGGTAGGTTTGCCAGATCTGGGTTGGGAAACTCCCAGAGGTTTGGGGACGGAGCCTGCGGAGGACAGGGACCTCAGCAGAGTACAATACCATAGAGCAGGGGTGTCAAACATGCGGCTGGGGGGCGGATCAGCCCCCCCCCCCGAGGGCTTCTATCAGGCCCGCAGTGGAACTGGCTGTCTTCTTCTTCTTCTTCTTCCAGTTCTGCTGCTGCTGCGTCGTCGTCGTAGGTTTGCAGCTTACTGATACGCACCTGAACAGCAGACTCAAGATCGCAAAGGCACAGACGCTTTGATGCAGTAATTCCAAGCAAGAGGGGTCATGTTACGTTTTGTGTTTGACTGCTCTTTGCTTGAGGATTATTTGGCTCTACAATCATAGGAAGGTGTTTCCTGGACCAGAAGTTTATATCTGAGAACCACTGGGCATGGGATTGCACTAAGAGAGGCCTCATTCGTATTTCCTTGCTCTATGCCTGGTGGGTTATCTTGAAACAACTTGCTTCTGGTCCTTATTGTATTTATGCCCTGTATATGATTGTGTATGATTGTACTATATGTTTTTATAATAGCCAATATGTTCCTCATTATTGACCTCTGAGGAAGGCCTGTGTAGGCCGAAACGCGTCAGGTCAGTTTTACAAGCCCTTGTGTTTTATCGTTTGTTACTTATAAATAACGTTTTGTGTTTAAAATATGCCTGAGCTTCAACATCATGCTGGTAACCTCGTGAACATGTTCTGATTGGTTACTCTGCGCAGTAGACCAATCAGAGGTTATTGAAAGGTTCTGGAGGGAGCTGAAACTATTGGTTGTTATCCTAGCAGTTCGATTGGTTGTTAGCTCATTTAGGGGCGTGGTTTTACTTGCCTGGAATGTTTAAAAGAGAGCCCTGTTGCTCTCCTGGTTTTGTGTCGGTTTACCGTCGTGTTTGAATAAAGCCGAATCGCTTGTTAAGAGCTGACTGACATCTCATACAATGTTCCCTCTAAGCTGTGGAGTCTTGTGAGGAAAACTTCTACTTCGTGAGCTACTAGCATTAAAGCTGTGAGCAAGAGTTATGGCTGCTGCATAAATTAGTTTGCTTTGGAGTCATCCTTCCTGAGCTCAGACAAAAATGTGTGAGCTGGAGGCTAAAAAGCTGTGAGCTAGCGCACACTAACTCAGCTTAGAGGGAACACTGTTTGTGAGTTGCTGGCATTAAAGTTGTGAGCGAGCGATTTGGCTGCCGCATAAATTAGTTTGCTCTGGATCCCTCCGTCCTGAGCTAAGACAAAAATGTGTGAGCTGGAGGCTAATAACCTGTGAGCTAGCTCACACGAATTCAGCTTAGAGGGAACACGGGTCTCATAGTTAACATGTCAGTTATCAGACACTGTTAAACAGACGAAATATTGCAAGAGTGCTAAATATTTTCAGCCTTCGATCAGGAGCTGCCACTGACCAACCTTTGCAGATCGAATATACTACAGCCCTACGCAACAGCGCCAGATATGGCCTCTCCCCACCGGACCATGTACAGAAATCCCCGCCACCTGTTTGCATTAGCACTTGATGCAATTGTTCTTATCGTAATTTTATTGTATTTATTGGTTTTACTGCATTTTAACTTGTGTAAGCTGCCTTGGGCCAGTTCACACCGGTAAGGCGGGGTATAAATTGAAAGTATTTTTTTTTAAAGCATATTTTTATTTTAAGTAAAAAAAAAATGCCCTTTGTGTTTGTGTGTCCTTTATAAAGTTTATATCTCCGCTGCCTGGCATTACATTTCATGACCCACAGGGCCCTGGCCCAACAAGGTCTCATTTAACATATTAAACATATGGAGCAGAAGTCCATCAGTGGCTCTTAGCCACAGGGTATAGATGGGAACTCTCAGTCTGGGGCAGGTGATGCACTCTGTTCTTGGTGTTTGGGTGGGGGGTCAACAGTGGAAGGGCTTCTCATGCCCTGGCCCCACTGCTGGACCTCCTGATGGCACCTGGTATATTTTGGCCACTGTGTGACACAGAGTGTTGGACTGGATGGGCCATTGGCCTGATCCAACGTTGGCTTCTCTTATGTTCTTATTAGATAGGATCTCTCAGTCTGGGGCAGGTGATGCACTCTGTTCTTGGTGCTGGAGGGGGCAGCAGTGGGAGGGGGCTTCTAGTGCCCTGGCCCCACTGCTGGACCTCCTGATGGCACCTGGTATATTTTGGCCACTGTGTGACACAGAGTGTTGGACTGGATGGGCCATTGGCCTGATCCAACATGGGCTTCTCTTATGTTCTTATTAGATAGGATCTCTCAGTCTGGGGCAGGTGATGCACTCTGTTCTTGGTGCTGGAGGGGGCAGCAGTGGGAGGGGGCTTCTAGTGCCCTGGCCCCACTGCTGGACCTCCTGATGGCACCTGGTATATTTTGGCCCCTGTGTGACAGAGTGTTGGACTAGATGGGCCTTTGGCCTGATCCAACATTGACTTCTCTTATGTTCTTATAGGAACTCTCAGTCTGGGGCAGGTGATGCACTCTGTTCTTGGTGCTGGAGGAGGCAGCAGTGGGAGGGGGCTTCTAGTGTCCTGGCCCCACTGCTGGACCTCCTGATGGCACCTGGTATATTTTGGCCCCTGTGTGACAGAGTGTTGGACTAGATGGGCCTTTGGCCTGATCCAACATTGACTTCTCTTATGTTCTTATAGGAACTCTCAGTCTGGGGCAGGTGATGCACTCTGTTCTTGGTGCTGAAGGAGGCAGCAGTGGGAGGGCTTCTAGTGTCCTGGCCCCACTGCTGGACCTCCTGATGGCACCTGGTAGATTTTGGCCACTGTGTGACAGAGTGTTGGACTAGATGGGCCTTTGGCCTGATCCAACATTGACTTCTCTTATGTTCTTATAGGAACTCTCAGTCTGGGGCAGGTGATGCACTCTGTTCTTGGTGCTGGAGGAAGCAGCAGTGGGAGGGGGCTTCTAGTGTCCTGGCCCCACTGCTGGACCTCCTGATGGCACCTGGTAGATTTTGGCCACTGTGTGACAGAGTGTTGGACTGGATGGGCCATTGGCCTGATTCAACATTGGCTTCTCTTATGTTCTCTTATGTCAGATCCGGCCCTCGCAACAAATGAGTTTGACAACCCTGCCATAGAGTCCACCCTCCAAACCATCCATTTTCTCCGGGGGGACTGATTCCTACTGTCTGGAGATGAGCTGTGTTTCCGGGGGATCCCCAGGTCTGACCTGGAGGCTGGCATCCCCAGTTGCCAGCTCTGGGTTGGGAAATCACAACAAACGAGACCACGGTGTATAATTAGCCAACAGAACAATCCATCGCCATGTATAATTAAACAATTTTTGTTTGTTCTTTTATCTATGCTATGTGTGAATTTCAGTTATCGGCATGATTGCAACAATAAACCTACAGAATAAGGTATTGCTGTACTGCTAAACTGTATACCTGATTCTGTAGGATTATTGTTGCAATCATGCTGATAACTGAAATTCACACATCTCTCCTTATAATAACTATCTTTTGGTTTCGCAAGATTCCCTGCGCTCCCATTGGCTGTAAAATGCCCTCCCTCAGCCATCGGCCCATCAGCCGCCACTCAAGAGTACTCGCGTGCCATTGGCCGGGTGCTGGGTCTCCTCCTCTTCCCCACCCACTCCCCCTGGCAGACAGCTCTCTCTCCTGAGGAAGACAGTTCTCTTGACTCCTGTGAGGGACTGTCCCCTCAGTGGCTGTCGGTAGGCAACCAAGCTTGGTTCTGTGAGTAAAAAAACCAAAGGACTTTCAGCATGACCCCCTCCCCTGTCCATAACCCCCTCCCCAGCGGCCACTTTCCTGTCAGAATAAATGGGAAAAGGCTCTTTCTCCTGCTTAGCTTCAGCATGGCTGGCTGGCTAACGAGGTGGGCCAGCGACCATCAGACCATTTTCTTCAACTCCCCGCTGTGTGGCTGCCTTTCCCCTAGGGTTGCCAATCTCCAGGTGGGACCTGGAGATCTCTCCCTGTTACAACTGACCTCCAGATGACAGAGATCAGTTCCCCGGGAGAAAATGGTTGCTGTGGAGGGTAGACTCTATGGCATTATACCCTGCTGAGTCCTTCCACACACACCCCAAATGCTGCCATCCATAGGATCCACCCCCCAAATCTCCAGGTATTTCCCTAATCAGAGTTGGCACCTGTACTTTCTCTTCTGTCAGTAAAAGGCCCTTTCCACACCTATGTTGGCCTTTGGGAGAAAACTCATTGGGCCCAGTCCTGATCAGGTTGCCAACTCCAGGTGGGCAATTCCTGGAGATTTGAGGGATGGAGCCTGGAGAGGGTGAGGTTTGAGGAGGGGTGGCACCTCAGACAGGTACGATGTCATAGACTCCACCCTCCAATCCAGCCATTCCCTGATGGGGAACCATTGTTGCCAATCTCCAGGTGGGGGCTGGAGATCACTCAAAATTACAACTGCTCTCTAGGAGGGAGGGGGAGGAGATGGAAAACTAAAGGTAGGTTGATGGTTGGCTGGGAGGGAGATGTCAACTCCAGGTTGGGAAATTCCTGGAAATTTGAGGGGTCGAACCTGGAGAAGGTGAGTGTTGAGGAGGGGTGGGACCTCAGACAGGTACAATGCCATAGACTCCACCCTCCAAACCAGCCACTCCCTCCTGGGGAACCACTGTTACCAATCTTGGGGGTGGGCTGGAGATCACTCAAAATTGCTACTGCTCTTCAGGTAGCAAAGATCAGTTCCTCTGGAGAAAATGGTGGCCTCTGTCATTATACCCTGCTGAGATTGCCACAGGAAATTGTCACTGAGTGCCCAGAGACGGGTCACTCTCCCAGAGCCTCTTTCTAGAGCCCGTTGGATTTATTTCCACAATGGGCCTTATTCCTAGTAGCATATATAAAAGAACAAACAAAAATTGTTTAATTATACATGCTGATTGATTGTTCTATTGGCGGGGTTGGGAAATACCTGGAGGTTTCTGACGAAGCCTAGAGAAGGTGGAGTTTGGGGAGGGACCTCAGCAGCAACGCTCCCGCTAAGCTGTGGAGTCTTGTGAGCAAAAATGCTACTTTGTGAGCCTCTAGCATTAAAGTTGTGAGCGAGGGATTTGGCTGCTGCATCAATTAGTTGGCTCTGGAGCAGTGTTCCCTCTAAGCTGAGTTAGCGTGAGCTAGCTCACAGTTTTTTATGGCCTCCGGCTCACACATTTTGTCTGAGCTCAGGAAGGAGGGCTCCAGAGCAAAGTAATTTATGCAGCAGCCGAATCCCTCGCTCGCAACTTTAATGCCAGTAGCTCACAGAGTAGAATCTTTGCTCACCAGACTCCATAGCTTAGAGGGAGCATTGCTCTGGAGCCCTCCTTCCTGAGTGAAGGCAAAAAAATGGGTGAGCCGGAGGCTAAGAAACTGTGAGCTGGCTCAGACTAGCTCAAGCTTAGAGGGAACACTGCTTGGCAGGTTGCGGTGCTACGGAATCTGCCCTCCCGAGCAGCCGTTTCCCAAGCCGTGTCGCCCGGAGGCCAGTTGTCATTGCAGGGGGTCTCCAGGCTCCACCTGGAGGTTGGCAGCCCTACCAGCCAGCAGGTAAAGGTGGGGGTAGATCCAGAAGATAAAACACCCCGAGAGAAAGCCAACCAACTCCTGCCGGGTCTACGTCCTCAGCCGTCAGCAGCAGCAACGGGTGAGCCTCAGCCAGTTTGGTGTAGTGGTTACGTGCGTGGACTCTAATCTGGTAGAAACGGGTTCGATTCCCCACTCCTCCACATGCAGCTGCTGGATGACCTCAGGTCAGTCACAAGTTCTCTCAGAGCTTTTCTCTCAAGGGCAGTTCTCGAGAAAGCTCTCTCAGTCCCGCCTACCCCACAGGGTGTCTGTTGTGGGAGGGGAAGGGAAAGGAGATCGTAAGCCGCTCTGAGACTCCGAGTGCAGGGCGGGGTATAAATCCAATCTCTTCTTCTTCTTCTTCAGCGAGCCATGGATGCGTTAAGAGCCATCAAGTTGCTTCCGACCCATGGCAACTGTTATGTCTTAAGTTAATAAAGCAATGTTTAGCTTTAGCATAAGTTCTATTCAGGGCTATTTTGGGGCAGGAAAGCACAGGAATGGAGTTCCGGCTGGCTTCAGAGTTGGCCACGCCCACTACAGAGGGAAGGCCTGGAGAGTGACCCCCCCCCACCCAGACTCTGAGGTGGACTGGGGGTCAGTCCCCTGGAATGATCGGGGAGGCATTTAAATGCCTCCCCATGCCTTCCCTGGCCTGTCCAAGGGCCAGCTTGCCTGAGCAAGCCAAGGGAAGGCACAGGATGTGGCCTAATATATCAATGAGCTGCACTCTCGGGGGTGTGGCCTAATATGCTAATTAGTCTCTGCTGTTGGGTGTGGCCTATTATGCTAATAGATTCCTGCTGGGCTTTTTCTACAAAAAAGCCCCGGTTCTATTGAAACCAAGCACTGTATGGATTGAAGAACCAACCAATCAAAGAAGCCTATAATTCCGGCGGGAACCAATCTCATTGGTTCCAAGCCCTGTGTTCCTATTGGTTGTTAGCTGTCTGTTGGGTGTGGCTTTGCCCGTTCAAATCGTATATAAGTCAGTCCGGGTTCAATGCACTTTTGTCTTGTGTTGTTATGAGCTGAATAAATATGAATCGCCTGTTTAAGAGCTGCCTCCATCTCAGTCCACAATAGCAACCCTGTGGATTAGTGACCTCCACGATCTCCTGTCCTTAAGAGCCTCGCTCAGGCCTTGCCAACGGAGGGCCCTTTGCGGCTTCCTTGGCCGACTCCATCCACCTCACGTCGGGCCTTCCTCTTTTCCGGCTTCCTTCCGCTTTTCCTAGCATGACTGTCTTTTCCAGTGATTCTGGTCTTCTCATGATGTGACCAAAGTACTGTAGCCTCCGTTTAGTAATTTCAGCTTCCCGGGAGAGATCAGGCTGGATTGCATCTAAAACCCCCTGATTTGTCTTTTTGGTTGACCACGGCGGCTGGTTCTGTATCTGGCATTTGCTCCATGTTTTCTCAACACTGAGGAAAAGGTGCCGCTCGAAACCACATTCAAATACCCCGGGCCAACGCCATATTGACGGTGAAGTCACCCCTGAACGGCCATAAATCCATGCAGACGGTACGATAAAGCCCAAGGCTCAAAGAAAGTGAAAGCGGCATGCAGTGTAGAGGGAGCCGTAAAGTCTGGTGGGCAAAGGAAGTGAAGGCTTGGAGAAACAATGGCTGAGGGGTGACATGACCGAGAACCAGTTTGGTGTAGTGGTTAAGTGCGCGGACTCTAATCTGGGCTACTGTAAGCTCTTGGAAGATTGGCTACATCCGGGGTGTGTGGCCTGATATGCAAAGGAGTTCCTACTACAAAAAGAGCCCTGCCGCTAGCAGTGTTGAACAGCCTCAGTGTTATCTCTAGAATGTCTTGGACTCAGCTCAGGTTGTCATCAGCTTCCCCCCGTTCCATATTTTCCCGGTAAAACCAAGGGGCGCTCTAGCGCGAAGGGGAATTGTGGAGGCAGATAACGAAGGACCATCCAAATAACCTGTACCGTCCACGTTAGCAGTCAATAACTCCCTTGCAGATTTGGATTATTTGGAGTACTTGAGAAGCCGGCATCCTGAAACTGCAAGACATGTACTAGTTGCACGTGCGGCCTGAAGACTACGAATCCACCGGCGCAGAGCAACTGCGAGAGAAATGCATGGCCGCAAAATGTACTGACCCCCCCAACAATGAAAAGAAAAGTTATTCAGTTGTCAGTGCTAAAGAGACTGGGTGGAACATGAAGGTTAAAAGACTGTGAGGGGAAAGTGGATTTAAATACCCTTGCCTAAGTGGTGGGGGTCTAATTGACCCAAAAGCCATCGGAATGCACGGATAAATCTTTGTTTTCAGTCTTTGACAACTCGTACAACTTCATTTATTCTGTGGTCATAAGGTCAACTGCCCATTTGGCGTTTCCGTGACCCCACACCTATAATTGTTTCTAAATTGCTGTGTATTCTTCGACAGTGCTGGGGTTGATTATTACCCGCCATTTACCTTAATTGCACCGAACGGGAAGCTAGAATGAGTTTACAGGGTGAAACCGACAATCACGCTTCTTATGAGCCAGCGTGGTAGAATGCTTAGACAGTCAGACAAGGATCTGGGAGCCCGAGGTTCGAATTCCCCACTGTGCCCTGGAAGCTCGCTGGGAGACCTTGGGCCAGTCCCACCCTCTCAGCCTAACCTACTTCACAGGGCTGTTGTGAGGATTAAACAGAGGAGGTGAAAAGATTGTAAGCTAGTCTGAGTCCCCGTTTGGGGACCAAAGGTGGATATAAATTAAGTGACTTAATTATCTAAACAAAATACTTTCATGCTGGTCTCTTCTTGTGCTGCTAGAGAGAAATAGTTCATAAATCTTTTTTTTTTAAGCAACTGGTGGCCTCCTTAATGCTAACTCCAAGGTTTTTCTACCTATGACTTATCTGGGGGTACATTTGACCCCCCACACCAGAATAGTGAAGAACAGTCTTTTATGTGGGCAAGGGTTCTGAAATTTGTCCTAAAGGTTTCTGAAATATACTGGGTTCTAGACACGTTCAGTGATCGGCTCATATTTACCTAGTGATTTCAGTGAACAGTGATTTTTAGTGGGGGAGTCCCGGGCCCCGTCCTGGAGATTTTTGGCGCACGCAATGCGATGACGTCACCTGGAAGTGACGTCACCGTGTTGGGCACGTTGGGGCGTGGGACCACTATCCTTTGAGGGAACACCATAGAGTTTTCCTTCAAATCATAGAGCGTCCCCTGCAAGGTGCCCGGCGTGATGATGTCACCTCCAGGTAACGTCATCACGCCAGGCACATTTCCGCGATCCCGGCATCTTGGGGGTGGGGTTCTGTTGGGATTCTAAATTCAGAGTCGATGGGTGCATTCCAAACGCAAGAGCCACACTTAGTAAAAGAAAAAAAGTATCTTTACTAGGAAAACAAAATAAAACATGGGAAAGGTACTTTGGATAAACGAAATAAAAGTTTACATACTTGCAGCTACGGCTACATTGCTAAAGAACAAAGATGAGGGATGCATTGTGGGAACTTCCCGTCTGCTTCACACAAAGAGCCATAAACATGGTGAATACATGAATGCGAGATCGAAGACAAGGTGTTAGTTGACCAATACAAAGGTTACAGGTCACTTCGTTAGGATAAACAACTCCCATAAACTTTCCCACCGTTGAATACATCACACAACGTAACATCCTGTTTCGCTAACAAACAACGTTTAACTCTGTAATGGCTGGAATGTAAGCAACTTGCCATTCCAACAGGTTCCCACCGGCGGCCCAATCTGGGCCGGCAGGTAACGGACCCATCGAGCAGGGGGTTCTCCGCGCCCTCCCCCCCAGGGAACCTGGCAACCCTAGTAAAGGAGTATTTCCTTCTGTCCCTCCTGAACCTACTGCCCTCGAGTTCTAGTCTTTTGGGAGAAAAAAGTTCTCTTGCTCAACTCTCTCCACCCCATGCATCGTTTTATAAATCTCCATCATGTCCCCCCTTCTTTGTCTCTTCTCTAAACGGAAAAGTCCCAGACTCTTTGGACTATCCTCCTAGGAAAGGTGCTCCAAACCCCTCATCTTCTTGGTCACCCTCCTCTGTCCTTTTTTCCAGCTCTGCGATGTCCTTTTTGAGATACGGTGACCAGAACAGCACACTGTATTTCCAAACAAGGCCCCACCATAGAGCTAAACATAGACCTATCGACATCAAGACTTATAGTTCAAAACCCCAAAGAGATTCGGATAGGGTTCAAGGGTTGCCTTTTTCAGTGGTGACCCCTAGCCAATAGTGGATGGGCTGTGGCTCAGTGGCAAAGCCTCTGCTTGACATGCAGAAGGTCCCTGGTTCAATTCCCAGCACCATCAATTAAAAGGACCAGGCAGGAGGTGATGGAAAAGACCTCTGCCTGAGACCCTGGAAAGCCACTACCAGTCACAGTGGACAAAACTGACCTTGAAGCAGAGAAGAAGAGATTGGATTTATACCTCCCCCTTCGCTACCAAAAGGAGCCTCAGAGCGGCTTACAATCTCCTTTCCCTTCCCCTCCCCACAACAGACACCCTGTGAAATAGGCGGGGCCGAGAGAGCTCCTTCGAGGACTGCTCCTGAGAGAACAGCTCTGAATGAACTTCTAACTGACTCGTGGTCACACCTTGATAGACCAAAGGCCTGATTCAGCGTAAGATAGCTTCATATGTGTTCACAGGTAAACATCAGAAATATTCCTCAAGTCAGTACTGTGGAGCAAATATTTTTATACAGGTTATCAAATGTTTTTGTACAGGTTATCGTTTAAGCCCGGGGTCTCCAACCTTTTAGTGCCTGGGGGGCCCTTTTGGAATTCGGACAAAGAACAGTGGGGGGCACAATCACAACATGGCTGCCATGGGAGGTGGACTCAATGACAAAATGGCGGCAACAGAAAACAACTCCACATCATCCTTTAGACAACAGCCCTTTAAGGAGGAGGAGGAGGAGGAGGAGGAGGAGGAGGAGAAGGAGGAGGAGGAGGAGGAGGAGGAGGAGGAGGAGGAGGAGAAGAAGAAGAAGAAGAAGAAGAAGAAGAAGAAGAAGAAGAAGAAGAAGAAGAAGAAGAAGAAGAAGAAGAAGAAGAAGAAGAAGAAGAAGAAGAAGAAGAAGAAGAAGAAGAAGGATAAAGTTACCTAATAGTGAAAAATAGAAAAGGAAAATATTGAAATTTATGATTTGAATATTGAAAACGAACTGAATGTAAGAGAATATTGATAGAAATGTTAATGGGGGCGGAGCATCGCTGGAAGCCAGGGGAGGGGGAGGATAAAAACTTTTAGAAAAGGATATGTTAAGAATTGGTTGTCAAATATGGAACATGCTATTATATCCTGTTAATAAATTTTCTTTAAAAAAAAAAAAGAAGAAGAAGAGAAGGAGGAGGAGGAGCAGAAGGAGGAGGAGGAGAAGATTGGATTTATACCCCGCCCTTCACTTGGGGTCTCAGAGAGGCTTACAAACTCCTTTCCCTTCCTCTCCCCACAACAGACATCCACAACTCTAATAGAAACTCTTCAACATTCCAGGCAAGAGCTCAAACAGGATGCCTTTTAATTTGCACAGCCAATCAGAAGCCCTGCTGGGCAAAAGTCCCAGGGAGCCCCGCCCACCTTCTAAAAGCACTTGGCGGGCGCCAGTAAAGGTGTTGGTGACTACGATTGTGCCCAGAGGCACAACGTTGGGGACTCCTGATTTAAGAGTCCGTTTCTTGGTGTTTTACCCAGGGCCCTTGACTGAGCTGACTGTAATTATGTTGTTTTAGTCTATGTTTTTATAACCCTGATTTATTATCCACCTAGATTTGTCTTTAATGAGGCAGGATATAAAAAAATCTTAAATAAACGCAGATAGATAATTAGTTTAGATATGAGTATTGCGCTTGTTTATAGAGGGAGGGAAATTTGGGAGGGCAGCCGGTTGGAACGGTGTTTTCAGAAGGCAAACGAATGCGACCAAATTTGACACCCCGCACTTTTTAACTTGGGGAAATCTCCACTTGGTTTTCATTTCCCTCTTGCGTGCATCGAACCCATAAATCTTCATTTGAAGGCCATCTTCCATGGCCTGCTCTCAAAATTTCCCCACTGCGTTTACACAAATTTAGGGTTATTTTTGTATCAGTAGCCAATGGCATATCATGTTGAAAGGGTGCAAATATGTCATGAAATGCCAGAAGAGGAAGAGGAGGAAGAGGAGAGTGCTTAGTTCTCGTGGCCCCTTCTTACACAACCCATGGAAATGCCGATCGCCACTTTGGGGTCAGAAAGCAATTTTTCTCCAGGCCAGATCGGCTGGAGAACCTGGAGGGGTTCTTTTTTGCCATCTTCTGGGCATGGAACAGCAGTCACTGTGGGTGTGGAGGCGGAGTTATCCGTGAATCTTCTGCCTTGTGCTGGGGGTCAGACTAGATAGCCCTGGAGGTCCCTCCCATCTCTATGATTCTATTCTGTAATCCACCTACGTTTGAACCACTTCTGTCTCAAGCACTAAGAACATAAGAACATAAGAGAAGCCAATGCTGAATCAGGCCAATGGCCCATCCAGTCCAACACTCTGTCACACAGCAGCCAAAATATACCAGGTGCCATCAGGAGGTCCAGCAGTGGGGCCAGGACACTAGAAGCCCTCCCACTGTTGCCACCCCAAGCACCGAGAATACGGAGCATCCCTTGCCCCAGACATAAGAACATAAGAGAATCCAATGTTGGATCAGGCCAATAGCCCATCCAGTCCAACACTCTTGTCACACAGCGGCCAAAATATACCAGGTGCCCTCAGGAGGTCCAGCAGTGGGGCCAGGACACCAGAAACCCTCCCACTGCTGCCCCCTCCAGCACCAAGAATAGAGTGCATCACCTGCCCCAGACTGAGAGTTCCCATCTATACCCTGTGGCTAATAGCCACTGATGGACTTCTGCTCCATATGTTTATCTAATTCCCTCTTGAAGCCATCCATGCTTGTAGCTGCCACCACCTCCTGTGGCAGTGAATTCCATATGTTAATCACTCTTTGGGTGAAGAAGTATTTCCTTTTATCTGTTCTAACCCGACTGCTCAGCAATTTCATGGAGTGCCCACGAGTTCTTGTATTGTGAGAAAGGGAGAAAACGGATCCCGCCTGTCCCGTTGGCAATCAGGCATTGTTCGACAGCTTCTAGCACCCTGGCGGGAATTAATCCTGCTTTTATATCAGATTCAACTGGCGGCTTGTACTTTTCCAGACTGCTGTTTACCAGGCGGATTTGAATCATGCCAGCGGGCTCTCTCACCCACAATGGGCCATCGAGGGAGACAGTGGGGGGGGGTGAGGAAGGAGGGGGCCAGCCCTTCTGGAGCAGTTTCTAATCCGCCCATCCATCTAGCCTGTTTTAATCCTGGCTTTCCTTCAAAGAAGAAGAAGAAGAAGAGATTGGATTTATACCCCGCCCTTCACTGCCCAAAGGCATCTCAGAGGGGCTTACAAACTCCTTTCCCTTCCCCTCCCCACAACAGACACCCTGTGAGGTAGAAGAAGAAGAAGAAATTGGATTTATACCCTGCCCTTCACTACCCGAAGGAGTCTCAGAGCGGCTCACAAACTCCTTTCCCTTCCCCTCCACACAACAGGCACCCTGTGAGGTAGGTGGGGCTGAGAGAGCTCTGACAGAAACTGCTCTTTTCCAAGAACAGCTGTGCCAGAACTACGGCATGCCCAAGATCATCCAACAGGTGCAAGTGGAGAAGTGGGGGATCAGATTAGACTCCGCGCACTTAACTACTATTACACCACTACACCGAAGAGGAAGAAGAAGAAGAAGAATTCTACTTTGTGAGCTGCTGGCATTAAAGCTGTGAGCGAGCCATTTGGCTGCTGCGTGAATCAGTTTGCTCTGGAGAAGCCATCCTTCCTGCATGAAGATAAAAAGTATGTGAGCCAGAGGCTAAAAAACGGTGGGCGAGCTCACGGTAACTCAGCTTAGAGGGAACACTGGTTATAATGCTATAGAGTCCACCCTCCAAAGCAGGCGTTTTCTCCAGGGGAACTGCTCTCTGTCATCTGGAGATCAACTGTAATCAGTGTTCCCTCTAAGCTGAGTTAGTGTGAGCTGGCTCACAGTTTTTTAGCCTCTGGCGCAGATTTTCATCTTAGCTCAGGAAGGACGGCTCCAGAGAAAACTAATTTATGCGGTAGCCAAATTGCTCGCTCACAGCTTTAAGGTCAGCAGTTCACAAAGTAGAATTTTTGCTTAGAGGGAGCATTGGCTGTAATTCTAGAAGATCTCCAGGCCTTGCTGGGAGGTTGGTAATCTAGGAAGGAAGGAAGGAAGGAAGGAAGGAAGGAAGGAAGGAAGGAAGGAAGGAAGGAAGGAAGGAGGGAAGGAAGGAGGGAAGGAAGGAGGGAAGGGAAGGGAAGGGAAGGGAAGGGAAGGGAAGGGAAGGGAAGGGAAGGGAAGGGAAGGGAAGGGAAGGGAAGGGAAGGGAAGGGAAGGGAAGCTTTGTTTCACCCATCATCCATTTTCCAGCACTAAGAGAAAGACTTATGTTTGCTGTATCTGGGAACAGACTCACCCAGCAATACTCTTTGGAATCTGTTTGCAAAGCAATCAGGCCAGTATCTCCAGGAAGCTCTCTGGAATGGCATGAAGACAAACTTTCCAGGATAGACTGCCCCTAAACAAGGAGGATTCACTGGGCTAATAGCCATGGATAGACTTGATCCCTCTTTTAAATAATCTAAGCCAACAGCCATCTATTGTGGCCGCAAATCACACACACGAACTATGTATGAAATACCCAGGTCGGGGCAGTCTTTCCATTTTCTCCATGCAATTAACTGTCCCCCCTTAGCCTATAAAAATGGCTGCCGTACTGGTTTTCTGATTGCAGTAGGGCTGCCAAGTCCCCCCCCCCCAGGGGGCAGGGATTCCCCCGCTAGAAGGGCACCCAGTCTGCCAGTCTGGATCTGGCCGGTGGGGGGAACCCCACCCCCGAAGTGGCCAGATCAGCCCGACGTGCCTGGCGCGATGACATAGCCCGGAAGTGATGTCATCACTCTGGCACGTCACTGGGTGACGCTCTAGCAATCGCCCTGAAAACTCTATGGTACCATAGAGTTTTTAGGGCGATTACTAGAGTGTCGCCCGATGACGTGCCCATAGAGTTTTCAAGGCGATTGCTAGAGCGTCGCCCAGTGATGTGCCAGAGTGATGATGTCACTTCCGGGCTACGTCAATGCGGCATGCGTGCTTGGCGTGCGTGGGAGGACTCCAGGAGAGAGACCTGGACCCCCCACCACCACTATCAATTTGGTAAGACTCAGCAACCCGAGATTGCAGGGAGATGCTAACATTCCAAAATGTGGTCTGAAGCAGTGCTGAAAATATGTGATTAAAAGAAGAAGAAGAGATTGGATTTATACCCCACCCTTCACTCGGAGTCTCAGAGTGGCTTACAAACTCCTTTCCCATTCCCTCCCCCCAACAGACAGACACCCTGTGAGGTAGGTCGGGCTGAGAGAGCTCTTGACAGAAATGCCTTTGAAAGAACAGCTCTGAGAGAACTTGGCCCAAGGTCACACCAGCAGCTGCATGTGGAGGAGTGGGGAATCAAACCCAGTTCTCCCAGATTAGAGTCCGCGCTCTTAACCACTGCACCAAACTGGCCACTCACTGCAGATCAACACATGGGAAACTTCTACTGAAGACCATTTTGGGGGCTTCTCACCACCCTGACAACAATGTCCTTCCACTAGCAATTTATTGGGAGATGTAGCAAACATTCCAGGAACCCCATCTGGGCACCAAGCAGTGGAAAGCAGACAGGTTTGCCAGGGCTCTTTTTGTAGCAAGAACTCCTTTACATATTAGGCAACACATACCCCTAATGTAGCCAATCCCCCAAGAGCTTACAGAGCTCATCTTACAGGGGTTACTGTAAGCTCTTGGATGATTGGCTATATCAGGGGTGTGTAGCCTAATATGCAGAGGAGTTCCTGCTACAAAAAGAGCCCGGGAGGGGGGGCAGAGATCCCCTAAAATTAGAACAGATAAGCAGGTGTTGGAGTGAGCGACTGGACATTGGGCGGCGGGGGCGGGGGAATGCTACATCACTCTCACAAAGATGCTTTTACACCCATGGAATAATGCACTCTCAGTCCACTTTCAATGCACTTTGCAACTGGGATTTACTGCGTGAAACGGAAAAACCCACCTGCAAGCAATTGCTAATGTGCAGGGCTACTTCTGGGCAGGAGCGCACAGGAATGGTGTTCCGGCTGGCTTCAAAGTTACAGAGTTACAGCTGGCGTGCGTGGTTACAGAGGGAAGGCCTGGAGAGCGAACACCCCCCTGGCGACTCCAAGGTGGGCGGGTCAGGGGGGGCCCTGGAAGGATCGAGGAGGCATTTAAATGCCTCCCTGTGCCTTCCCCGGCCTGTATAAGGGCCGGCTTGCCCAGGCAAGCCAAGGGAAGGCATGGGGTGTGGCCTAATAAGCTAATGAGCTGTGCTGTCAGGGGTGTGGCCTAATATGCTAATGAATTTCTGCTATTGGGTGTTGCCTATTATGCTAATGAGTTCCTGCTGGGCTTTTTCTACAAAAAAAGCCCTGCTAACGTGCATTAAATGTGGATTATTCAGCAAATGTGAAAGCACCTAAGAGTGTATTGGTGTTATCCCTAGGGTTACCAGGTCCCCTCGTTGTGCCGGAGGGGGGGATCTGGGGTATGTTCCGGGACACCCCCCACGCAATGAAGTCACCCGGAAGTTTGGGCAAAACTCTATGGTAAAACTGGCTTCAAACCATGGAGTTCTGCCCTCAAACCAGAGCAGCGCCATGCAATGCCTGCAACATGATGACGTCACTTCCAGGTGATGTCATTGCATTGGGGATGTCGTGCAGTGAACTTGTTTTTGGGGGTGGGATTTTGGGGGTGGGGCAGAAGCCTCCCAAACCAGGGGAACCCCCGCCAGGAACTGGGGACTCGCAACCCTAATTATCTCCTTGAATGGGATTGTTCTCTTTGTCTTAACCTGGGAGCTGCTCTCTGACCCCTCCTCTTTTCTGACTTTGTCCTCTCCCTCTCTGCACATGGCCTTCCATGGAGACGCCTCTGTCTGCAGGTCTGTCCTGTAGAGACAATGCCCTCATCCTCCCACACACACGATGCTGGACTAGCTGGTCATTTGTGACAAGGAAAGTTCTCTTCGAGGCTTCTCTTTTTTTCCTTTCTGATTGCAACCTCGAATGTGAACTAGATTGGCTTGAAGAAATGTAAGTTTTTACCCCTTTTTTTCCCGGCAATATACTTCTTGGGAGATTTATTCCCTGCTCTCAGGCTCACGCTTCTATGACTGGGCAGAACTCTGCCACGTTAACTTATTTATGCACGATTAAGGATAACAAAACAGACACAGACATGATTGCTCGGTCATTATTTTGGCTGCACGCAGCGCGTTTGTTATTTGCAGCTGGTTCCACTGCATATCTCACTCTGTTCGGTATAATATAATATACTTCCTGGGTCAGGCCACACCTTGAGTCCCGTGTGCAGTTCTGGAGGCAATATATAGCATTGGAAAAAGTGCAGAGAAGGGCAACTAGAATGATAAAAGGGTTGGAACACCCTCCCTATGAAGAAAGGTTAAAATGCTTGGGGCTCTTTAGCTTGGAGAAACGACGGCTGAGGGGTGACATGATCGAGGTTTATAAGATTATGAATGGGATTGAGCAGGTTGAGAAAGAAGTACTTTTCTCCCTTTCTCACAATACAAGAACTCGTGGGCACTCTCATGAAATTGCTGAGCAGTCAGGTTAGAACAGATAAAAGGAAATACTTCTTCACCCAAAGAGTGATCAACACCTGGAATTCACTGCCACAGGAGGTGGTGGCAGCTACAAGCATGGACAGTTTCAAGAGGGAATTAGATAAACATGTGGAGCAGAAGTCCATCAGTGGCTATTAGCCACAGGGTATAGATGGGAACTCTCAGTCTGGGGCAGGTGATGCACTCTATTCTTGGTGCTGGAGGGGGCAGCAGTGGGAGGGCTTCTGGTGCCCTGGCCCCACTGCTGGACCTCCTGATGGCAACTGGTATATTTTGGCCGCTGTGTGACAGAGTGTTGGACTAGATGGGCCACTGGCCTGATTCAACATAGGCTTCTCTTATGTTCTTATGTTCTTATGAGGCCTCACTTCAAACAGGATGTGGGCAAAATCAAAAGGGTGCAGAAGAGAGCGACGAGGATGATCAGGGGTCTGGAGACCGAGCCCTACGAGGAAAGGCTTAAGGGCCCTGGGAAGGTTTAATTTGGAGAAGAGGAGATTGAGGGGGGACACGATTGGCTCTCTTTAAATATTGCAAAGGCTGTCATTGGGAGGAGTGCAAGGAGCTGTTCCAGATGGCGGCAGAGGAGAGGACCCGAAGCAACGGGTTTAAATCACATGCAGGAAGGGTATCGGCTGGATATTAGGAAACACTTTTTCACAGGGTGGTTCAAAGGTGGAATCAGCTGCCTCGGGAGGTGGTGAGCTCCCCTTCACTGCCTACTTTCAAGAAGAGGCTGGACGAATACTTGTCAGAGATGCTCTAGGCTGGTCCTGCATTGGGCAGGGGATTGGACTAGACGGTCTGTATGGCCCCTTCCAACTCTGTGGTTCTATGATTCCGTGATAACCCCAGGTGGAGGCGGGAGAGCTCCCGGAATCCCAGCTGACCTCCAGACTGTATAAATCACTCCTTTATTATTTATTTGCTGAAAACTTCTATTCCACTTCTCCAGGAGAAAAAGTGGACTGCATGGTATTATCCCGTACCAAAGTCCCTCCTTTCCCTAAACTCCACTCTCCCACGCCACGGGAGGGAGGGCCACGGAGAGGCCACGGGGAGGGGCCGTGGCTCAGTGGCAGAGCCTCTGCTTGGCATGCAGAAGGCCCCAGGTTCAGTCCCCGGCAGCATCTCCAGTTATAAAGGACCAGACAGTAGGTGGTGTGAAAGACCCCTGCCTGAGACCCTGGAGAGCTGTAAAGAGGGGCCGTGGCTCAGTGGAAGAGCCTCTGCTTGGCATGCAGAAGGTGCCAGGTTCAGTCCCCGACATCTCCAGTTAAAAGGACCAGGTGGGAGGTGATGGGAAAGACCTCAGCCTGAGACCCTGGAGAGCTGTCAAGAGGGGCTGTGGCTCAGTGGAAGAGCCTCTGCTTGGCATCCAGAAGGTCCCAAGTTCAATCCCCGGCATCTCCAGTTAAAAGGGCCAGGCGGGAGCTGATGGGAAAGACCTCAGCCTGAGACCCTGGAGAGCTGTAAAGAGGGGCTGTGGCCCAGTGGAAGAGCCTCTGCTTGGCATACAGAAGGTCCCAGGTTCAGTCCCCGACATCTCCAGTTAAAAGGGCCAGGCGGGAGCTGATGGGAAAGACCTCAGCCTGAGACCCTGGAGAGCTGTAAAGAGGGGCTGTGGCTCAGTGGCAGAGCCTCTGCTTGGCATGCAGAAGGTCCCAGGTTCAGTCCCCGACATCTCCAGTTAAAAGGACCAGGTGGGAGGTGGTGGGAAAGACTTCAGCCTGTAGACCCCGTCCGGGTTGATAATACTGACCTCGATGGACCTAGGGTCTGATTCAGAAGGCAACTTCAACTCTCCAGGTAGTTCCAGACCCCCGGGCGGGCAACTCTTAAGTCCACTGTCTCCGTTCACATCCACGGCATGATTTGCCGGTGAGGATTACAATATAATATTTCCACTTGACTCATCAGCACATGCAGCTCTCTGGGCATCTCATTTCGGTCCGGTTACGAAACGTATGTAGCAAGAGAGCAAAGCCCTCGAGCTGGTAACCCTGGAGAGCAGAACTCTCCGGAGTAAATACGCCTCAGCGGTGGCTGGGCCCGGCCTCCACCCATGCCGCCTTCTGGCAAGACGCCTCACTCTCACCTCGTGGAAGGTTCAGAAGGAGCCAGCCAATGTCCTCGGCTTGGGCAAAACAATTCCCACTTCCTGCACTTCTTCCAAGAATTATCCGGGCCTTTTAGGTATGTGTGGTGAAGGAACGATGGGTAGAAGGCCTAAGGAATTATGGTGCCGTGGAATTTGGGGGCAGAAAGGTGAGGAAACCGCTGTGGATGCTTCAGGTGATGCCACATTTTTCAGCTGAGGATTTAGGCCGTGTTTCTACTACTAAAATCCCACATGGGGTTGCCTCAGATGGCCGGTTGGTTCAGGTCGAGAGAAGCATCTCCCATACACCTTCCTGTCCTTCTTCTGTCCTCCCGAGCTCCGCATGAACTCTCTATCTTCATCTGAACGAGACACCACGGAACGTTTGTCATGGTTTCGAGACACGAGATGAACGCAAAGTGAGGAGATTTTTTTTACGTGTGTAGGCCCATGCGCGCAACTTGGGATCGAGACCAGAACGTTCCGGTTGAAACCATTCCAGGTCTGTTTCTGGAAAAAGCTGTTCGGCGTCTCCACTTACTATCACTGACTCCAGTCATCAGCCCGAGTCTTCGGTTGTTCCTGGAAATTCGCTCTTGGCATTTCGGGATGATTCGTTCTCAGGCTTTGCCAGCCTGCCTGAGCTCCTCAACATTTGGAAATGCGGGTGGGGGTTTCCCAAAAGAAGGGTTGGCTTCCACCATGGTGGTATGACCTCAACACAGTCAGACTCCAAGAAACAAGGACATACCTCCCGTTGCGCTGAACACAGGACTGGAAATATGGCAGAGTTCAGGAAAAGAGGAAGAGCCACTGGAAGGGATAAAGCTGGGCCCGTTTCAGAAACTGAGCTGGTGGAAGCGGAACAGCACGGATGAAGGCCCAAGCCCATTTTGCTGCAATTCTGGAATGCCCGAAAATGGGTAAGTGTTCTGCTGAATATTTCGGTTACTCTGAAATCCTGTAGAGTCGGTGTGGTGTAGTGGTTAAGAGCATTGACTCTAATCTGGGAGAACCGGGTTTGATTCCCCACTCCTCCACATGCAGCTGCTGGTGTGACCTTGGGCCAGTCACAAGTTCTCTCAGAGCTGTTCTTGAAAGAGCAGTTTCTCTCAGAGCTCTCTCAGCCCCACCTACCTCACAGGGTGTCTGTTGTGGGGAGGGGAAGGGGGAAGGAGGTTGTAAGCCGTTCTGAGACTCCTGAGTGAAGGGTGGGGTTATAAATCCAATCTCTTCTCTTCTGCTTCTTCCTGCAGTATCTAGGGTTGCCAGCCTCCAGGTGGTACCTGGATATCTCCTGCTATTGCCATCGAATCCCAGACAACCAATATCAGTTTCCCAGAGAAAATGGCTGTATTGGAGGGCAGACTTTAGGGTATTTATACCCTGCTGAGTTTCCTCCCCTCCCCAAACCCTGTCCTCTCGGGGCGCCACCCTCAAAATATCCAGGTCTTTCCCGACTGAGAGTTGGCAACCCTAGCTAGTATCAGAAGACATGAAGGCCCTTTCTGCACTGACAGCTTGCTCTGGAGAAGTCAAGCCTTAAGGGCTGACTTTGCAGTCGCGTGCATCCCCTCTGCACTGGTTTCCCCCCCTTTGGTTTATTTATTTGTGTATTCTGTACGGATTCTGCATCTACAAGCTAAACTCACATTTTTTGAGCTAACTGGCTGCCAACCCTTCCCCTCCCTCCCTCCATGATTTTGCAAAAGGAAAGGAAGGGGAGGGGGAAATCCAGGCCCACGCGTGCAAAACTGACACATTTGGGAGCAGGGAGTCCCCTGGTCCTTCATATTTACTTGATTCATAGAATCATAGAATCATAGAATGTTAGAGTTGGAAGGGACCTTGCAGGCCATCTAGTCCAACCCCCTGCACTCTGCAGGAGCACAGCCGAAACCCCTACATACCGACAACATACCCAAAAGATGGTTGTCCAGTCTCCTCTTGAAAACGTCCAGTGAAGGAGCATCCACCACCTCCCGAGGCAGTCTGTTCCACTCTTACAGTCAGGAAGTTTCTCCTGATATTAAGCCGGTAACGACTCCCTCGTAATTTCCACCCATTAGATCTAGTCTTGCAATCCGGAGCAAGAGAGAATAGCTCTGCTCCATCTTCTACACGACGGCCCTTCAAATACTTGAAGACTGCAATCATGTCCCCTCTAAACCTTCTCTTTCCCAGGCTAAACAGACCCAACTCCCTCAGCCTTTCCTCCTAAGACTTGGACTCCAACCCTCTCACCATCCTAGTCGCCCTCCTCTGGACCCGCTCGAGTTTGTCAACATCCTTCCTAAAATGTGGTGCCCAAAACTGGACACAAGACTCCAGGTGAGGCCTGACCATAGCAGAACAGAGTGGAATGACCACCTCCCGTGATCTGGACACAATGCTTCTGCTAATGCATCCTAAGATTGCATTAGCTTTCTTCACAGCCGCATCACACTGCAGGCTCATGTTTAGCTTGTGATCAACCGGAACACCCAGATCCCTTTCACATGTGCTGCTGTCAAGCCAAGACCCTCCCATTCTATATCTGTGCCTTTGATTTTTTGTACCTAAGTGTAGGACTTTGCACTTATCTCTATTGAAATTCATTTTATTTGTCTCAGCCCACTGTTCCAGCCTACCTAGATCCTTCTGAATCCTGACTCTGTCTTTTTCAGAATTAGCAATCCCACCCAGCTTCGTGTCATCTGCAAATTTGATAAGCATCCCCTCTATGTCTTCATCCAGGTCATTTATAAAAACATTGAACAACACCGGGCCCAGGACCGAGCCCTGTGGCGCTCCACTCGAGACTTTTCTCCATGTAGACGCGGAGCCATTTACGAGCACTCGTTGGGTACGATTTTTCAACCAACCATGAATCCACCCAACGGTTGTGCCATCCAGCCCGCACTTAACCAGCTTATCCTCAAGGATTCCTTCTTGTGTTCTCTCTGTTTTTTTAAAAGTTTGCCTGAGTGGGAGGACACGTAAGAAAACAGAACGGGGAGGGAGCGTCGACCTAAAGAGAGAGGGGCAGAAATGGGGGGGGGAGGGGGCAGTAGGCAGTACTTAAATACCCACAGAAGCAATTCTACTCTAGAAAGGATTAGCGATCTGAAAGCGGACGAGAACAAAGAATCGCAGCAAAAGGAGTTTTGGTAGCTGCGGGGCAACAGTGTGCTGGAAGCAGTCTGAATGCAGATTCCTATCAAACGAACGCAGAAGCAAGACAAAGCCCCGACATAAAGTGGAAGTGAAAGCAGGAGAGAATGCAGAATGGAAGAACGGGATGCACTCAGAAACCGGGGCAAAATACGGGTGCAGAAAGGGCTGAAGGTGCAAAGAACCATTCCGCGTGTGTGTGGCTGGCGCCTAAGTTAGCCACACACCGATTGGAAACAAACAAACCATCTGTTATTCAGGAGGTTTCTAAGAACAGCTTCCTGGAAGATGGAATTCAGATCTGTCCGAATGTGCAGCTTTCTGGGAATGGCTATCTGAAAACTGCCACCAGCTTGCAGTACCCCAATGACGTTCTGCTAAAGAGTCAGTATTCATTTTCCAGTTCTCTACCCACTTTTCCCCGTTTTCAGCAACATCTAGGGGAATTTGCCCACAGACTTTGGAAGCTTAATTATCAGAGAGTTTCAGCTAGTGACTGGCACTCCAGCTTCAGCTCAGACTGTAATTGGGTCACCAATTCTGAGCAACACCCGCATAATTTTTTTTTAAAAAGTGCTTGTATTTTATCGAGTGTGCCAAAGTGAAAGGCAGATACTTTGCTCCAGCATGTTTTCACACTGTAAGTTTGGAACTGTGGTTCATGAGCGGGGGATGCATCCAATGGAGCTGATGGGCAGTAGGTTTAGGAGGGACAAAAGGAAATACCACTTTACACAGAGAGTGATTCAAATGTGGAATTCGCTGACAGAGGATGTTGTGATGGCCACGGGGATAAACAGCTTTCAAAAGGAGATTGGACAGATTCATGGAGGATGTGTATCAATGGCTACCAGCCATGGTGACTGAAGGGAACCTCCACATTCAGAGGCACTAATCCTCTGAAACTCAGAGCCAGGAGGCAACATCAGGGGAAGGCCTTGGCCTCTCTGCCGCGTTGTTGGCCCTCCAGAGGAACTCGCTGGCCACCGTGTGAGACAGGATGATGGACTAGATGGACCCTCACTGGTCCGATCCATCAGGGCTCTTGTGATGTTCTTAGGAAGGCCTCAGCTTCTCTACCCTGTTGTTGGCCCTCCAGAGGAACTGGTTGGCCACTGAGTGAGACAGGAGGCTGGACTTGGTGGACCACTGGTCTGACCCAGCAAGGCTCTTCTGATATTCTAATGAAGATCTCAGCCGCTCTGCCCTATTGTTGGCCCTCCAGAGGAACTGGCTGGCCACTGTGTGAGGGAGGATGCTGGACTTGGTGGACCACCAGTCTGATCCAGCAGGGCTCTTCTGATGTTCTAATGAAGATCTCGGCCTCTATGCCCTGATGCTGGCCCTCCAGAGGAACTGGTTGGCCACTGTGTGAGACAGGATGCTGGACGAGATGGACCATCAATCTGAACCAGCAAGGCTCTCTTTGTGTTCTTTGGAAGAGACCAAACAAGACTCAAAAAGCATGGCTTCCTCCTCCCAAACTCAAACCTGACTAGTGTTGCTCATTTCTGGATTGGGAAATTCCTGGAGATTTCAGGGTGGGGCTGGAAGACAGACCTCACCCTCCAAAGCAGCCATTTTCTCCAGGTGAACTGGGGTTGCCAGGTCCACTGGGTGGCCGCCGGTGGTGGATAGGGGGTTAGGGTTGCCAGATTCAGGCTGGAAAACTCCTGGAGGTTTGGGGATGGAGCCTGGGGAGGACAGGGACCCCAGTGGAGTACAATGCCATGGAGTCCACCTTCCAAAGCATCCCTTTTCTCCAGGGGAACTGATCTCTGTAGCCTGGAGATGGAGCTGTAATTCCGGGGGATCCCCAGGTCCCACCTGGAGGCTCCAACCCCTAACTTGCCAGGTGACAGGTTCCCCCTAGGCCACCGGTGAGGAACAGCCATAGTGTTGTCAGCACCAGGTTAGGAAACTCATGGAGATGTGGGGGTGTAACCTGGGGAGGTGTCATGATCTGTGTAGGCCTAGAGGCCTAGACCATAAGAGACCTGTATAGGAGTGGAAAGTAGGCAGCCTACAATCCCCACAATGCTTAGCAATGGTTGTAACCAATCGCTGTACAGGGATTGTGTGAGGAGATTGGAACTTAAGCTTTGTAGGCCATGAAACTGTGTTCTGCCCAGTCCTCCCCAGGCTCCATCACCAAACCTCCAGGAGTTTTCGAACCTGGACAGTTTCAAGAGGGAATTAGATAAAAATATGGAGCAGAAGTCCATCAGTGGCTATTAGCCACAAGGTATAGATAGGAACTCTCAGTCTGGGGCAGGTGATGCTCTGTATTCTTGGTGCTGGGGGGGGCAGCAGTGGGAGGGCTTCTAGTGTTCTGGCCCCACTGCTGGACCTCCTGATGGCACCTGGTATTTTTGGCCGCTGTGTGACAGAGTGTTGGATTAGATGGGCCATTGGCTTCTCTTCTGTTCTTATATTCTTTTCTCTTCTGCGGTCTTCCCTCTCACAGAGATAAACTGAGGGCACAGTCTGGGTCTGAGGAGAAAGTTCCCTCACTTGGGACAGAGTGAGTACAGGGACAGGCCTGGTATAAAAAGGTTGTAGGCCTTAAGGAGTAACTAGTTAAGTGAACTAGGTAGTCGCATTATATTTGTTTATTTTTGCCTTTGAGTGCTGTTATATCTTTTAAAGCACCTTGTCTTGTTTTCCTTGCCCTGATACTGTGTTAATAAACCCTTTGTTTAATGTTCCCTGCCTGGTCATCACACCTATATATTTCTCAGCTTAAGAAGGGGCATTTTAGATGGGCTTCGGAGGATACTCTGGGCCTTTTCAAGGGCTCCGAAGCCCAGAGTGGTGGCAGCGGCAGAAGGTGGCGACCCGCTGGGGTCATGACAGGAGGGCGGGGCTTGGGATAGGGACATATCTCAGCTGGATACAGTGCTCCCTCTAAGCTGTGGAGTCTTGGGAGCAGAAATCCCACTTTGTGAGTTCCTGGCATTAAATTCTGAGCAAACGATTTGGCTCGTCCTGTATAAATGAGTTTGCTCTGGAGCCCTCCTTCCTGGTCTGAGACAAAAATGTGTGAGCCAGAGCCTAAAAAACTGTGAGTTAGCTCACACTAACTCGGCTTAGAGGGAACACTGGGTACAATGCCACAGAGTCCAAAGCAGCCTGGAGATTAGTTAAGAACATAAGAACATAAGAGAAGCCAATGTTGGACCAGACCAATGGTCCCTCCAGTCCAACACTCTGTGAGAAGCCCTCCCACTGTTGACCCCCCCCAGTACCAAGAATACAGAGCATCCCTTGCCCAGACATAAGAACATAAGAGAAGCCAGTGTTGGATCCGACCAATGGCCCATCCAGTCCAACACTCTGTGTCACACAGTGGCCAAAAATACCAGGTGCCATCAGGAGGTCCAGCAGTGGGGCCAGGACACTAGAAGCCCTCCCACTGTTGCCCCCCCTAAGCACCAAGAATACAGAGCATCCCTTGCCCCAGACCGAGAGTTCCTACCTATACCTCATGGCTAATAGCCACTGATAGACCTCTGCTCCATATCTTTATCTAATTCTATGGTTGCTTGGCTCTTGTGCATGACAGTGGCGTGCATTCTGAGCATGGCCCAGCGCAGCCACCAGTCGCCTGTCTAGGATGACGACGAAGGCCACCAGACATCCCAAAGCAGGGCACGTACTCGAAAAACACCTTGTCAGGAAATGATGCCAGCCCCACCCCGTCCCTGAGCCCACACAGTTTTGCCACCCACCTAGTACCTCTCCGAGCATGCGCCAGCCACAATTCCCGGCCTGCTGCCTGCTGCAGCGATAAATGATGCATACCATCCACGGCCCCGAGCCAAATGCAGTGACTCCATCCGAAATGCACATTTTTTAAAAATTATGGATGCGTCAGCGGTTTGAGAGGACGGGCGGTCCACTGAAGACCGAGCAGGCGCTGTGAGCAAGGTGAAGTGTGAATTCCGAGCACTTTGTTTCTGCGGGGGGTGCAGCCTCCCCAAATCTGGCTGGCTCTGATTCCTGGAGAGGACCAGGAAAAAGCTGAAGGGTTAGAACAGATAAAAGGAAGTCCTTCTTCACCCAAAGAGTGATTAACACATGGAATTCACTGCCACAGGAGGTGGTGGCGGCTACAAGCATGGACGGCTTCAAGAGGGAACTGGATAAACATATGGAGCAGAAGTCCATCAGTGGCTATTAGCCACAAGGTATAGATGGGAACTCCGGGGAAAATGATGCTCTGTATTCTTGGTGCCGGGGGGGGGGGGTCAACAGTGGGAGGGCTTCTGGTGTCCTGGCCCCACTGGTGGACCTCCTGATGGCACCTGGTATTTTTGGCCACTGTGTGACAGAGTGTTAGATTAGATGGGTCATTGGCCTGATCCAACACTGGATTCTCTTATGTTCTTATGTTCTCTCAGCCCCACCCACCTCACAGAGTGTCTGTTGTGGGGAGGGGAAGGGAAAGGAAATTGTAAGCCTCTCTGAGATTATTGGGGTAGTGAAGGGCGGGGTATAAATCGAATCTCCTCCTCTTCCTTTTCCTCTTCTTTTTATCATAGAATGTTAGAGTTGGAAGGGCCCTCGCAGGTAATCTAGTCCAACCCCCTGCACTCTGCAGGAGCATAACCGAAAGATACCCGAAAGACGGTTGTCCAGCCTCCACTTGAAAACTTCTTCTTCTTCTTCTTCTTCTTCTTCTTCTTCTTCTTCTTCTTCTTCTTCTTCTTCTTCTTCTTCTTCTTCTCCTTCTCCTTCTTCTTCATCTTCTTCTTCATCTTCTTCTTCATCTTCTTCTTCTTCTTCTTCTTCTTCTTCTTCTTCTTCTTCTTCTTCTTCTTCTTCTTCTTCTTCTCCTTCTCCTTCTATATTGTACTATGTTTGAATATGGTCGTTGACCATAATAAAGAAACTGAAAGTTCTGAACCCAACCAATTACACATATTGCTCAGTTCTCTCAGGCCTCACCTTGAGCGAGGGTTGTCGGTCTTCTCTAGGAATCGCTGGAAAATCTATGACTTTACCTCAGAGCTCCCAGAGATTCCTACGGAGGTGTGACATCCCTTTCCAGTTCCTCCCCAGAAATGATATCACACCATTGCCGATAGCCACGTGGCAACGCCCAATGCTCCCTCTAAGCTGTGGAGTCTTGTGAGCAAAAATTCTACTTTGTGAGCTCCTGGCATTAAAGTTGTGAGCGAGTGATTTTGGCTACTGCATCAATTAGTTTGTTCTGGAGCCCTCCTTCTTGAGCTGAGACAAAAATCTGTGAGCTGGAGGCTAAAAAACTGTGAGCTGGAGGCTAAAAAACTGTGAGCTAGAGGCTAAAAAACTGTGAGCTGGCTCACACTCACTCACCTTAGAGGGAACACTGGCCATGTCCCCACTTCACCCCTGGTACCCCACTGATTGCCAGGGGTGGGGTGGGGGTTGCGACCCTAGGCTACCAGGCAGACAGATATTTAGGGTTGCCGGCCTCCAGGTGGGGCCTGGAGATCTCCCAGAATTAAAAATGACCTCCGGACTAAACACATCAGTTTCCCTGGAGAAAGTGGCCGCTTTGGAAGGTGGATTCTTTGGCGTCATGCCCCTCTGAGGTCCCTCTGAGCCAGTTTGGTGTAGTGGTGTAGTGGTTAAGTGCGCAGGAGAACCGGGTTTGATTCCCCACTCCTCCACTTGCAGCTGGCTGGATGACCTTGGGCAAGCCGTAGTTCTGATAAGAGCTGTTCTTTGAAAAGAGCAGTTTCTGTCAGAGCTTTCTCAGCCCCACCTACCTCACAGAGTGTCCGTTGTGGGGAGGGGAGGGGAAGGGATTTTGTAAGCCGCTCTGAGACACCTTTGGGTAGTGAAGGGTGGGGTATAAATCCAGTCTCCTCCTCCTCCTCCTCCTCCTCTTCTTCTTCTTCTTCTTCTTCTTCTTCTTCTTCTTCTTCTTCTTCTTCTTCTTCTTCTTCTTCTTCTTCTTCTTCTTCTTCTTCTTCTTCTTCTTCTTCTTCTTCTTCTTCTCCTCTCCTCCCCAAAGTTTGCCCTCCACAGGGTCCATCCCCCAATATCCAGGTTTTTCCCAATCCAGGCTGGCAACCTGACTTCAGCGGTCTATGTCAGCCCCATACTGTGTTACGGTTAGAGTGCTGGACCCAGGGTTCTTCAAATCCCAGTTCGGCCAGCAAACTCACTGGGTGACCTCGGCGCATTCGCTCTTTCCCTTAGCCGAAGCTACCTCACAGGGTCATTGTGGAGTTGCAGTGGTAGAGGGGAGGCCTGCGTCTACCGCCTTCGTCTCCTTGAAGGGAGCAGCGAAAACAACAGGCCTGCACTCCACGGGCTGGTCTTCACGACCCACCGTCATGAATCTTAGACTGCAAATGGCTTTGAACTGTTTGCGTCGCCACTTTGGAACAGGAAAGGCCAGCTTTGTGTACCTCGTCTTCCTCTGCAACACCGCACCAGAGAGGCCAGTCCCGACACGGAGACGACTGTCTCGTCTCCCAGAAAGCAGGGATTTCTTTCCCAGCTGAGGAGAATGCAACGGCTTTGCGCTTCCTGATCCGGGTGGCAAAAACATATCTAGAGGGGCTCTCAAACTGCACTGGCGAATCTTCCCATCCTCCGGTGATGGCTGCTCCGACCGGCAGCATATTCTTACCCTCGCTTTTTCGATGAAGAGGGCTGAAATAAAACCAGGGGCCTCTTGAACGGGAAATATCGACTTTGCTTCTGAGAGCCCTCCGAAAGCATCTGTGGCGTAAGACTCTTGTTCAGGAGACTCCCGGACCTTTCTTCTCCAAAGGTGCATTAGTGGAAACTGCAAATCTCAACATCAGAGGCACATTTTTAAAAAAAAGCTACTGAGAAAACGATGTATCCATTTGGGTTGCCAGCCTCCAGGTGGGGTCTGGAGATCTCCTGGAATTACAAGTGATTTCCAGACTACAAAGATGAGCTCCCCTGAAGAAAAATGGTTGCTTTGGAGGGTGGACTCTATAGCATTACATTATTATTATTATTATTACTATTATTATTGTTACTATTTGTGACGTTCTTGCTTATAGGGGAGACGGTTTTACCTTTAAACACTCTCTGAGTATATAAACTTGGTAGTTTTCTGCGGCCACCAGGAATTAAAAAATCCAAATCTCTCTCTTTTGGTAGAATGACCCAGGGTCTGGGCACTTCAGAGGACTACGTGGCCCTGAGGAAGGATTGCACTGATTTCTGGGATAAGTTTAAACAAAAATTGGTTTGTTTAATAAAGAACAAAATAGGTTTCTGGTTATTTCAAATGGATGCTGAAGAAAGGAAGTCGTAAATATAACTGGCAAAGCTTGGTGCCACAATCAGTCTCTCAGACTCCAAACTCCACTCTGACAGGCTTATACATTCAGTATAATCTCTCCCCTATCTCATATATATAGATATAGCCACACAGGCTAGTCTCTTTGTTTTATTCACACAGAATGGAGTCAACTCTCTTAGTCACACAGACTAAACTGTTGGTCTTATTCACACAGAATTAGACTCACAATCCCATCGTCACACAGACTATGTTCTCTCTTCAAGCTTCACACACACAATCTCTCAAAACACACCAAAAACATGGAATCATTACACTATTATCTAATTTATACCCCATCCTATCCCACGAGTGTACCCCACTGAGCTCTGTTCCCTCCTCAAATCCTGGCCTTCCCAAGCTCCACCCCCAAATCTCTAGGAATTTTCCAAATGGTGGGAGGCTTGTGGGGGGCAGCCTCCAAGAAGAACATTTTCTAAAAAAAAAAAATAAGGCCTTGTCTATTTACAGGAAGTTCTAACCATAGAGTTTCTGGGGATTCCTAGAGATACCCTGTTCACTTCTAGGTAGCTCTAGGAATCGCCAGGAACTCTACGACAAGAACTTCCTGTAAGTAGATGAGGTGGAATTTCAAGCAGCAGTGGGCAACGGGACCTGGGGTGGGGGATTTCCCTCACCTGCTGGGGGCTTTGCAGCCCTCAGCACCTGTAGGAACCAAAGAGAGTACAGATGTTGCTGCATTCAGCCTTGATTATGTCCGCTACGTAGAGTTGCCAACTCCAGCTTGGGATATCCCTGGAGATTTGAGGGGCGGAGCCTGGGGAGGGCGGAGTTTGGAGAAGGAAGGGACTCTCAGCTAGAGAGGCCACCCCTCAAAAAAACAGTCCTTTTCTCCAAGGTAACTGATCTATGTTGTCTGGATATCACTTCTAATCTTGGAAGTTCTCCAGTTCCTGGGGTTGGCCAGGTTCCCGGTGGTAGCCAGAGATCTCCTGGGATCACGAGTCATCTCCAGGTGACAGAGATCAGTTCCCCTGCGGGGGGGGAGGGGAAATGGCTGCGGTGGGCACAGCAAGGGGGGGAAAAGCTGCCACAAAACGGTTGCCATGGAAGGCGGAGCCAGCCACAAAACTGCTGCTGTGGCAGCTTACCTTCAATCACACGACGAAGAGCCTTCTGCTGTGATGTCGGTCTGCCAGGTCTGGGTTGGAAAATACCTGGAGACTTTGGGGGTGAGAACATAAGAGAAGCCAATGCTGGATCAGGCCAATGGCCCATCCAGTCCCAGACATGAGAACATAAGAGAAGCCAATGCTGGATCAGGTCAATGGCCCATCCAGTCCCAGATATGAGAACATAAGAGAAGCCAATGTTGGATCAGGCCAATGGCCCATCCAGCCCAACGTTCTGTGTCACACAGTGGCAAAAAATATCAGGTGGCATCAGGAGGTCCAGCAGTGGGGCCAGGACACCAGAAACCCCCCCACTGTTGCCCCCTCCCAAACACCAAGAATACAGAGCATCACTTGCCCCAGACTGAGAGTTCCTATCTATGTTGTTGTTGTTGTTGTTCAGTCGCACAGTCGAGTCCGACTCTTCGCGACCCCATGGACCAGATCACGCCAGGCCCTCCTGTCTTCCACTGTCCGCTGAAGTTTGCTCAATTTCATGTTCGTTGCATCAATGACACTGTCTAACCATCTCATCCTTTGCCGTCCCCTTCTTCTTTGACCTTCCATCTTTCCCAGTATCAGGGTCTTCTCCAGTGAGTGCTTCCTTCTCATTTGGTGGCCAAAGTATTTGAGCTTCAGCTTCAGGACCTGGCCTTCCAGGGAACAGTCAGGGTTGATTTCTTTTAGGATTGAATGATTTGATCTCCTTGCAGTCCAAGGGACTCTCAAGAGTCTTCTCCAGCACCATAGTTCAAAAGAATCTATTCTTCGGCACTCGGCCTTCTATACCTTGTGGCTAATAGCCACTGATGGACCTCTGCTCCATACGCTTCGCTAATTCCCTCTTGAAGCCGTCCAGGCTTGTATCCACCACCTCCTCTTCCTGTAGCTGTGAGTTCCATGTGTGAATCACTCTTTGGGTGAAGAAGTAATTTGGGTGGATCTAGGAGAGGGTGGGGTTTTGCGAGGGGAAGGGCCTTAGCATGGTACAATGCCATAGACTCCACCCTTCAAAGCAGCCAGTTTGGTGTAGTGGTTAAGTGCGCAGACTCTAATCTGGGAGAACCGGGTTTGATTCCCCACTCCTCCGCTCGCAACTGCTGGATGACCTTGGGCAAGCCATAGTTCTGATAAGAGCTGTCCTTGAAAAAGAGCAGTTTCTGTCAGAGCTCTCTCAGCCCCACCTGCCTCACAGGGTGTCTGCTGTGGGGAGGGAGAGGGAAAAGAGTTTGTAAGCCGCTCTGAGACTCCTTTGGGTAGTGAAGGGCGGGGTATAAATCCAATCTCCTCCTCCTCCTCCTCTTCCTCCTCCTCTCCAGGGGAGCTGATCTCTGTCAGCTGGAGATCAGTTGTAAAAGCGGGAGATCTGCTGTGATGGCAGCCGCATCCAATGCACAGCCAACCAAGTTGCCAAAGGCCAATCGGAGGCTTTGCTGGGCAAAAGTCCCACCTGTCCCTGCTCACTTGGCGGGCACCAGGAAAAATATTGGTGGGCACCACAGCACCCACAGGCAATGCCCCCTCTAAGCTGTGGAATCTTGCGAGAAAAATTCTACTTCGTAAGCTACTGACATTAAAGTTGTGAGCGAGCGATTTGGCTGCTGCATAAATTAGTTTGCTCTGGAGCCCTCCCTCCTGACATGAGATGAAAACGTGTGAGCCAGAGGCTAAAAAACGGTGAGCTGGCTCACACAAACTCAGCTTAGAGGGATCCCTGGTTGAGAGGCGCCAGTCTCCTCTTTATAGGACTTCCAACAGCAACAAGTATGCGGCATCTTCTTCCTGAAGTCAGGAGACAGGAACTGAGACGGGAAGCTGATTCACATGTTACAAAGTTACCGGCCAAAAATACCAGGTGCCTTCAGGAGGTCCAGCAGTGGGGCCAGGACACTAGAAGCCCTCCCACTGCTGCCCCCTCCAGCACCAAGAATACAGGGCATCACCTGCCCCAGACTGAGAATTCCCATCTATACCCTGTGGCTAAGAGCCACTGATGGACTTCTGCTCCATACGTTTATCTAATTCCCTCTTGAAACTGTCCATGCTTGTAGCTGCCATCACCTCCTGTGGCAGTGAATTCCATGTGTTAATCACTCTTTGGGTGAAGAAGGACTTCCTTTTATCTGTTCTAACCCGACTGCTCAGCAATTTCATGGAGTGCCCACGAGTTCTTGTCTTGTGAGAAAGGGAGAAAAGGACTTCTTTCTCAACCTGCTCAATCCCATTCATAATCTTATAAACCTCGATCATGTCACCCCTCAGCCGTCGTTTCTCCAAGCTAAAGAGCCCCAAGTGTTTTAACCTTTCTTCATAGGGAAGGTGTTCCAACCCTTTTATCATTCTAGTTGCCCTTCTCTGCACTTTTCCCAGTGCTATAATATCCTTTTTGAGATGTGGCAAGCAGAACTGTACACAGTATTCCAAATGAGGTCGCACCAATGAGTTAGACAGGGGCATGATGATACTGGTTGATTTGTTTTCAATTCCCTTCCTAATAACCCCCAGCATAGTGTTGGCCTTCTTTATTGCAGTTACACACTGTCTAGACATTTTCATTGAGTTATCCACTACAAGATTTCTCTCTTGGTCAGTCTCTGCCAGTTCAGACCCCATCAACGTGTATTTATAGTTAGGATTCTTGCATCCCCCAAAGCCTGATAGGCCTCAGTGTAATTTCAGCTTCTAGGGAGAGCTGAGGGGTGCGCTCCGGTGTTCCCTCTAAGCTGCGTGAGTGTGAGCCAGCTCACAGTTTTTTTAGCCTCCGGCTCACACGTTTTTGTCTTAGCTCAGGAAGGGAGGGCTCCAGGGCAAACTAATTCATGCAGTAGCCAAATCGCTCGCTCACAGCTTTAATGTCAGTCGCCGCTCACCAAGTAGAATTTTTGCTCACAAGACCCCACAGCTTAGAGGGAAACATTGGTCTGGAGCCGTCCTTCCTGAGCGAAGACAAAAACCTGTGAGCCGGAGGCTAAAAACCTGTGAGCTAGCTCACACTCACGCAGCTTAGAGGGAACACTGCCCACAGAGACCCCTGCAGTCTCGCCACCTTTGTCCTAAGCCATTCGTCCTCCAGGGTACTTTCCTGGCCCAGTCTGGCCTAGAGACAAGACTTAGCCGGATCGTCTAGTCGTGCGCAGGAATTTAAATCCTAGAACTCGCCCTTGATTTCCCCTGCCAAATAGAAAGTTAATTAATTGCTTCTACATCCCCGCATTGCTCAGAAGTGAAAAATACCCTTGGCAAAGAAGGAGGCGCCGGTTTAGCAGCCATCTTCGGCTGCCAAATGGCTTCCTTATTAATTTATCTATTCCGGCTGTTTTTTTCCGAGGACACCAAGGGAGGCGTGACGCCGTTCCCTCGCTGTGGCAGACTCGTGGGCCGTGGGTGGCACAGTGTATTTCGTTACAGAGATTTCCTTGGAACTCCAGATTTGGTGCTGGCATTGTTGCAGAATCGTAAACGGGAAGCAAGTTCTCAGGGAGAGACGGGAGGGCGATTCTTAAAAGCTGTCGCCCTGAAGGGTATTCCCTTGCCTGGCTGGCCCTGGGTCTCCTACCGCATTCTCGCACAGGCCTCTTGAAGTCTGTCGGATTAGAACTCAGTTCTGCTTCTTAAATTAGAGTTCTCCTGCTCTCACGCACAGCTAGTTTGGTGTAGTGGTTAGGAGCACAGACTCTAATCTGGGAGAACCAAGTTCGATTCCCCACTCCTCCATATGCAGCTGCTGGCGTGACCTTGGGTCAGTCATAAGTTCTCTCAGAGCTGTTCTCTCAGAAGCAGTCCTCCAAAGAGCTCTCTCAGTCCCACCTACCTCACAGGGTGTCTGTTGTGGGGAGGGGAAGGGAAAGGAGATTGCAAGCCACTCTGAGACTTCTTCTGGTTGTGAAGGGTGGGATATAACTCCAATCTCCTCCTCCTCCTCCTCTTCTTCTTTATACCCCGCCCTTCACTACCCAAAGGAGTCTCAGAGCGGCTTACAAACTCCTTTCCCTTCCCCTCCCTACAACAAATACCCTGGGAGGTAGGTGGGGCTGAGAGAGCTCTGACAGAAACTGCTCTTTTTCAAGAACAGCTCTTATCAGAACTATGGCTTGCCCAAGGTCATCCAGCAGTTGCAAGTGGAGGAGTAGGGGAATCAAACCCGCTTCTCCCAGATTAGAGTCCGCGCACTTAACCACTACACCAAACCAAACCAGACAAAACAAGATGGCCATGCTAGCATTCAGTCATGGGGGGAGTGGAGGGAGCCAGGCAGATGTAAGAAATATCTCTGCCTTACATGCCCCGCGAGACTTTAATAGGTCAGACAGGGCACAGATGTCTTTTGGCAGAGAGTTCCACCAGGCTAGAGCCCGGAAGGTTGAGAGGCAGGGACTTTGTGACTGAGGATGGTCATGAACCAGGAAAATCTGGTGCATTTCGGTAGGTGATTCGTGATGTGTATCTTAAACTGAAGGGGCTGCGGTGGCTCAGGGGTTAAGACGCTGAAGCTGCAGACCGGAAGGTCAGTAGTTCAGCCATTCGAGACCCGAGTGCCGCATGACGGAGTGAGTTCCCGTCTCTGGCCCCAGCTCCTGCCAACCTAGCAGTTCGAAAGCAAGAAATTGCAAGTAGATAAATAGGTACAGCTTTGGTGGGAAGGGTAACAGCATTCTGTGTGCCTCAGCATCTAGTCATGCCGGCCACATGACCACGGAGAAGTCTTCGGACAGCGCTGGCTCTCCGGCTTGGAGACGGAGATGAGCACCGCAGCCCTAGAGTCAGATTCGACTGGCTTTCGAGCAAGAGAAACCTTTACTGTCTTAAACTGAGCCCGGTAACAGACGGCTGCTACTAGAGTGTCTGCAGAATGGGAGTGATACGCATGACCCACACAGCGTCTGAAAACAACACAGCTACAGCAGTCTGCACCAACTGTACCTTCTCCTGAACCTTCTGAACCTGCACCTGTCATCAATATGCTGCTGACACCCAGTTGCACATCCTGACTTGCCGGGAGCTGCCTTCCCTGTGCTGAGTCTGTACCTGAACGTGGAGGTCAAGGGAAAATAAACTGAAACTGAATCTAGAGAAGGTGGAAGCGATGAAGATGTCTTCAGCGAATGGCCCTTCTTGGTGAGAACGAAATGGACCACCTTCCATTCCAATGTATCTAAGGAAGTGTGCGTGCACAGGAACGCTCATAACTTGAATAAAACTTCGTTGGTCTCGAAGGGGGCACTGGACTCAGACTTCAGACCAACAAAGCTGTCCCACCTGGATCTATCTTCACTGAATGGGGCGCTTCCCCCTTCTGTTGATGGGGTGTGACTTTCATTGAATGACTCACCTAAGATCTTGGGGCCCCCACTAGATCCAGGACACTGGCGAAGAAAAAAAATACCAGTTAAGTATGGTAGCGAAAATACTTTCTTCCAGTTGCATGCGCTTCAGAAGTTGTCCCCGTTTCTACAGACAACTGATCTGCCCATGCTGATCCATGCTAAGGTAGCCTTGGTGCTGGATTACTGTAATGCCTTCTCTATGGGGCTGTCCTTGAAGGTGACCGGGAAACTTCAGCTGCTACAAAATCTGGCTGCCTGTTCACCATCAGCCTCTGTCCATTGGGACCACATTTCACCAGTCCTGAAGTCTCATTGCTGGCTGCGTATTTGTTTCTGGGTCCAATTTAAGGGGTGGAGCTTACCATTCAGCTTACCTTGGGATGTACATACTTGAACTGTCTTCAATATGATGACCATCTTCAAGAAACTGAGTGAACGGTGGGGTATAAATCCAATCTTTCTCCTCCCTCCTCCTCCTTCTTCTTCTTCTTCTTCGTCTTCTTCTGCTTCTTCTTCTTCTTCTTCTGCTTCTGCTTCTTCTGCTTCTTCTGCTTCTTCTTCTTCTTGAAGGACTGTCATCTAGAGGATAGTGTGGAGTTGTTTTCTGTTGCCCCAGAAGGTTGTACCAGAACCAATGGATTGAAATTAAATCAGAAGAGTTTTCGGCTAAACATTAGGAAGAATTTCCTGACGGTTCGAGCGGTTCTTCGGGGGAACAGGCTTCCTTGGGAGGTGGTGGGCTCTCCTTCTTGGGAGGTTTCCAAACAGAGGCTAGATGGCCCTCTGACAGCCATGCAGATTCTGTGAATTTAGGAAGATCACGAGAAGGGAGGGCAGGATGGGTTGCCTCGGTGCTTAGTTCTCGTGGCCCTTTCTTACATGCCCAGGGAGATACCAATCGCCGCTTTGGGGTCAGGAAGCAAACCTGGAGGTTTTTTGCTTTCTTCTAGGCATGGGGCAGGGGTTACTGCGGGTGTGGAGGGGGAGGTATTTGAATTTCCTGCATCGTGCAGGGGGTTGGACTAGATGGAGGTCCCTTCCAACTCTATGGTTCTGTGGAGGACCATGTCTCCTAATCTGAGGCAAAGGTGCTCCTCACAGCTGGGTCCCCTCGAAGTTCCCTCACGGTCAGCAGTACCCTCGATTATGAGCCGGGGCCTTTTGTGCTGGTGCCCCTCTGCTGTGGAAGAACTTGAAATGTACTGAAAGTGGCAGCTCAGCATAATGATTCAATCAGCTCTTTATTAGGTTACATCGGAATAAGCCTGCAGAGGCTGGCTGCAAGCCGCCTTTTATTCCTCAACTCCCCACACCCAAACCACACCCAGGACACACCCCAAACACCGTGATAGGCTCTATTTACAAGTCCGTAGTCCAGACTGGGCTACTTTAGGATCTGGGCGAGCCCATTGGTGTGCCCTTTGGATCCACAGTCTCTATTGTTCTCTTGAATGAAGCTCTGGCCCTTTTCGGACCGCACGGTCAGCCATGTGGTGGAAGAAGAAGAAGAAGAAGAAGAAGAAGAAGAAGAAGAAGAAGAAGAAGAAGAAGAAGAAGAAGAAGAAGAAGAAGAAGAAGAAGAAGAAGAAGAAGAAGAAGAAGAAGAAGAAGAAGAGATTGGATTTATACTCCCGCCCTTCACTGCCCAAAGGAGCTGCGGTGGCTCAAGTGGTTAAGATGCTGAACTGCAGGCTGTGGAAGGTCCGTAGTTCAGCAGTTCAAGACCCGGGTGCCGCGTGACGGGGTGAGCTCCTGTCTCTAGTTCCAGCTCCTGCCAACCTAGCAGTTCGAAAGCAAGAAATTGCAAGTAGATAAATAGGTACCACTTTGGTGGGAAGGGAACAGCGTTCCGTGCGCCTTGGTGTTTAGTCATGCTGGCCACATGACCACGGAAACGTCTTCGGACAGCGCTGGCTCTTCGTCTTTGAAACGGAGATGAGCACCGCAACCCTAGAGTCGGATTCAACTGGCTTTCAAGCAAGGGAACCTTTACCTTTACCTTCACTGCCCAAAGGTGTCTCAGAGCGGCTTACAAACTCCTTTCCCTTCCCCTCCCCACAAAAGACACCCTCCTGTGAGGTAGGCAGTGCTGAGAGAGCTCTGACAGAAACTGCTCTTTCAGGAACAGCCATGCCAGAGCTTGTGACTGACCCAAGGTCACATCAGCAGGTGCAAGTGGAGGAGTGGGGAATCAAACCTGGTTCTCCCAGATAAGAGTCCGCGCACTTAACCACTACACCAAACTGGCCATCTTTTCTCAATACATTACAGAACTCATGGAAGTTCTAGGGTCGCCAGTCTCCAGGTGGGGCCTGGAGATCTCCCAGAATTGGAACCGAGACCCAGACCGAAGAGATCACTTCTGCTGAAGGAAACGGCCGCTTTAAAGGGTAGACTCTGTGGCATTATACCCTGCTAAGCTACTCCTCCTCCCCGAACCCTGCCCTCTCCTGGCTCCACCCCCAAATCTCCAGGAATTTCCCAGCATGCAGTTGGCAATCCCAGGAAGGGGTGAGGCAGGTACCCAACCTTGGGGCCTTCCGGAGGTATTTAAAATAACTGACGGGGCAGGCTACGCCCAGTGAGCTCTGGAGAATCCCTTTTAATTACGCATTTTAATTATTTTAATTAAGGTTATCTTTCCATTGTGTTTGTTGTGCAGCTACCTGTCTTGGCTCCAGAATGTATGAGATCAAATAAATAAAGGAGAACAGACCGGCTCTCTAGGAATCGCTCTTGCCCGGGCCCCACTGGATTCTAGAGTCGACCTAGCTTCAGGTGGGTATCCGGGTTGTTTTGGAGGCGAAGGGCAAGATTGGAGTCAAGGAGAACCAGAAAGACGAACGAAGGCTGCAGCCACACCCACTAAATCATCCACTTTCGATGCACTTTCCAACTGGATCTTGCCAGTTCACACAGTAAAAAATCCAGCTGGAAAGTGCACTGAAAGTGGATAAGAACACAAGAGCGTGAGAGAAGCCCACGTTGGATCAGGCCAATGGCCCATCCAGTCCAAAACTCTGTGTGTCACACAGTGGCCAAAACCCAGGTGCCATCAAGAGGTCCACCAGTGGGGCCAGAACTCCAGAAGCCCTCCCACTGCTTGACTCCCCCAAGCACCAAGAAGACAGAGCATCACTGGCCCAGACGGAGTCCATCTGTACCTCGTGGCTAAGAGCCAATGATGGACCTCTGCTCCTGATGTTCCATAAGAACATAAGAGAAGCCAATGCTGGATCAGGGCAATGGCCCATCCAGTCCAACACTCTGTTGCACAGTGGCCAAAAATACCAGGTGCCATCAGGAGGTCCAGCAGTGGGGCCAGGACACCAGAAGCCCTCCCACGGCATGTGCTTAGTCTGCTTAATGGTTAATCGGCCACTGGGAGGAACCGGTTGGCCACTGTGTGAGACAGGAGGCTGGACTAGACGGACCACTGGTCTGACCCAGCAGGGCTCTTCTGATGTTCTTGTGAAGGAAGGCCTCAGCCTCTGTGCCCTGTTGTTGGCCGTCCAGAGGAACTGGCTGGCCGCTGCATGAGACAAGATGCTGGACTTGATGGACCCTCAGTGGTCTGATCCAGCAGGGCTCTTCTTGTGTTCTTATGAAGACCTCGGCTTCTCTACCCTGTTGTTGGCCCTCCAGAGGAACTGGTTGGCCGCTGTGTGAGACAAGATGCTGGACTTGATGGACCCTCACTGGTCTGATCCAGCAGGGCTCTTCTGATGTTCTTCTGAAGGCCTCGGCCTCTCTGCCCTGTTTTTGGCCCTCCAGAGGAACTGGTTGGCCACTGTGTGAGACAGGATGCTGGACTGGATGGACCCTCACTGGTCTGATCTAGCAGGGCTCTTCTTGTGTTCTTATGAAGGCCTCGGCCTCTCTGCCCTGTTGTTGGCCCTCCAGAGGAACTGGCTGGCCGCTGTGTGAGACAGGATGCTGGACTTGATGGACCCTCACTGGTCTGATCCAGCAGGGCTCTTCTTGATGTTCTTCTGAAGGCCTCGGCCTCTATGCCCTGTTATTGGCCCTCCAGAGGAACTGGCTGGCCCCTATGTGAGACAGGATGCTGGACTAGATGGACCCTCACTGATCTGATCCAGCAGGGCTCTTCTGATGTTCTTCTGAAGGCCTCGGCCTCTCTGCCCTGTTGTTGGCCCTCCAGAGGAACTGGTTGGCCACTGTGTGAGACAGGATGCTGGATTTGATGGACCACTGTTCTCATTCAGCAGGGCTCTTCTTGTGTTCTTATGTTCTCATCATGTTTTATCCCTAACCAAGAAACCGGCAGCTGCATTTGACACAAGCTGTTTCCAACTGAGTGATCCTCAACAGCAGTCCAAAATAGAATATAGTCTGGAGGTTACGGAAGCACAAACCAATGCTGTCAGCTCAAGAGTTAAGAGTACTGGTCTCCAAATCAACCTTCTCCTCAAAAAGCAAGGTAGACAAGCACTTCCAAGCTCTTCACACGGTCACAGAAGATCAACTTGACCTGCTCTACTTGAGACAGATCGATCCCTTCGCCATCTGTTCTGCTTTCCCAAATAACAACACATGTCGACTCAGAGAACTTTCTCTCCTTCTCCCAAAGTACTAGAACTCAAGGGCATCCAGTGAGGCTGATGGGCAGTAGGTTCAAGGTGGACAAAAGGATATACTACTTTACACAGAGAGTGCTTCAAATGTGGAATTCACTGCCAGAGGAGGTTGCGATGGCTGCAGGAATAGATAGCTTTAAAGGGGTTTTAGACATATTCATGGAAGAGAGATCCTGTACGTTATGAAGGTAGGTTTTTTTGCCTCTTAGTATTCAGAACATGGGGTTGACTGTAATATATGATATTAATAGTTTGGTTTTACTTGTAATTGTAATAGTGTGAACTTCTTGAAGAAGAATTATCGAAACGAAGATCAAAATCCGGAGTCTTCGTCCATTTTGCCTGTCTACCATTTATGGACTTGTACTATTTATGGACCTGCACATTATATGATGTAATCTGGTTTTACTGATATATGTGGTCCCTTATTATATAAAATGACTTTTGTGCATGACTTTTTGAGCACTTGTGGTCTGCGTTATTTGTACAGTGTTTGTCTACCTGCTGCGTATCATCCACTGTGTGAGACAGGATGCTGGACTAGAGGGACTCTCACCGGTCTGATCCAGCAGGGCTCTTCTTGTGTTCTTATGAAGGCCTCGGCCTCTCTGCCCTGTTGTTGGCCCTCCAGAGGAACTGGTTGGCCACTGTGTGAGACAGGAGGCTGGACTAGATGGACCCTCACTGGTCTGACCCAGCAGGGCTCCTCTGATGTTCTTATGAAGGCCTCGGCTTCTATGACCTATTGTTGGCCCTCCAGAGGAACTGGTTGGCCACTGTGTGAGACAGGCTGGACTCGATGGACCCTCACTGGTCTGATCAAGCAGGGCTCTTCTGATGTTCTTATGAAGGCCTCAGCCTCTGTGACCTGTTGTTGGTCCTCCAGTGGAACTGGTTGGCCCCTGTGTGAGACAGGATGCTGGAATCGATGGACCCTCACTGGTCTGATCCAGCAGGGCTCTTCTGATATTCTTATGAAAACCTCGGCTTCTATGACTTGTTGTTGGTCCTCCAGAGGAACTGGTTGGCCACTGTGTGAGACAGGATGCTGGAATCGATGGACCCTCACTGGTCTGATCAAGCAGGGCTCTTCTGAGGTTCTTATGAAGGCCTCAGCTTCTCTGCCTTGTTGTTGGCCCTCCAGAGGAACTGGTTGTCCACTGTATGAGACTAGGCGCTGGACTAGATGGACCACTGGTCTGATCTAGTTCACTCTGGATTCAAATTGGGTCAAAGCACACAATACGGCAGCCACGGATTCAACCCAAGTTAGTCAGTGCCGTTTTACAGAGGAATTTGACCACTTTAAAAAAATGCCTTGAGGGCTTGATCTTGATGGGGCCTGTGGTGTATGTCTGGGGGACCAGCTGATTATGTCCCCTTCTTGCACACCATTGTCGCTATGGACCAGGCCCAAGGTGAGGGGACTTACAGTACTGCCAGCAAAGTAAGAACTGCTTGTCACAGCTAGTTCTTGGCCTCCAGAGGTTCTCCAGGGCAGTGACCCACAGTAATACAAGTTGATGGGGTCCGAACTGGTGGAGACTAACCAAGAGGGAGATCTTGGAGTCATAGTAAATAACTCACTGAAAATGTCAAGACAGTGTGCGACTGCAATAAAAAAAAGGCCAACGCTATGCTGGGGATTATTAGGAAGGGAACTGGAAACAAATCAGCCAGTATCATCATGCCCCTGTATAAATCAATGATGTGACCTCATTTGGAGTTCTGTGTACAGTTCCGGTCACCACACCTCAGAAAGGATATTATGGCATTGGGAAAAGTGCTGAAAAGGGCAACTAGGATGATAAAAGGGTCGGAACACTTTCCCTATGAAGAAAGGTTAAAGCGCTTGGGGCTCTTTAGCTTGGAGAAACGACGGCTGAGGGGTGACATGATCAAGGTTTACAAGATTATGCATGGGACAGAGCAGGTAGAGAAAGAAGTACTTTTCTCCCTTTCTCACAATACAAGAACTCGTGGGCACTCAATGAAATTGCTGAGCAGTCAGGTTAGAACAGATAAAAGGAAGTCCTTCTTCACTCAAATAGTGATTAACACATGGAATTCACTGCCACAGGAGGTGGTGGCGGCTACAAGCCTGGACGGCTTCAAGAGGGAATTAGATAAACATCTGGAGCAGAGGTCCATCAGTGGCTATCAGCGACAAGGTATAGATAGGAACTCTCAGTCTGGGGCAAGTGATGCTCTGTATTCTTAGTGCTTGGAGGGGGGCAACAGTGGGAGGGCTTCTGGTGTCCTGGCCCCACTGCTGGACTTCCTGATGGCACCTGGTATTTTTGGCCACTGTGTGACACAGAGTGTTGGACTGGAGGGGCCATTGGCCTGATCCAACACTGGCCTCTCTTGTGTTCTTAGGTAATTTTCCCTGCTAGTTAAATGTCCCCAGCGTCCCCGGAGCAGCAAATCTGGCGTTGGCCGCAATACCAACAAGAGCTTTAAATGAAACTGAATCAAGCTGCGGTCGCAACCAACCCATAAAAAACAGAATCCCCCAATAAATAGCGCCTGGAGCGGCCATAAAACCGCTCCGAACCACAAGGGAAACAAACAATAAACAGGTAAGAGGTGAAAAGCAAACCAATAATCCCAGGACAAACGCCCCAAAAGGTCAAGGGATGACATCGTTAAAGACCTTCTGCAACTGGGGCAGAGTTCATCAGCTTCCAGATGGGTGTGGCTGGGGTTGCCAACTCCGGTTTGGGAGATTCCTGGAGATCTGGGGCTGGAGCCGAGGGAGGGAAAGGAAGGGATCTTGCAGGGGCACAATGCCGTAGAATCCACCCTCCAAAGCAGCCATTTTCTCTAGGGGAAATGGTCAGGGTGCACCTGGAGTCCTGTGTGCGGTTTTGGAGGCCTCATTTCCCAAAGGGATGTGGGCAGAACGGAGCAGGGGCAGAGGAGAGCGACGAGGGTGATCGGGGGGGCCTGGAGACCAAGAAGCTCTCCAAGGAAAGGCCGAGGGATTTGGGAATGTCCAATCTGGAGAAGAGGAGGCGGAGGGGGGGCAGGATGGCTCTCTCTGTTGCCCGGAGATCAGTTCTAACTCTGGAAGATCTCCATGTCCGATCCTGTGGAGTCTACAGTGTAGACTGACAACCCTGGTTTGCGGCTGAATGGCAAAGTATCAGTTCTGCACCCAGAAGGTCCCGGGTTCAATACTTGGCACCTGCCGCTGAGGTTCCATTGATCCCTGTGCATGATGCAACAGCCTCCATAGCAGCTGGTAGTCGTTGGAAGAAGATGCCAGCGGCAGAGAATATGAAGCATTACCCCAAGCTAGGCTTAGGAAATTAGGTAAAGCCATTCTGTCCCTTGAGAGTCCCTTGGACTGCAAGGAGATCAAATCAGTCAATCCTAAAAGAAATCAACCCTGACTGTTCCCTGGAAGGCCAGATCCTGAAGCTGAAGCTCAAATACTTTGGCCACCAAATGAGAAGGGAGCCCTCCCTGGAGAAGACCCTGATGCTGGGAAAGATTGAAGGTCAAAGAAGAAGGGGACGGCAAAGGATGAGATGGTGAGACAGTGTCATCGATGCAACGAACATGAAATTGAGCAAACTTCAGCGGACAGCGGAAGACAGGAGGGCCTGGCGTAATCTGGTCCATGGGGTCGCGAAGAGTCGGACTCGACTGTGCGACTGAACAACAACAAAATTCTGTCCCTTTGGGGGTCCCTTCTAAACAGAACCTTTATAGCCCTGAGGTGTAAGTTGAGGTCAGTTTGGTGTAGTGGTTAAGTGCACGGACTCTTATCTGGGAGAACCGGGTTTGATTCCCCACTCCTCCACTTGCACCTGCTGATGTGACCTTGGGTCAGTCACGAGCTCTGGCACAGCTGTTCTCTCCAGGACAGTTTCTGCCAGAAGTTCTCTCAGCCCCCCACCTACCTCACAGGGTGTCTGTTGTGGGGAGGGGAAGGGAAAGGAGTTTGTCAGCCGCTCTGAGACGCCTTTGGGCAGTGAAGGGCGGGGTATAAATCCAAACTCTTCTCTTCTTCTTCTTCTTGAGAGTTTTCTGAGTTTATGGTCTACAAGCTGGAGTATCTACCTGGGGAAGGGCTGGTGTTTGTGATTGGGGGCCCTGTCTTCGTTGGGTGGGGGCGATCACACGGAGGCGGATTACCCCGCTTACAACCTTGCAAGGTAGATTTGGCCGAGACAGTGGAACTGGCCCAGAGTTGCCCGATAAACTCAACCTCAATGTGATTCTTTTATGACGTATTGTTGGTTTCAGCTTATTTTACTTGGAAGAAGCAGAATGTCGGTTTTGAGAGAAGCAAATTTCAGTTGAGGCGAGGCCTGTGACAGCAGGCATTCTCATGTCAGGAGCTGGCAAACCTAGGATATGCCATTAATTGCGGTAGATTTTCCGGGCTGGGTGGCCGTGGTCTTGGCATTGTAGGACCTGACGTTTCGCCAGCAGCTGTGACTGGCATCCTCAGAGGTATAACACAGAAAGATGGAGGACTCTCTGTGTCAAGGTGAGCAGAAAAATGGTAGGCAGGTAATTCATATCTACCCTGGAAGGTGGGGTAGGGCTGAGTCATTCTCTTGTAGGAGTTCCCCCAGTCTATGAACATGCTAATGGAGGAGCTTTCCTGAGGAGGTTCTTTTGTCTATGGATTGTTTCCTGCGGAGGTTTCCTGTTTCCTGAGGAGGTTCTTTTGTGTGTGGAATGGCTGTTGAAACTCTAATCTTATCTGTAGTGCTATTGTCAGCTGTAGAGCCTTTTGTGTTTTTCAGGACAGGAAACCATGCCCTATTTATTTTTAAACTCTCTTCTTTCCTGTCAAAATTGTGTTTATGTTTATGAATTTCAATGGCTTTCCTGTGTAATCTGACATAGTAATTGGAAGTGTTGTCCAGTCTTTCAGTGTTTTGGAACCAAATGCTGTGTCCCGTTTGGATATGTCAGTTTTGCAAACTTGTATGCAGCGCAGCCTCGTTTACAGAGCGTCAGGTCTGCATCTGGGAGATCTGTGTATGAATATCCAGTTGAACATGAATAGAAATAGGGTTGCCAACTAGGTTGGGAAATTTGGGGGGTGGAGCCTGGGGAGGGGAGGGGCTTCCGCAGGGTAGAATGCCTTCGAGTTCACCTTCGAAGGCAGCCATTCCCTCCAGGGAAACCAATCTCTGTCGTCTGGCAATCAGTCATAATTCCGAGAGATAAGAATATAAGAGAAGCCAATGTTGGATCAGGCCAGTGGCCCATCCAGTCCAACACTCTGTATCACACAGTGGCCAAAAATACCAGGTGCCATCAGGAGGTCCAGCAGTGGGGCCAGGACACTAGAAGCCCCCCCACTGTTTCCCTCCACAAGCGCCAAGAATAGAGAGCATCACTTGCCCCAGACCGAGAGTTCCTATCTATGCCTTAAGGACGTAAGAACATAAGAGAAGCCACTGTTGGATCAGGCCAATGGCCCATCCAGTCCAACATTCTGTGTCACACAGTGGCAAAAGATATCAGGTGCCATCAGGAGGTCCAGCAATGGGGCCAGGACACCAGAAGCCCTCCCACTGTTGCCCCCCACCCCAAGCACCAAGAATACAGAGCATCCCTTGCCCCAGACAAAAGAACATAAGAGAAGCCAATGCTGGATCCGACCAGTGGCCCATCCAGCCCAACACTCTGTGTCACTCAGTGGCCAGAAATACCAGGAGCCATCAAGAGGTCCACCTGTGGGGCCAGGACACTAGAAGCCCTCCCACTGTTGCCCCCCGCAAGCACCAAGAATACAGAGCATCCCTTGCCCCCGACTGATGTCCAGCCACCGCCTGTAGGTTGGCAATCCCATTACCACGTGACCATCTCTTCTTGTGGCTTGGCCTGTGCACCATTTTGGGTGTGGGGGGGTGTCTGTATCTTCATCTAATCAAGATAAGAAGCCTACAGCAGTGTTTGGTCAAAGAACAGGACTCTAAAATGCTAAGTAATTACGAGCACGGCAAACAACTGGGTAGCACTTAAGTTGTAAATTATCGGGGGGGGGGTGTGGAGAAAGCAGAGGAGATTGACCTCTGCTGGACCAGACCAAAGGTCCTTATCATCGGGCCCTCTGGTCAAACAGCTGCCTCTAAAAACTCACAAAGGGAGATGACCACTGGACTCTACTGCCCTACTCAGAACAAAGTTTGAGTCCAGTGCTGCTGGGTTTGCCATGTCTGCGTTGGGACATACCTGGAGACTTTGGGGGTGGGTCCAGGAGAGGGCGGGGTTTGGGGAGGGGAGGGGCCTCCGCAGGGTATGATGCCATAGAACAGGAAGGGCCAGACTTGCTTAACATTAAGAGCCACATGGAATAAACTTCAGACGTTTGGGAGCCGCAAGACATGAACGGATATCACACACACGGTTTTACTGAGAGATATGCAAATCTGAGACCGCCAAAAATAAAAACAAAAGGTGTAAAAGCAGATATCGGTAATGATATTTTTCATTGTGGTCGATTTTCTGGGTTGGGTGGCCGTGGTCTCGGCACTGTAAAGTAAAGGTAAAGGTTCCCTTGCTCGAAAGCCAGTCGAATCCGACTCTAGGGTTGCGGTGCTCATCTCCGTTTCAAAGCCGAAGAGCCAGCGCTGTCCGAAGACGTTTCCGTGGTCATGTGGCCGGCATGACTAAACACCAAGGCGCACGGAACGCTGTTACCTTCCCACCGAAGTGGTCCCTATTTATCTACTTGCAATTTCTAGCTTTCGAACTGCTAGGTTGGCAGGAGCTGGAACTAGAGACGGGAGCTCACCCTGTCATACGGCACCCGGGTCTCGAACTGCTGAACTACTGACCTTCCACAGCCTGCAGTTCAGCGTCTTAACCACTTGAGCCACCGCAGCTCCACTGTAGGACCTGACATTTCACCAGTAGCTGTGACTGGCATCCTCAGAGGTCTAACACAGAAAGATGGAGTACTCTCTGTGTCAAGGTGAGAAGAAGAAAAATGGTAGGCAGGTAATTTATATCTACCCTGGAAGGTGGGGTAGGGCTGAGTCATGATCTTGTAGTAGTTCTCCAGGCTATGAACATGCTAATGGAGGAGCTTTCCTGAGGAGGTTCTTTTGTCTACTGATTGTTTCCTGAGGTGGTTTCCTGTTTCCTGAGGAGGTTCTTTTGTGTATTATTTTTGTGTAATATTTACATTTGCCCAATGATATTTATTTGCTTGCTAATGTTATTTATTTGTCTGAGAGAGAAAGAGAGAGGGCTGGGGGAAAGAATGAAAGAATGAAAGAGGTGGAAAGAAAGAAAGAGAGAAATAAAAAAAGCAAACGGATGAGGGAGGGAAGGAAGGAAAAGAGAGAGAGAAAGAAAGGAAGGGAGAAAGAGAGAGAAAGGTGGAAAGAAAGCAAATAGATGGGGAGGAAGGAAGGGAGAAAGAGATAGAGAGAAAAGTGGAAAGAAAGCAAATAGATGGGGGAGGAAGGAAGGGTAAAAGAGAGAAAGAGGTGGAAAGAAAAGAAATAAATGGGGGACAGGGGACTGAGGGGAGAGGTGGGAAGAAAGCAACTTCAACATTAAATGTGTTCTCCAGCTGGGGGGGTGGCTTTGAGAATGCATTTAAAGTTTAACTTGTTTGCTTTCTTTACTCCCCCCACCTCAAGCCTACCCAGGGAAGGGGAAACTGGCTGGGGAAGGGAAGACTGATCGGGGAGCCATGCTTCCTCTTAACTTCCCCGGCCACCCTGGCAGGAGAAGAAGAGATTGGATTTATACCCCATCCTTCACTACCCGAAGGAGTCTCAGAGCGGCTGGCAAACTCCTTTCCCTTCCCCTCTCCACAACAGACACCCTGTGAGGTAGGTGGGGCAGAGACAACGCTCTTGAGAACTGCTCCTGAGAGAACAGCCCTGAGAGAACTTGTAACTGACCCCTCAGAAGAAACAGGAACTTACATGTGAGGGGAAAGAAGGAGGAGATTGGATTTATACCCCGCCCTTCACTACCTGAAGGAGTCTCAGAGCAGCTTACAAACTCCTTTCCCTTCCCCTCCCCACAACAGACACCCTGTGAGGTAGGTGGGGCTGAGAGAGCTCTTTCAAGGACTCCTTGCGAGAGAGCAGCTCTGAAGCAACTTATGACTGACCCAAGGTCACACCAGCAGCTGCATGTGGAGGAGGAGTGGGGAATCAAACCTGGTTCTCCCAGATTAGAGTCAGCACTCCTAAACCGCTACACCAAACTGGCTGTGTGTATACTGGCCAAGAGAGAGATCATGGAATCGTAGTAGATAACTCACTGAAAATGTCGAGACAGTGTGCGACTGCAATAAAAAAATCCAACACTATGCTGGGGATTATTAGGAAGGGTATTGAAAACAGATCAGCCAATATCATAATGCCCCTATATAAAACGATGGTGCGACCTCATTTGGAATACTGTGTACAGTTCTGGTCACCAAACCTTAAAAAGGATATTATAGCTTTGGAAAAAGTGCAGAAGAGGGCAACTAGAATGATAAAAGGGTTGGAGAACTTTCCCTGTGAGGAAAGGTTGAGGCACTTGGGGCTTTTTAACTTGGAGAAATGACGGCTCTGGCCCGTAGCTAACATGGGGCCCACGGGGCCCGACCCCCTCGTGTTTCCCCTGGGCCCCCTCCCTCCTGGGCTGCCCCCAAAGTGCTCCAACTTACCACCTGCACTGTACTTTCATTTAATTAGCTGGCGGGCCCCACTGAGGCCTCCTCCCAAAGAATTCCATAGCTACGGGGCTGCGACGGCTGAGGGGTGACATGATCGAGGTTTATAAGATTATGCATGGGATAAAGCAGGTTGAGAAAGAAGTACTTTTCTCCCTGTTTCACAATACAAGAACTTGTGGGCACTCCATGAAATGGCTGAGCAGTCGGGTTAGAAAAAATAAAAGGAAGTCCTTCTTCACCCAAAGAGTGATTAACACTTGGAATTCACTGCCACAGGAGGTGGTGGCAGCTACAAGTATGGACAGTTTCAAGAGGGAATTAGATAAGCATATGGAGCAGAAGTCCATCAGTGGCTATTAGCCACAGGGTATAGATGGGAACTCTCAGTCTGGGGCAGGTGATGCACTCTGTTCTTGGTGCTGGAGGGGGCAGCAGTGGGAGGGCTTCTGGTGTCCCGGCCCCACTGCTGGACCTCCTGATGGCACCTGGTATTTTTGGCCGCTGTGTGACAGAGTGTTGGACTAAATGGGCCATTGGCCTGATCCAACATTGGCTTCCCTTATGTTCTTACCCTTCTGAGGTCCCCCCCCCAAAAAAAAACCCCTTCCCCTCCCAGGACTCTGCCACCAACATCTCCTGCAATTTCCCAATCCGGGCTTGATATCCTTGCAAAGGTTAAGAATGATGACGACAGCGATGATTCATATCTCGTTATGCTTGATGTGATGCTCCAACGTCGTGAAAGCAAGAGAGCCTGCCGACACGTGTGTGAGAGAAGCCGTTGCCTAACGCCCAGCCTTTTGTGTCAGAGGAAAAATTAATGCCAACAAGCCCTCCGAGGGGTGTGAACCGCAGGGGCTTCCAGGATTGCACAGAAAGGCGTTAGAACTGGCATGAAATGGGGGGGGGGCAAAGTTCTCCCCGGCCTACTCCCCCCTCTCCAGGGAGTTGGTTTTGGTTCCACCGTCGGCTGACTCAGCACAACGCCGCAGACTTTGCTCGGGAGGGAGTTAAAAATTGATTTGGTAGGAGGGAGAGAGATTAATCTCCTCGGATCGGCCTGCGAGAAGCCAGGCCCGTCGTTTGCCGCTTGAGCCGGATGGCGGAGAAACGAAATGACCGACTGGTATCATGATAAGGCACAGGGCTCTTTTTGTAGCAGGAACTCCTTTGCATATTAGGCAACACCCCCCTAATGTAGCCAGTCCTCCAAGAGCTTACAGAGCTCTTCTTACAGGGGCTACTGTAAGCTCTTGGAGGATTGGCTACGTCGGTGTGTGTGTGTGGCCTAATATGCAAAGGAGTTCCTGCTACAAAAAGAGCCATGGATGGATGGATAGATAGATGGCCCATTTTATAGCAGGAACTCCTTTGCATATCAGGCGACACACACCCTAATGTAGCCAATCCTCCAAGAGCTTACAGAGCTCTTCTTACAAGGGCTATTGCAAGCTCTTGAAGGATTGGCTACATTAAGGGGGTGTCACCTAATATGCAAAGGAGTTCCTGCTACAAAAGAGCCCTGATAAGGCCTGAGAATCCATATTCCCTGACTGATATTTAAAAGCTTCACGTCGGAATCTCCGGATGGAGTTGTTATGTACTGAATGTGAATCGCTCCTCTCTATTCACATGTTAAGCTTGAGTCTGAACGTGGCGCTTCAGATGTCGCATTGCTATTGGTCGGTTTCTGCGAAACCTGTGTAATGACCCAATCACTGAGCGAGATTGTGGCAAAGAGGGAACGGTCCTGATTGGCCTTTATCCCTGTATCCTGATTGGCTTTCATCCCAGCGTTACTATTGGTTCTTATCTGACTATGGGTGTGGCTTTGACAGCCCGGGAGAGTTTAAAAGAAGGAGCTGTGCTCCCCTTGTTGTTGTGTGTTCAGTTGTGTGTTCCTGACTTACAGTTGCTGTTTAATAAAGCTGAAATCACTTGAAGATGAATCCTTTGTTGAGTCTCATACTTAACAGGAGTCAGCCCTCAACTCTCCCTAGAAGTGAAAATGACGAAACAGAGACTATCATCTTTCGGCCACATTAGGAGAAGGCAGGAGTCACTGGAAGGGACGACCGTGCAAGGAAAGGGGGGAGGCAGATGAGGGCGCAACGGGAGAGGGGTTGACTCCATCAAGGCAGACGTGGCCCTCTGGGTGCAAGACTTGAGCAAGGCCATCAAAGATAAACAGGCACTAAGCCTCTGAGTCCCAGAGCCAAGAGGCAACGTTAGGGGGAAAGTCTCGGCCTCTATTACGCTGTTGTTGGCCTTCCAGAGGAACTATTTGGCTACCATGTGAGACAGGATGCTGGAATAGATGGACCCCTGGTCTGATCCAGGAGGGCTCTTCTGATGTTCTTATGAAGGCCTCGGCCCCTCTGCCCTGTTGTCGGCCCTCCAGAGGAACTGGTTGTCCACTGTGTGAGACAGGATGCTGAACTAGATGGACCACTGGTTTGATCCTCTTCTTACATTCTTATGAAGGAAGGCCTCAGCCTCTCTGTCCTGTTGTTGGACCTCCAGAGGAACTGGTTGGCCGTTGTGTAAGGCAGGATGCTGTTGATGGACCACTGCTCTGATCCAGCAGGGCTCTCCTAATGTTCTTATGAAGGCCTGCCTCAGCCTCTCTGCCCTGTTGTTGACCATCTAGAGGAACTGGCTGATCACTGTGTGAGACAGGATGCTGGACTAGATGGACCCCTGGTTTGATCCAGCAGGGCTCTTCTGATGTTATTATGAAGGTGTCGGCCTCTCTGCCCTGTTGTTGGCCCTCCAGAGGAACTGGTTGTCCACTGTGTGAGACAGGATGCTGAACTAGATGGACCACTGGTCTGATCCAGCAGGGCTCTTCTGATGTTCTTATGAAGGCCTCGGCCCCTCTGCCCTGTTGTTGGCCCTCCAGAGGAACTGGTTGTCCACTGTGTGAGACAGGATGCTGAACTAGATGGACCACTGGTTTGATCCTCTTCTTACATTCTAATGAAGGCTTGCCTCAGCCTCTCTGCCCTGTTGTTGACCATCTAGAGGAACTGGCTGATCACTGTGTGAGACAGGATGCTGGACTAGATGGACCCCTGGTTTGATCCAGCAGGGCTCTTCTGGTGTTCTTATGAAGGCCTTGGCCTCTCTGCCCTGTTGTTGGACCTCCAGAGGAACTGGTTGGCAACTGTCTGAGACAGGATGCTGGACTAGATGGACCACTGCTTTGATCCAGCAGGGCTCTTCTGATGTTCTTATGAAGGCCTCAGCCTCTCTGTCCTGTTGCTGGTCCTCCAGAGGAACTGGCTGGCCACTCTGTGAGGCAGGATGCTGGATTAGATGGACCACTGGTCTGATCTAGCAGGGGTCTTCTGATGTCCTTATGAAGACTTCAGCCTTTGTGCCCCGTTGTTGACCCTCCAGAGGAACTGGTTGGCCACTGTGTGAGACAGGATGCTGGACTACACGGACCTTTACTGGTCCTCAATCCATCAGGAGTGGCATTTCAGGAGGGGGGCGGCTGAGCTGCTGTGGTAGGGACAAATCGGTGAAAATCACCCCCTTCTCTTTGCACCCTTAGAAATCTAAGGGTTCACAGCTCTATAACCTCCTCGGGTTTTCAAATACAGTGGCCAACTAGTTCCTCTGGAGGGCCAACAACAGGGCAGAGAGGTTGAGGCCTTTCCCTGATGTGGCTTCCTGGCTCTGGGATTCAGAGGTTGACTGCGTCTGAAGGTGGAGGTTCTCCTCAGTCACCATGGCTAGTAGTCACTGATAGACTTATCTCCTCCATGAATCTATCTTTCCAAGCTGTTTATTCCTGTGGCCATCACTGTATCCTATGGCAATTAATTCCACATTTTAATTACTCTTATTTATTTATTTATTTTAAAATTGTATCCCACCTTTCTGCCCATACAAGAAGAAGAAGAGGAAGAAGAAAAAGAGGAGGAGGAGATTGGATTTATACCCTGCCCTTCACTACTGGAAGGAGTCTCAGAGTAGCTTACAATCTCCTTTCCCTTCCCCTCCCCACAACAGACACCCTGTGAGGTAGAAGAAGAGAAGAGATTGGATTTACACCCCGCCCTTCACTACCTGAAGGAGTCTCAGAGCAGCTCACAAACTCACTTCCCTTCCCCTCCCCACAACAGACACCCTGTGAGGTAGAAGAAGAAGAAGAGATTGGATTTACACCCCGCCCTTCACTACCCAAAGGAGTCTCAGAGCGGCTTACAAACTCCCTTCCCTTCCTCTCCCCACAACAGACACCCTGTGAGGTAGAAGAAGAGAAGAGATTGGATTTACACCCCGCCCTTCACTACCTGAAGGAGTCTCAGAGCGGCTTACAAACTCCTTTCCCTTCCCCTCCCCACAACAGACACCCTGTGAGGTAGAAGAAGAGATTGGATTTACACCCCGCCCTTCACTACCCGAAGGAGTCTCAGAGCGGCTTACAATCTCCTTTCCCTTCCCCTCCCCACAACAGACACCCTGTGAGGTAGAAGAAGAAGAGATTGGATTTACACCCCGCCCTTCACTACCCGAAGGAGTCTCAGAGCGGCTTACAATCTCCTTTCCCTCCCCCCCCCCACAACAGACAACCTGTGAGGTAGGAGGGGCTGAGAGAGCTCTGACAGAAACTAACCTTTTTAAGAACAGCTCTGAGAGAACTTGTGACTGACCTAGGGTCTCACCAGCAGCTGCATGTGGAGAAGTGGGGAATCAAACCCGGTTCTCCCAGATTAGAGTCCGCGCATTTCACCACTACACCAAACTGGCCTTCTCTGATCTTCATCTCGGCATTTACAGAAGATACCTTGTTTTATCTTTTCTTTTAAGTTTCACATTATTATATTTGTCTTTTTACAGTTGTATATTTTTATTTTTGAAGTTTATTTATTGTATGTTTGTTATTGCTCTTATCATGTGTATTTTATATCCTGTTAGCCACCCCAAGTCCCCTTTAGGGGGGAGGCAGGGAGCAGGATATAAAGTTGATAAATAATTTTTTAAAAATTAAATAAAGGTGGCTAACAATTTTAAAACATACCTAAGACGATCCCTTCTTTAAGACAATTAAGATGAACACACACACCGCCCTGGCCAATGTTCCTTCTAAGCTGTGGAGTCTTGTGAGCTAAAATTCTACTTTGTGAGCTGCTGGCATTAAAGTTGTGAGCGAGCGATTGGGCTCCGGCATCAATTAGTTTGCCTTGGAGCCATCCTTCCTGAGCAAAGACAAAAAATGTGTGAGCCAGAGGCTAAAAAACTGTGAGCTAGCTCACACTCACTCAGCTTAGAGGGTACACTGGCCCTGACCTGTCTAGCCCAGAGTAGCCTGATCTCATCAGATCTCGGAAGCTAAGCAGGGTCGGTCCTGGTTAGCACTTGGATGGGAGACCAGCAAGGAAATCCGGGGTTGCTACATACAGACAGGCCCTGGCAAACCACCTCTGAATGTCTTCTGCCTTGAAAACACCACGGGGTCGCCACAAGTCAACTGTGACTTGATAAGCAAAAACCTCCAGTGTCATTAAGCCGATTTTTAGAAGAATTGAAATACAGACAAAACATAAGAACAGCAATTAAGAGGTCAGTTCGGAAGGAGGGACCAGTGAAGGAATGCCAAATGAAACAAAGAAGTCTTCCGTTGCCAGCAGAAGATGTCGACAGAAGGGGACGGATGAATCCCTCTGGGGAGAGGGTTCCAACATCATGGTGCCACAACTGAGGAGGCCCTTTCCTGAGCTGCCACCACCTAGGCTGTGGTCACACGGTCATTTTGATCGGGTTTCACCACTGTTCCCTCTCACAATTAAAATTGCTGATCAGATGCCCACATCCATCTCCCACACCGAAGCAGGCTCACTCATACAATCCTCCCGCTTCCCTAGCGAGTTTTCCAACACCGGGAAAATCAAGTACTTTCTGGATACTTGCACTCTGAATCTGCGATTTTGCCTATCTGGACAGCCATCTCTCGCAATGATTGCAATTAGGTCATCTGAGTGTCCTTCTTCTGGTAGGGTTTTTTTTTTTTGGCGACTTTCACCATTGTGCGCATGCGCTTATGTCACCTCAGAGGGGGAGATAACGGCAAGCAAATTCCATCACCGATGGTTCTTTTATAAAGTCTCTGATGCACTTTTGTGGAAGTTTTGTTTCTCTTTATAGGCGCAAACGCCATTCTGTGGGACATGTCATTGATTCATGCAGTCCTAAATTGTGGTTTTAAAATGTTGGTTTTCTGTATTTTTAAACAGACTATTTTATGTATTTTATTTGTATTGTCAGTCGCCCCAAGCTCCGTGAGGAAGAAAGGCGGCTAATAAATGACTCAAATAAAATAACATTTCGTCGTTGCCCCCCACAGAGATGGAGGGCTCTGTCCTCCTTGAATTCATCCTCCTTGAAAGCAGCTAAACCAGTGGCCACCATTTCATCATACGGCAGCGAATCCCAGAAGCGAATGACTCTCTGATGGGGAAAAAGGACTTTCGTTGGTCCGTCCAGAAAATCTTGCCCATCTGCTTCAGCTGGTGAGTTCTCCGAAATTACGGCCTACCAGCGTCATTTCCCTCAAGGTGAGAAATCTCCCTTCAGTCAAAGGTTTCCGCCATTCTTTCCAAGGGCCACACCTAGAAACCAAACAATTATTTTGCTTTGCATGGTCAACACTGGCAGATGGACACATAGATTGCAAACACAGAGAATTCAGGATAAGATGATCCACCTTCCATGTACAACTGTGGGGAAGGAGAAAGGAGGCTGACCCATGTTGCTTTCAGTAAAAGGTAAAGGTTCCCTTGCTCGAAAGCCAGTCGAATCCGACTCTAGGGTTGCGGTGCTCATCTCCGTTTCAAAGCCAAAGAGCCAGCGCTGTCCGAAGACGTTTCCATGGACTAAACACCAAGGCGCACGGAATGCTGTTACCTTCCCACCGAAGTGGTACCTATTTATCTACTTGCAATTTCTTGCTTTCGAACTGCTAGGTTGGCAGGAGCTGGAACTAGAGACGGGAGCTCACTCCATCTTGCGGCACCCGGGTCTTGAACTGCTGAACTACTGACCTTCCACAGCCTGCAGTTCAGCGTCTTAACCACTTGAGCCACCGCAGCTCCTTAGTCGCTTTCAGTAGTGAAGGTTAATTAAGAAGCTGCGTCCCGGAGTAGAAATCAGATAGAAAAGGTCTGGTTTTGCAACACAAAAAACAAAACACAAGATCCAAAATAGCTGGAGAGTAAATATCGAACACCAGTGTTTCACTACAGAGGATGAAGTGATGGCTACAGGCATAGATAGGGTTGGAACACTTTCTCTATGGAAAAAGGTTGAGGTGCTTGGGGCTCTTTAGCTTGGAGATACGACAGCTGAGGGGTGACATGATCAAGGTTTACAAGATTATGCATGGGATAGACAAGGTCAAGAAAGAAGTACTTTTCTCCCTTTCTCACAATACAAGAACTCATGGGCACTCCATGAAACTGCTGAGCGGTCGGGTTAGAACGGAGAAAAGGAAGTCCTTCTTCACCCAAAGAGTGATTAACACATGGAATTCACTGCCACAGGAGGTGACAAACATGGGTGGCTTCAAGAGGGAATTAGATAAACATATGGAGCAGAAGTCCATCAGTGGCTATTAGCCACAAGGTATAGATAAGGACTCTGGGGCAAGTGAGGCTCTGTATTCTTGGTGCTTGGGGTGGGGGTCAACAGTGGGAGGGCTTCTAGTGTCCTGGCCCCACTGGTGGACCTCCTGATGGCACCTGGTATTTTTGGCTGCTGTGTGACAGAGTGTTGGACTGGATGGGCCATTGTGTGATGCAGGATGCTGGACTAAGTAGACCATTGGTCTGATCCAGCAGGGCTCTTCTTTATGTTCCTACAAAGACCATGGTGGGATGCTGGACTAAGTAGACCACTGGTCTAATCCAGCATGGCTCTTATGATATTCTTGTGAAGGCCTTGGCCTCTACGCCCTGTGGTTGACCCTGTTATAACCAGTTTGGTGTAGTGGTGAAGAGCGGTGGACTCTAATCTGGAGAACAGGGTTTGATTCTCCACTTTTCCTCCACATGCAGCCAGCTGAGTGAACTTGAGCCAGTCACAGTTCTCTCAGAGCTGTTCTCACAAAACCAGTTCTCCTCAGAACACTCTCAGCCTCACCTACCTCACAGGGTGTCTGTTGTGGGGAGGGGAAGGGAAAGGAAAGGAGATTGTAAGCTGCTCTGAGAGCCTGAGTGAAGGGCGGAGTATAAATCCAACTCCACTTCTTCTCCTTCTCCTCCTCCAGAGGAACTGGCTAGTCCCTATGTGAGACAGGATGCCGGATTAGATGGACCACTGTTCTCATCCAGCAGGGCTCTTCTGATGTTCTTATGTTCTCATCATGTTTTATCCCCAACCAAGAGGCCGGCGGCTGCATTTGACATAAGCTGTTTCCAACTGAGTGATTCTCAAGGGCAGTCCAAAATAGAATACCGTCTGGAGAGACCAGTGCCCTTAGCTCAGGATTCAAGAGAGGGAATATAACAGCAAGCAAGCACTGCTGGTCACGGTATCAACCTTCTTCTCAAAAAGCAAGGCTAGGTAGAAAAGCACCTCCTAGCTCTTCACATGGTCACAGAAAGGTCAACTTGACCTGCTCTGCCTGAGACAGATCGATCCCTGCTTTCCCAGACAACAACAAATGTTAACTGAGGGAACTTTCTCTTTCTGTCTCGGAATAGTAGAACTTGAGGGCATCCATCTCCCTCTCCCCAAATCCTGTGTGAGACAGGATGTTGGGCTAGATTGACCACTGGCCTGATCCAGGAGGTCTTTTCTGATATCCGTATGAAGGCCTCAGCCTCTCTGCCCTGCTGTTGGGACCTCAAGAGGAACTCGTTGGCCACTGTGTGAGACAGGATGCTGGACTAGATGGAACCGCACTGGTCTGATCTGGAAGGGCTCCTCTTATGGTCTTATGAAGGCCTTGGCCTCTGTGGCCTGTTGTTGGCCTTCCAGAGGAACTGTTTGGTCACTGCGTGAAACAGGATGCTGGACTAGATAGACTGCTGGTCTGATCTGGCAGGGCTCTTCTGATGCTCTTCTGAAGGCCTCATCCTATATGCCTTGTTGTTGGTTGTCCAGAGGAACTGGTGGGCTACTGTGTGAGACCAGGATGCTGGACTAGAGGGACCCTCACTGGTCTGATCCAGCAGGGCTCTTCTGAGGTTCTTATGAAGGCCTTGGCCTCTCTGCCCTGTTGCTGGCCCTCCAGGGGAACTGGTTGGCCACTGTGTGAGGCAGGAAGCTGGACTAGATTGATCACTGATCCCGCAGGGCTCTTCTGATGTTCTTACAAAGGCCTTGTTCTCTGTGCCCTGTTCTTGGCCCTCAAAAAGGAACTAGTTGGCCACTGTGTAAGACAGGAAGTTGGACTAGATGGACCCTCACTGGTCTGACCCAGCAGGATTCTCCTGAAATTCATATCACAGAAGGGGCATGAAACAATTTAGGTCCTTGCTGTCAGTACCAGCTGGCTGGAGAGAGCATAGATTCACCAGAAAGGATGGAGAATGGGCCCAATTAGCAGCCTGGACATAGAATTGAGAGCATCATCCAGTCAATATCCAAGCAATGCTGGAGGACGAGAGAGTGTCACATATTCCTTGGGGAAAGTACATCATGTCCCAGTGTAGAATATGCAAAGCCGATGCATCATGCAAGAAACGCATTGCTTAACCCTGTCTAATTATGCTCTTCCTCCGAAGTCATTTGATGACTTTGCACCTCAACTGGGCAGTCTGCAGTCTTTCTTCCGCCATTCCTTGGTGCCCATTCTCTATGGCAGGAGTGGCCAAACTGCGGCTCTGGAGCCGCATGCGGCCGTTTCACACATATTGTGCAGCTCCCGGAAGGACGGCTGGGGAAGCGAAGGAGAGGGATACCTTTCCCTGCCTCCCTCCCATCCATTTGCTTTGTTTCTCTCTCTCTCGCTCTTTCCACCTCTTTCCTTCTTTCTTTCCACCTCTCTCTCTCTTTTAGACAAACAAATATAATTAGCAAACAAATAAATATCATTGGACAAAGAAATATTATCAATATCTGTTTTTACCCATAAGAACATAAGAGAAGCCAATGTTGGAGCAGGCCAATGGCCCATCCAGTCCAACACTCTGGGTCACACAGTGGCCAAAGTATACCAGGTGCCATCAGGAGGTCCATCAGTGAGGCCAGGACACCAGAAGCCCTCCCACTGTTTACCCCCCCCCAAGCACCAAGAATACAGGGCATCACTTGCCCCAGACTGAGGGTTCCTATCTATACCTTAAGGACTTAAGAACACAAGAGAAGCCAATGTTGGATCAGGCCAATGGCCCATCCAGCCCAACACTCTGTCACACAGTGGCCAAAGAATACCAGGTGCCATCAGGAGGTCCAGCAGTGGGGCCCGGACTGCAGAAGCCCTCCCACTGCTGCCCCCTCCCCCAGGCACCAAGAACACAGAGCATCACTTGCCCCAGAGTCCCTCTCTGTGCCTTGTGGCTAACAGCCACCGATGGACCTCTGCTCCAGATATTGATCCAATTCTCTCTTGAAGCCGTCCATGCTTGTAGCTGCCACCACCTCCTGTGGCAGTGAATTCCATGTGTTGATCAGTCTTTGGGTGAAGAAGTTTTTTGTTTTTGTTTCTGGCAGTCTCATGTAATGTTAGTTAGTTAATTAATTAATTAATTAATTAAACTTTTACCCCCGCCCTCCCTGCTGAGGCACGCTCAGGGCGGCTCACGTAAAACCAATGAAACAATATACATTTCAGTATAAAAATCCATAATAAACAATGTAAAACGGTTAATATAACGATGGCGGTATGATATACTAAACTGCATTTAAGAACACATTCAGCGGTGCTACCTCTCTAGGTAACTTCTAGCTCTAGGTCGACCCAGGGCCTGGCTGATAAGGTGCAGCTCCGATCAGAATGCCTGCCGGAAAAGCTCCGTTTTCACGGCCCTGTGCATATTTTTAAAAATAAAAACGCGTTCCATAGTTGTCCACGTCTTGTGGTTCTCAGACATCTGACCTTTATTCTACGTGGCTCGTACATTGAACAAGTTTGGCCAACCGCCCCTGCCCCGTGGTATTCTTCCTGTTCAGATGCCCGTCCTCGAAGGAACTCACAAGGGAGAAAAGAAAGAGAGATCATTGGGAAAAGCTGTAGGTGCCGGGGAGAGGTGTGTCTCCACGGTCCCGCCCTTCAGCCCTTTAAATCACATTCCCTTCATACCTGATGCCCGAGCCCGTGACCCGTCATGACGAATCTGGATCAGAGACACTTTGATGTATATAGTGATCATTGCAGAAATGTGATTCTGAGAATTCACCGGTGTTTGAAAACTGGACCGGGAAAGATGTTGGAAGCAATGCTCCCTCAAAGCTGTGGAGCCTTCTGAGCAGAAATTCTACTTTGTGGTCTACCGGCATTAAAGTTGTGAGCGAGCGATTTGGCTAATGCATAAATTAGTTTGCTCTGGAGCCGTCCCTTCCTGAGCTGAGACAAAAATGTGTGAGCTGGAGGCTAAAACACTGTGAGCTAGCTCACACTAACTCGGCTTAGAGGGAACACTGGTTGGACGCAATCTACCCATTTGGTGACATGCATGACATTTATTTATTTAGGGTTTTTTTTAAAAAAATACTGTCTCATTAGAGTCCTGATCGAGGCAGCTCGCAATTAAAATAATTAGTAGCCTGTGCCCCATCATCTTTGTCCTGTGCCAACTTTGTTCCAGCCTGGGCCCGTCAATAGTGGAGGTCCTGTTGTGGTTGTTCAGTCGCATAGTCGAGTCCGACTCTTCGTGACCCCCTGGACCACCTCACGCCAGGCCCTCCTGTCTTCCATCGTCCTCTGGAGTTTGCTCAATTTCATGTTTGTTGCATCGATGACACTGTCTAACCATCTCATCCTTTGCCGTCCCCTTCTTCTTTGACCTTCCGTCTTTCCCAGCATCAGGGTCTTCTCCAGTGAGGGCTCCCTTCTCGTTTGGTGGCCAAAGGATTTGAGCTTCAGCGTCAGTCTCTGGCCTCCCAGGGAACAGTCAGGGTTGATTTCTTTTAGGACTGACTGATTGGATCTCCTTGCAGTCCGAGGGACTCTCAAGAGTCTTCTCCAGCACCATAGTTCAAAAGCATCTCTTCTTCGGCGCTTGGACTTCCTTAAAGTCCGACTCTCGCAGCCGTACATTACTACGGGGAATACCATTGCTTTGACCATGCAGACTTTTGTTGGCAGGGTGATGTCTCTGCTTTTTATCATGCTGTCTAGGTTTGCCATCACTTTCCTCCCCAGGAGCAGGCGTCTTTTAATTTCATGGCTGCAGTCACCATCTGCAGTGATCTGGGATCCCAGGAACGTGAAGTCTGTCACTGCTTCCACAACTTCCCCTTCTGTTTGCATGTGCATTTTATTACAGTCGTGACGCCAGCATCATATTGATGGTTTTAATACTTTTATTGTGTATTTTCTATTGTTGTTTTATTTGTTGTTTTCTTTGTCAGCCGCCCTGAGCTTGCCTCGGTGGGGGAGGGCAAGGTAAAAGTCAAATAAATAAATAAATAAATATTCATTTTTTGAAAGCCATTAAAACAAGCCCAGGGACATAGAGCAGCATACAACTCCCCATAAAACAGACTTCTTCAGCTGAGAAGCCAGCGTGGTCTGGTGAACAGAGGTTCAGTGAATAGAAGTTCGAATCCCCACTTTGCCACCGAAGTT
>JAPDNY010000008.1:150872753-151102753 GCA_029375565.1 Gekko gecko
CCCTCCCTCCCTCCCTCCCTCCGGCGTGCGTGGCCGGGCCGGGCGCCTCTCCTGCCTGGCGGTCCCTCCTGCCGGGAAGAGGCCGGGCGCGGAGTGGCGAGTGGAAAAGTACCCGCCGGCCCGGCCCGGAGTCGCCGCCGCCGCCGCACGTTGCCGGCCTGGGAGCGGAGCGTGCCGGCCTCTCCTTCGCTTCTTCGCTTCGCTTCGCTTCGGGGAGGCCGGGCAGGTGCGCAGCGCAGCGCCGCGGAGGGCGGGCGGGCGAGCCGAGGAGGCGAACCAGGCCCCGCGAGCGAGCCGGGCAGCAGGTTTTTCTGCTCCCCTCCCCGACCCGGACAGATTAGCCAAACATGCCAATAAAAAGGAGCGAGGGAGACACGCGATGCCGCCTCCCCCTCCCTCCTTCCTGCTAGTTTGCAAACAACGCCGTTGGTCCGTAGTGTTGCCGGCCTCCAGGTGGGGCCTGGAGATCTCCCGCTTTCACAGCCGGCCTCCCGCTGACGGAGATCAGCTCCCCTGGAGAAGGGTGGACGCTCTACGGAATTGGACCATGCTGAGGCCCCTCCCCTCCCCTCCCCAAACCCCGCCCTCTCCTGGACCCACCTCCAAAGTCTCCAGGAATTTTCCAGCCCAGGCCTGGCAACCCTATTTGTCCACCCGTTAAAGGCTGCTTTCCCCCTTCCCAGGGACCGCTGCAGTGCCCCCGTTCCAAGCCAGTGTAGACCAAGCAGGGGTCCCCAACAGTGGCCACCACACATCAATCAATCGCCAGGGGGACTTCTTGGGAGACAAAGAGAAACTGCTGCATATGGCCAGAAGGGAACAGGTGCAGCTCTCTGCGTGCAGCATTGGGGGTGGGGGGTCTGTGCCCCCCACTTCCCCCTCTTCCCTTCCTTCGCATAATTTTATTAAACTAAATAATGCAGAGCTTGGCATTTGGAAGGAGCCAATAAAACGCAGCAGGCCCAGGTGCGAGGTTCTCCGGGGGGCTCTTCGGCGAGCGGCTGTGCAGAGGGCCAAACGGTATGCCTGCCTCCCCCCACCCCACGCCAACCCGTTGTTTTGTGAGTTACACACACAATTACCATTGTAAAAAAAATCAGGGAGATTGTTGGAGACAAGAAGGAAAGCCCCCCCCCCCCCAGGAGGGGTATGCATGAAGGTGCGCTAATGCGGCTCAGATAATCTTGAATAATAATAATCTTGAAGTAATTTTGAGAACATCAGAAGAGCCCTGCTGGATCAGACCAGTGGTCCATCTAGTCCAACATCCTGTCTCACACAGCGGCCAACCGGTTCCTCTGGAGAGCCAACAACAGGGCTAAGAGGGCGAGGCCTTCATAAGAACATCAGAAGAGCCCTGCTGGATCAGGCCAGTGGTCCACCTAGTCCAGCCTCCTGTCTCACACAGGGGCCAGCCAGTTCCTCTGGAGGGCCAACAACAGGGCAGAGAGGCCGAGGCCTTCCCCGGATGCTGCCTCCTGGCTCTGGTATTCACAGGTTGACTGCCTCTGAACGTGGAGTTTCCCTTGAGTTACCATGGCTAGTAGCCACTGTTAAGACTCTCCTGCATGAATCTATTTAATCCCTTTTCAAAGCTGTTCCTATGGCCATCACTACATTCTCTGGCAGTCAGTTCCACATTCTTGATTCCCCCCAGCCTTGTTTCTGTGTTCACAATCGCCTATGGGCTTGGGGAGCCGGTTTGGTGCAGTGGTGAAGTGCGCGGGCTCTAATCTGGGAGAAACGGGTTTGGTTCCCCACTCCTCCCCTTGCACCTGCTGGATGACCTTGGGCAAGCCATAGTTCTGTTCTTGAAAAAGAGCAGTTTCTGTCAGAGCTCTCTCAGCCCCGCCTACCTCACAGGGTGCCTGTTGTGGGGAGGGGAAGAGAAAGGAGTTTGTAAGCCGCTCTGAGATTCCGAGTGAAGGGCGGGGTATACATCCAGTCACTGGCTCAGGGTCACTCGGCAGGTTTCCGTGGCAGAGCGGGGAATTCGAACCTGGGTCTCCCAGATCATGGTCGGACTCTCTAGCCACCACACCACGTTGGCTCTCCAAGCTGCAGACTGAGTCCTCTGCTTGGTTTTAACAGTATTATACATTTGAAGGGGCTGGTTCGGGGCTGGAAAAGCCCAGTGAGAACTCTTTTTGTTCCCTAAGACTGGAAAGGTAAGGGTAGAAACGTCTGAGAGAATCTTTCCCTCCCTGCTTCTCTCTGAACCTGCTGGCCTATTTTATTGGAGGTCCTTCTCCCATGGGCCCCCAATCCTCAAAAAAGAACCGTGGGTCTTGCTAGAAATTTGGTGCATTGGTTGGGCTAAGAAACCGGGAGACTCCAGATTCAAATCCCCAGGCAGCCATGGAAGCTTGCAGGCCAGTGACTCTTTCTTGGGTGAACTTACCTCACCGGGTTGTTATAAGGATAAAATGGACCCCCGAGGAAATGTCATAAGCTACTCTGGGTCCCCCCCCCACACTGGAGAGAAAAATGGGGTATAAATGAAGTAAATAGAAACAGGGCCTTTTCTGGGGTGGCTTCCCTCCAGTCTGCTCTGCTAGCTTCTTCTCTTTGGGGGTTTCGGAGGAAAGCTTCCTGCTTTCCAGGGCGCTAGTCCTAAGTGAACTGCATTTCCCTGTGATCTCTCGGACACTTTTTGTCTTAGTGATATTAGGGCCTTTGTGAAACTGGGCCGGATCCATGAACTCCCTTTCACTAAATGGAAAGCCCAGTGGGGTGGGGTGACTGGTGTGTCAGCCTAAGCCCTGGGAGAACCAAGTTCAAGTCCTCATGAGGTCACACTGGATAACCTGGAGCTAGTCGCTCTTTCTCCGCCGCACCTACCTTGCAGGGCTGTTGGGAGAGTAAATGCAGAAGGGAGAGCCATGTGTGATGCTCTGAGCTGCCTGGAGAAAAACTGGGATAAAAATGCATCTGGACAGGATGATAAGATGGTAGGTAGCAATGTTCCCTCTAAGCCGAGTTAGTGTGAGCTAGCTCACAGTTTTTTAGCCTCCGGCTCACGCAGTTTTGTCTCAGCTCAGGAAGGAGGGCCCCAGAGCAAACTAATTGATGTGGCATCCAAATCGCTTGCTCACAACTTTAAGGCCAGGAGCTCACAAAATGGAATTTTTGCTCACAGGACTTCACAGCTTAGAGGGAGCATTGGTAGGTAGGTAGATGGATGGATGGATGGATGGATGGATGGATGGATAGAGTCCAGTTGACACCTTTAAGACCAACAAAGTTTCATTCAAGGTATGAGCTTTCGTGGGGACGCACGCTTTTTCAAATACATTGGAACGGTAGGTAAGGTCCAAACTTATAGATGGGCTGAACAGCAAATTCATGTGTAACACGATGAAGATGTTTTAAGGTGTGCAAAGGCAAACTAAATAACAAGCTAAGGTTAAAAGGTCAATAGCTGTAGAGCAATAAATGTGTCAAAATAGCACATAAACGTGTAAAGGTATCTTTTCTAATGGATGGATGGATGGATGGATGGATGGATGGATGGATGGAGAGAGAGAGAGAGAGAGTAGATGAGAGGGACAGAGGGACGGATGGATGGATGGATGGATGGAATCCTTCTCCAAGAGACCAAGGCTGCTTAACTTGTGGTATGGAAGGTTTAGATCTGATCTGTTACTTGATTTCAGACTGTAGCGAGTTCTTGTCACTGTTAGACAGTTCTTTTGGTTTGCATTGGTTTTTTCCCATTGTGCAAACCTAGGCCTGCTGCATTGTTTAGTGGAGGTATTTTCTGTCTGGTTGAAGTGCTTTTCATATTCTGTTATGTCTTGAGTATCAGTTAGAAAGGTAGCTCTAAAATAAATAATAATAATAATAATTAGTAGTATTTTGTTATGTCTTGAGTATCAGAAAGGTGGCTCTAAAATTAATAATAATAATAATAATAATAATAATAATAAAAATTTATTATTATTAGTAGTAGTAATAGTAGTAGTGAAGATTATGATGATACTCTCCGGCAGAGCTTGTGAACTGTCAATTTTATTATTCTGCTTAGTTTGGTTTCGTTTTGGTATTTTAAACAATAGTACTGATTTTATAGATATTGAGGCTCGTCCTTTTCCATTATTATTATTATTTTTTTTTAAAAAAACCCAAAAAACTGCATCCTGCTTCTTGATCCAACAAAGGAACTGTCAGGGTAGGTTACAACAATTAAAAAAAAATAATAATGTCCAGATTTCAAATTCCAAATGTATCTTCTTAGTATCATTTACAAACTAGTATCATCATCAAATAGCTCATCGAGACCTTAGTCCAGAGGTTCTTAACCGGGGGATTTCAGGGGGTCCATGAACTTGGATGGGGAAAAAGAATTACATCTTTATTTTCACTAACCTCTCCGTTTAACATTTCCTTCTCTTATGGACGTAGGGGACTAAGTCCTACGAGCAGTACCTGGGACTTTGCCCCCAACAGAAATCACAGATATCTTTCTATCACTTTACAGTGGTTGCGGATATCTCGAAATATTGTTGACACTCATTGCTGCTTTGAGGTTACGATCGCTATTAGACCCCCCCCCTTGCTAGATTGTACGTGGTTGCAGTCTTCTTGTCTGCCTTTCCTTCGTAGTCCTATGCATTTTATTTGATGCATTTAAAAACATTCTTCGGGCTTCACCAGACTGCCAGAGGGGTCCGTGGTACAAAAAAGGTTAAGAACCTCTGCCTTCAGGATGTGGCCAAGAAGAAGAAAACTTCCCTGGGGAGGGAGTTTCAAAGCCACCCCACTGCGCTACAAAAAGCTCTCCCCATTTCTCCCATGTTCACAACGACCCTGCAAGATGGGTCAGACCACAATAGATCATGGGGCCCGAGAGCACCAGGTGATTCTAAAGGACCTCATCAGCCTTCCACTTTCAACCACTACAGAAGAACCTCCCGCCCCCATTGGGAACACCGGTGGAAGGGTCGCTGATGACTATTCCAGAGGCGAGTCTATATGGGGACCATACTGACATTCAGACTGGTTGCTTTTTAGCATAAAAAGGAACATTCCAGGGGGAAGACAGTGTGTCAGACCGAGATAAAACGCAGGAGAGGAAAATGATGCAAGTCATTTCAGGTTCCTCCCACGGCGGAGAAACGCAGCGTGCAAACGAAGTAAATTAATTAATTAATTAATTAATTAAAGCACATTTTAAGAAACACATCGATATGTAGTTCTCCCCATCTCTTTATTTTATTTATTTGATGCATATCCTATCCAGCCCGAGGAACAGTTCGGATGAACTCCCTTTATTTTTTCCATTTTTATAAAAATTACCAAACCTCATCAACACTTTTTCAAATACATTGGAATGGTAGGTAAGGTTCAACCATACAGACAGGGAATGAACGGCAAGTTAACATGCAACATTATGAAGATGTACAAAGAGAAGCTAAGGTTATAAGGTGAACAGTTGTAAAGCCGTAAATATGTCAAAAATAGCAGATAAATGTGTAAAGGTATCTTTTCTAATTGTGGGAAGTAAACTGATATTCAGATATTCAGATAGATAGATAGATAGATAGATAGATAGATAGATAGATAGATAGATAGATAGATAGATAGATAGATAGATAGATAGATGGATAGATGAAATTCTTCTCCAAGAGACCAAGCCTTGTGGTATGGAATGTTTTTAAAAATTACTAACCCTCATCAGACACCCATGTGAACACAGAAACAGAAGTAAATCCGAGCCGGGGGTGTATGTGTGTGTTTCCATCACTGTTGCAGCAAAAATAGAGTTCTTGGGGCTCTTAAAATTAAAGACGTCTGGAGTTTTACCAGCTGCATCAGACAGCCCATTTCCCTTCCTGCAGCCACGGAGAAACTTCTGAAACCAGGCCTCCAGACGGAGGGCTGTCAATCAGTCGCCAGCCGATTAATCATAGGCTTCTTAATAATCAGTTAATGAGCCCTGTTGCGCCCAAACACATTTGCATGGCAGGAAACCACAGCAGAAATGTTTGTCGGAGAGCATGAAGGAAGAAACAGATGATCTGTGATGTCAGAGGCCGAGACTGCAGAGAACAAATCCCCTTCTTGAAGCAGTGGGATTTCTTGGGTCTGATCAACACACACGGGATTGCACTGCGAGGCTACCCTTTATGGTTAAGGCATTTTGAATTTCTCATGCCCCCCCCCCCACCCCCACATAGTATAATAATCTACCAGAACCAAGATAATGCAATACATAATTTCCGGGGGTTCCAGACTTATAAAACAAATCTGTGCCTGCTTGCATTGGCATCGGGCAGATTTCGGCTCTTCGAGCTCAGGGCTGCAACGTGGCCTTTGTGCTAAGTTGTTGCTGGGTTTGCAAGGGGGGGTGTTGCTTTAAAGTTGGTGAGCTCCGGGCACCTGGGAAACCAGCATCGAATGGCTTTCAATACATGGAGAAAAGAACTCTCAAGGCTACCGATCAGAACCAGCCTCCGCCAATGAATCGGCAGAAGTATTAATCACTAAATCAACCCATTCGACCTACTCAGATTTGTAAGATCAATGACATGGAAACATTCCTCCCCAGGAATTTCATACAGCTTTTCAGATTTGTCTCGTTATGTTTTTCCATGAACATCCGGGGGGTCTTAGTAACAGAAACCAGACAGCAACATAACCGCCCACAGCAAAACACTGGAATAATAATAATAATAATAATAATAATAATAATAATAATAATAATAATAATAATAATAATAATACCACCATATATTAATGATAGTGATGATAATAATATCATAGAATAATGATCAATGACAATAATAATAATATCATAGAATAATGATCAATGATAATAATAATATAGAATAATGATCGATGATAATAATAGAATCGTAGAATAATAATCATATAACAACAACATGCTTGGAATATCAAGAAGCCTGCAAAAATACATGTGCAATTCCCAAGAACTCGGCTAGATCTCGATATTGCAGAATACCATCTACCAGTCCAACATCTGACTGTGACAATTCATAATAATAAAGAAAACTGCATGTTTTACATGCTGGATATTAACTGATCAGGTTGCTTAAATCGGGCCCTTTGCTATATCTGGATTCCTGTCTGTGGAGAAATGCGAGCCCTTTTTGGACCGAGAATAATTGCTAAATATGAGGATTCTGCTCCTAATAACTGTATGATTTCTAGCTCCTGCTTAAATCAATGCTGTAATCAAATTTACTAATTTCCCAACAACTAAAATCCAAATAAAAATGAAGAGGGCAGAGGCCTCCATTCCAGTCTTAACCATATATATGTAAAAACAACCACCATCCAGCATTCATTGAGAGCTAAGTTTCCAGATCCATACTGAGTAAAGAGAACTTTCAAGCCGGAACATAAATTCTGTATTAGGAAAAGATCTCAAGAAACGTAATATGAATTGAGTTTCACAGTTTAATGTGCTGTAATAACTATGGGGTGCCCAATTTACAGGACCTGTTTTTTTCTGGGGAAATAAATGTTCAAAGGGATGTTGATAGGGTTAAAGAAGATTATACTGCAAGGTCCAAACGGAAGGTTTTGCAACGAGGCAGAGCTGCGGTCATTCCAGTGTGCGTGTCCCTCCAAACACTGCTCTTTTTGGTCAAGAAAATTTTAGATTTTGTTTTCTACCAAGTCCGGCAAAGGATACTCCTGAGTCCTGGACCTCCGATACGAGACTGAATATCTTCAAGTAGTCCTGGCAGAAACCCACGTTTTATCACGTCCAAATTTTCTTTGGGATTATTAAGACCATCTATAAATGGCTTCACCCAGATAAGAAAGTTCTACGTCCAGATAAAGGATTTCCATTGACATAGTACAAAGAGGTTCATCCACAGAGTTCACCTAAAAAAAATAGATCTAATGCTATATCCGAGTATCTCTGCAAATCCAGCTTCGGAAGGATAGGAAACGTTTAAGAATATTTCAGGCCTGGAAAATCATGAATAAGCATATGAAACTGCTCTTAGCTCATCTTAACCCAGGGTGGGGTACATTTTGGTACCCTCAGCTCTGGAAATTTAGGAGCCTTGTCGGGGTAGATGCCTCGGAACTAAACCAAGTGACCATCTATGCACAAAAACATGTGCCGTGACAGTCTCCAGTTGTGTTTTATTTTTTTAATATGCTATCAGATTTTCAAAACACCGTCCAAGTTTATACACCCTGCACCCCTACCCATAAGAAAGCACCAGTTGAACCCAACGCTAACCTACTTTTAAGGGGGGGGACCCAAACTAAAGCATCTTTCTGTTTGGGTGAAAACTGGAATTCTAAGATCTGAATATGCATTTTCAAAATACCATCCAAGTTTATTTGCCCTGTACCCTTACCCATAAGAATGCACCAGTTGAACCCAAATCTAACCTACTTTTAGGGGGGAAATCCGCCAAACTAAAGCATGTTCTGTTTTGGGTAAAAACTGGAATTCTAAGATCTGAATATGCATTTTCAAAATACCATCCAAATCTATATACTCTGCACCCTAACCCATAAGAAAGCACCAGTTGAACCCAAGGCGAACCTACTTTTAGGGGGGAAACCCGCCAAACTAAAGCATTTTCTGTTTGGGTAAAAACTGGAATTATAAGATCTGAATATGCATTTTCAAAATACCATCTAAGTTTATTTACCCTGCACCCTTACCCATAAGAAAGCACCAGTTGAACCCAAATCTAACCTACTTTTAGGGGGAAATCCGCCAAACTAAAGCATTTTCTGTTTTGGGTAAAAACTGGAATTCTAAGATCTGAATATGCATTTTCAAAATACCATCCAAATCTATATACTCTGCACCCTAACCCATAAGAAAGCACCAGTTGAACCCAAATCTAACCTACTTTTAGGGGGAAACCCGCCAAACTAAAGCATTTTCTGTTTGGGTAAAAACTGGAATTCTAAGATCTGAATATGCATTTTCAAAATACCATCTAAGTTTATTTACCCTGCACCCTTACCCATAAGAAAGCACCAGTTGAACCCAATGCTAACCTACTTTAGGAAGGACCCCCCCACAATTAAAGTATCTTCTGTTTGGGTAAAAACTGGAATTCTAAGATCTGAATATGCATTTTCAAAATACCATCTAAGTTTATTTACCCTGCACCCTTACCCATAAGAAAGCACCAGTTGAACCCAATGCTAACCTACTTTAGGAAGGACCCCCCACAATTAAAGTATCTTCTGTTTGGGTAAAAACTGGAATTCTAAGATCTGAATATGCATTTTCAAAATACCATCTAAGTTTATTTACCCTGCACCCTTACCCATAAGAAAGCACCAGTTGAACCCAATGCTAACCTACTTTTAGGGGGAAACCCACCAAACTAAAGCATTTTCTGTTTGGGTAAAAACTGGAATTCTAAGATCTGAATATGCATTTTCAAAATACCATCTAAGTTTATTTACCCTGCACCCTCACCCATAAGAAAGCACCAGTTGAACCCAATGCTAACCTACTTTTAGGAAGGAACCCCCCCACACCCCAAACGAAAGCATCTTCTGTTTGGATAAAAACTGGAATTATAAAATCTGAATCTGCACTGGAAAGGGGTCAGCGTATTCTTTTCCAGTCAACGAAGCAGAGGGGGAAATCGCCCGGGTTTTGGCACTTACCGATGGAATAGAGAATGGGGCATTATTCGCTTCTTTGACAGAACGCCATAGGATGATTGTTGGCAGTAAATAATGCAAAGGGAAAATGGTCAAACATTTTATTCTTCCGTGCCGCTTGTATTATCAGCTGTCCAGAAACCATTTCCAGGAAAAGGATGCTGAGGGAGAGAACGACCCACAAAAATAAAAAAACCCACAGCATCGAATCATTACGAAGGTTTCTACGAATGAAACCGTGTATTCATGTGAAAGAGATACTTCACAGTGGCCTTTCTTGCCCCGTACAGCAGATAAAAAAACAATTGCAAGCAGACATGCAAGCAACGGACTGCAGCTTTCCTGTTTATGAACTTTGCCAGAACTGTGGGCATACCGAATTAGGAGAATTAAATGGAAATGTCAAACTTTGCAGAATTGGTTAAACCCCGGGATGAAAGGAGAGAGAGAGAGAGAGAGAGAGAGAGAGAGAGAGAGAGAGAGAGAGAGAGAGAGAGAGAGAGAGAGAAAACTTGGTAAATAATTGTGCTCCAGTTTTGAGAATCCTGGAAAATTAACCATAATCTTGCTATAAGTATCAGAGTTCCAGAAGTCTGAGCAATGCTCAGGACTGCGATGGGGGACGACGACATCTGGGTTCATCTCTAATTTCTCAAGTGCTTTAGGATCGACTGATCGAAAGGTGGGGGATATGGCCTCCATTTTTTAAAAATAAAAAAATGTTTATTGTTGCTTTGCAGTTCTGCCGTCTCATGAGGTAGACTTTATTTTGTACGCTCGCCTCCTTTCTAAAATAATTTTTTTAAAAAATCAGTTCAGTATAGTAGTTGTTAGAGTGTCAGTCTAGGTTCCGGGAGCCCCAGGTTCAAACCCCCACCCAGTCACGGTAGCCTGCTGGGAGACCTCGGGCCAGTCACACAATCAACCCCTCAGCTTAACCTCCCTCGCAGGGCTGTTGTGAGAAGAGAGCAGAGGAGAGGACAGACAGCGTACGCCACTTGGTGTCCCCGCTGGGGGGACGACGATGACTATAAATGAAATAAAAATTTTTAAAATTAAAAAGTACGCAGGGAAATATCCACCCTTTCCAGTTAGTACAATGCTCTGAGCATCTAGGAAGAGTGGCTGACCTATATTAAGGGGTTAATTTATTTGCATTGTTAGGTGGCTCCGGATTGCAATATTCCTTACGGGCAGTCCACTCCCTACCCATTGCTGTGATGCACCTAAAAAACATAAATTAGAAATATAGAAAAGAGGGACTTTGGGCACGTGCAGAGTGCTTCTCCTTTCACCGGCACCTACATAGTGCCCTGGTGGATCGAGCCCAGTGTCCATCTATTCCGGCACCTTGCGTCTAACCAACTCCCTCTGGGAGGCCCTCGGTAAGAACAGGAAGAAAACAGCCTTGCCCTGTTCTTTGCACCTGGCACTTAAAGGTACACTGCCTCTGGTCCCAGAGGATCTATTTAGCTATCAAGGCTAGGGCCACCCATAGACCATCACCCGTCAGCATTCGCAAGCTTCTGGTTCTGCAGCTCAGAAAGTCTGCCTTTGAGGAAGACTCGACTCCTCCTGGCGGCAATTATTTCACAAATTAATATTGATCCCTGCATGCATTTATTGCCTGGAACTTACTCACAGGAAGGGTGAACAGGGACGTAAAGCTTTGCACGTACCAAGCCTCCAATTCAGCACTCGGGCATCGGAAAAGGCATTACCTGAATCGTGACCCCACCGCCCTGACAATATAATAAATTGTTTCGGTACCCATATCGGGGCCACAGTTGAACACGGAGGCAGAACAGTCCAAAAATAGTAATAATAATAATAATAATCAAAAAGTAGGGCCTAGGAGTTTGATTGGCCAATGCCAGTTTAATACAGAATGCACATCAGAAACACATACAAACACGCATATGCACGCTCCAAAGGCACATGTCATGTTTATGTTCTCTAAGCAAGCAGGCAGTTAAAAATCTGAATGTCAGGCAGATAAGATCTGGGGACACCTCCTACGGTGTACTGCAGATTATATGTTTACAGGACTGGAGACAAGCAAATAAAAAGGCCGGTTACAGGAGAGAGAAAACCAAAAAAAAAAAAAAAGTAAACAGTCCGGGAAATGTACACAAAGTGAGCACGATTCCATATCATTGGGAAGGGGAGAGTGCAGATTATGCCGAAAACAAGACGCTGCAGAAACCGACTCCCTGTTTAACCCAGCCTGTCTTACATAAAACAGAAGTTTTTAAAAAACGACACGGATTGGCATTTGGGCTGAGCCCGTGCACATTCCTTTTAACGCCTGAGGGAAGGAAGGTGTTAATGCTGGCGTGGCCCCACAACTGGACATTATGCATATGTGTCAAAGCAAAGGTGAAGTGTGTTTATTTTAAAAAAACCCAATGCTCCCTCTAAGCTGTGGAGTCTTGCGAGCAAAAATCCTACTTTGCGAGCCCCTGGCATTAAAAGTCGTGAGCGAGCGATTCGGCTACGGCGTAAATCAGCCTGCTCGGGATGTTGGTTAGGGGAGCCATCCCTTCCTGAGCCAAGACAAGAACGTGTGAGCGGGAGGCTGAAAAACTGTGAGCAAGTTCGCACCAAGTCAGCTTCGAGAGAACACTGTTTACAACTCTTAAACACAGCCCATAATAATCATCCTCGGTGCAAAGGAGAGAGGCTGCGTCGTTGTGGTTTGTGTACCCAACAAGGGCATGTGGACAGATTCGCACTGATTTCTTCATCGGGAACGATCCACTTCCTACCCCTTGCGCAAATATCGGCCGGCATCGGGAAAACAATAACACAATCATTGACAATCTCCGACACAGACCGAAATCCCTGCTCGGGACAGAACTCGATTCTGTATTGTGCTATAAGAGCAGTGTCGGGAATCAGTGCGACATCAGAGTATCCCAAGAGTCGAGGAAGCATTATCGGGCGGGGCGGGGAACTACCAAAAAGCCCCGGGGCAAAGTTGTCTGAAATTCATTTTCCTAGAATGGGTTAATTTTATTTCATTCTGCTCGCTAAACATTCATAACTGGAGGTGAAACCGGATTACAAAGGTATGTGTTTTTAAAAGACCGAGGAATGTAGGAGGAGGTTAATTTGGAAAAAAAAAAGAAAAACGAAAAGGAAAGGAAAACCTCTTTGATATCCCCTCCAGCGTGGGTTTACTGTGGCCTAGATGGCAAGTGGGTGGACTCGATCCTTTTGACACAGCTGGTTTTGAGATTATTTTGCACTTTCTACACACACTTTCCACACACACACACCCCAATCCCTGAAGAGGTGCAGAAAAACATTTGCCTCTGCATGAGTTATCGAGAATAGCCAACACAAGCCAGAAATGTGATAGGATGATTGACAGCACTCAGTTAAACTCCTTTTTTGGGGGGGGCTGCAAGGTGGATACGTTTTGCTCGCATTCGGGGCTTAAATGCTGTATTTGAGCCCAGGAATAAAATGTTGTCGTCTCCCCCCCCGGCAGACGGGCAGTGATACCTTGGGCTATTATTTGGGTCTTTCCTCTGTCGTTCGTACGGCTCGGATAACCGTTGAGCTGAAACAAACGTTCCTTTTCCAAAAAAAGCATTCTTCCCTAATCCTTCTGGGAGATTTTGGATGTCTCCAGACACACTCTGGATACGTAAATATTATGCCAAGGCTCGCCATTCGATACCTGTATGTTTGACCCCCACACACGTACAACAATATTGGGTTTCGGACTTTTGGTAGACGACATGCAAGGGCATTTTGTATCTGACTGTGTTTTTTAGATGATAGCGGACTGGCGTGCAGCTGTTGACAGCTGTCAAAGTATGGGGTTTTCCTACTGCAGGCCTGCGGAAGCAGTTGAGAGACAGACACCTGTAGCCACTGTTCCCTCTAAGCTGAGTTAGTGTGAGCTAGCTCACAGCTTTTTAGCCTCCGGCTCACAGATTTTTGTCTTAGCTCAGGAAGGAGCAAATGAATTTATGCTGTAGCCAAATCGCTCGCTCACAGCTTTAATGCCAGCAACTTACAAAGTAGAATTTTTGCTCACAAGACTCCACATCTTAGAGGGAGAATTGTCTGTAGCTCTACACGTCAAATGCTGGAAAACTTTCACGATCAGATTTTGGGAACGCCAAAGATTCTCTTTCAAAATGTGAAAGGCCAAACTGGGCGTTCGGGGAGGTTTCTGATAGTCGTAAATCTTCCCTGCCGTTCTAGACTGTCCATTTGTCCTTGGAATGCCGATGCTTCTCACCCATTCTATGTTTTGGTGCTGCGTTGCATGGATTGCATAAGTCGAGAAGAGACCCTTGAAGGCGAGCTCTCTCCGTGACCATCTGGGTTTACGAAACCCCAGCAACACCTTATCTCGATGAAAGGGAATTCATCAAAAGGGCAGTTCTTTGCCCCAGAATTGAAAAGCACATCAGGACAATTCAGGGAGATAAGCATATCCCTTGCAATTTTAAAAGCTGCGTTTTAATCTACCCTCTCACTCCTGCCAAGTTTCCTTTGGTGAACACTATGCTGTGTTTATCCCACAATTCTTGTGGGCCACATAAATAGGGCTCACCATTTTATCCTCCCAACAACCCTGTAGGTAGACCAGACCGACTGAGAAAGGCCTCACGAACGCCGCAGCTGAGCAGAGATTCGAACACAGCTCTCTCCCAGACTTAGCCCGACACTCTCCCACACCGGCTCTCCTTATGTGCACTTTTAGTGATTCAGGGCACAGTCCTGAGACAACAAATACGTTTACCCCGAGACCCAAAAAACAAGTTCGGCGAATGGGCGTCAGCTTCTTTCAAGCGATTCGCTGGACTACACGTCTGCCGAAAACTCCGATTCCCTTACACAAGCTTGCTTGACCTCAGCGGCGACTTAATTCTAAGTAAACGTGGTTGGGATGACAAATCGTCTGCAGGCCTCCTTGCCATGTGTCAGAGGAACACGGCCCTCTTTGCGAAGCGCGATGGATTGAGGCTGCTTTATCAGGATTCGGTAACATGTGTTTTAATTCGACAGCCATCTGAGCGGTCACTTTGCAGCGAGGCAATCAAAGGGCCCTCCAGAGAGCCGCGTTCAAACGGCAGGCCCGTCTCTCTGCACGGCCCGTTCCCAAGAAGAGAGAGGAAGCAAGGAAACGCCTCGGAACTCCAGGCCGAGGGAGCGGGCCGGACTAGCACGAGGCCTCCGCTGTAGGAGCCAATCTGTCCCCTTTCCGTGTTTCCATCAATTCAGAAATGGCACCCTTTATCCAAACGGAAAGCCAGTGGGCGTCTGCAGGACACCAGTTCTGGGGGTTCAGACAAACCGGCGGTGGGGGGGGGGAGAGAATCTTCTAGAGAAAACTGAGGCAAGATGGCGGGCGATGCAGGGGGTAAAGTTCATCTCACCCCTTGCCCCAGACGGTGTGAGAAGCAGCCAAGCCCAACGGGGAACAAACGTTCTCCAGACCTGGTGACCTTTGCCTGGGAGGAAAAGCAGGAGCCAGTGTTCCCTCCAAGCTGAGTTAGTGTGAGCCAGCTCACCGTTTCTTTAGCCTCCGGCTCACGCATTTGTGCCTTAGCTCGGGAAGGAGGGCTCCAGAGCAAACTGATTCATGCAAGCAGCCAAATCACTCGCCCACAGCTTGAATGCCGGGAGCTCACAAAAAGTAGAATTTTTGCTCACGAGACTCCGCAGCTTAGAAGAAGCGTCGAGCAGGACATCTCGGTGTTAGAGATGTCAGGAGAAAGTCTGCTGTTCTTCAGAGTGCTTGGTCTGAAACTCCTTTTCTGGCTGAAAATATAGGTCTGAAACTTGGTCTGAAACTCCTTTTCCAGCTGAAAATATAGGGATGGTTCCGAGACAGGACCAAGATGGAGCGTCAAGAGAATTCGCGGTTTGTAGTTTCAGGATGGATGGTGCAAGGGTACCACCCCCCTAAGCATCTGGATCCTTTACTTAGCCTCCAGGAGCACTTTTGAGTATCCCAAAGCATTTTATGGACATAATTTAGTAAACAACAGTCCTGCAAGGTAGGCTGGCCTGAATAAACCCAGGATGGGGCTAAGGCCGAGGGGCTGTGGCTTGCCAGAGGTCGTGGGTGGCTGTGGAGGCCTTGAATCTGGGGCCATGCTGGCTTGCAGGGCTATCCAGGTTCGAGGGCCGTCCCACATGCACCGGAACAGGTGACACTGGCGTTTAAGCCTGGGGTTTATCAGTGCAAGGAAAACGGTACCCGGGGAGCCGTGCTTGCAACAAACCTAAACCGGAGTCTTGCTGGCACCTTAAAAAACAAACAAGGCGTTATTGCAGCATAATTTCTCACGGGCAACCGGCGCTCCAAGAAGACGCTTATGCTGGAATAATATCTCGTTCGTTTTTGGGTTTTTTTCCTCTAAGGTGTCGCAAGACGCTGCTCAAAATAAACCCAATTGCAGAAAATGCACGTTCTCTTTCCCGGCGTCTGCGGATGGAGACAGGGTCCTGATGGGAACGGCATCACGGGTGGACGTCGCACTGCGAATATGATTTTGCATTAACAAACCCGGCTACTGCTTCACGTACACGGGCGGGATGTTTGCTTTCTCGAGGGGGGAGGGGGAAACAAGCCCGCTCTCCCCCCCAGTCTGCAAAAATGGAAGCGGAAACGGTTAAAGAAAACTATTTGCAATTTGCCAAATGCTCTGTTTGTTGTGTACGGGGGAAGAAAATAAAGTGCGGCCTTCTTAGTTTCTTGTGGCTTCTGGAAGGGGAAAAATTTCCCCTTGCTCTGCACTGCCCCCTCTGGCCACTTCAGGAACGGCACCCCAGGGCCCAACCTTGGAGTGGGGGTTATTGCCGGAGAAATACCCCTTTTGGGCCCAAAGGGAGGGGCATGTCGAGAGGGTATAAAACGTGCCAAAGTGAGAACCCCTGCAACCCTGGGAAGGCCACACATGTGGGGACTGCAGGGGGGTGGGGAGAAGAAGACAGCTTAGCAAAGGATAGGACCCAAATTATATATAGACCTGAGATCTCCCCATAGAACTTCTTGCAACCTAAAGAAGTTGGATGTAGTTTTTTTTAGGAAACATTTGCTAAGGAAGTAGAACAGGGACTCGGCCACCTGGAAATGTCACTGTCGTCCACAGTTCTGGGGGACATCAAGTGGCAGATTCCAGGGGGAAAGAGACGTTTATTTTAAGGAAAATAATTCACATGTTTCTGTATAGGGATATATTACAGTTCGTTCAGGTGGGGTCACCGGCTTGGTGTGAAGCCAGGGAGCAAAGTTTGGCACCTTGAAGACCAACCAAGGTTCATTCCGGGGTACAAGCGAATTGCGTGCACACGAAAGCTTGTCCCCAAAATGAAACCTCGTTGCTATTAGATATTATTGAACCCGACCCGGTGGGTGGCTCCCCATCTTTGCAAAACAATCGCCAACGCCGTCTCGCTTAGCGCGCCAGTGCTCCCTCTAAGCCGAGTTAGTGCGAGCTGGCTCTCAGTCTTCTTAGCCTCCGGCTCACCCATTTTTGCCTCCAGGGCCAACTAAGTTCCGCAGCAGCCCAATCGCTCGCTCACAACTCCCATGCCAGTGGCTCGCAAAGTTAGATTTGTTGCTCACGGGACTCCGCAGCTTAGAGGGAACATCATCCGCATTCCTCCCCCCCCCCGCCCCCTGCTTAATTCGCTTTCCAAGACGACCCTTCGGATCCCCTTCGCAGCTGGGAAGACCACGACCCCTGCGACCCGTGGATCGGGAAAAGAGAAAAATGAGAAGAATACGGCAGCTTCGCTCCTTCTCTTCCTGGAAGGCCTGTCTGTAGCCTCCAATTCTCCTCCCCCCACAAGAGAGAGAGGAGAGCCGAATGCTGGGGGGGGGGGAGTCCTGCGAAGTCCCGGCGGGGCGCCTCAGCCCTATTTGCATTTTCGTTTCCTCCCGTTTTCCCCGCAGCCCTCTGATGAGCCCGGGCGATTCCCAAAAGGACGCGCGAGGAGTCCCTCCAGGTCTTTGCAGCGCCGGCGCCTGGCTCGCTCCCTTCCCCTTTCGCCTAGGCCCGGGGGGGGGGGAGAAAGAGAGCCGGAGAGATATTTTTAGATCCTCCCATGATCCCGCAACGATCGGGGAGGGGGGGGGAACCTTCTCATCATTAGAGAAACAAATACTGGAGGGATCAGCCGGCGGGGAGAAGGGCGAGGAGAGCGCGCAAAACCAGCTAGGCCGCAGGCGCGGCGCAGGAGTCGAACCCAAGCCCTCGCCGGGCCCCCTCCGGAGCCAAACAAAAACGACCTTTGATCCGAGTCCTTTGCAACGTTCTCCGGTCTTTTCTCCCTACCCCCTACCCCCCAAAAAAATCCCTGAAGAGCAGCGAACCTATTTTACTACACAGCCCGTCTTCTCCCCAAGCGTAGGAGGAGGCCTTTCCAAACGGGACAAGCTCCAACGCCCTCCAAGGGACTTCGTAAGGAGAGTCCGAATAATCCTGCGAAGCGACCTCTGCAATTCCCCCCCCAGGAACGTGGCTAGATCTCGGGTTGCAGGAATACCACCGGGCACTCAAATATGCTGGACTGGGACAATTCCTAAACGGCCCGCGGGGAATCGATCGCGCAGAAGTTTCCATGCATTGCAGGCATGCAGGCAGGGGGATTGCAAACGCCGGCTTCTCGGCGGAGCGAACTCAGAAGCCGCCCCGGGTGGCACCACCAGGGATTCCCAAAATTTGAGTTTGCAATTTGGTTGCGGAAGCGCAGCCCTCCTAGTCCCTTTCGTTCCGGGGTCGGCGGCTCTGCGTTCCGCGGAGGCGAAGGAAGGGTCACCGCTTCCCCTCACACCGACCGCTCTCTCCCCCCCCGCAACGGAGTCCTTCTGATCGGCCGCCTTAACCCCCCCCCCCACCCCGCTCGTTTTCGAGCCTCCCCTTCCCTCCAATCTCCAGGTATTCCCTTACAAAAGCGACGGTTTAGTTGCCCCATTTTGGGAGGAGATTTTTGCAAGCGTCTCTCTTTTGCAAAGACCCGGGAATGGGGGGGGGAGGGAAGGGAAGCTCCGGGGAATCGACCCACCACGTCCAGAGAGTCGTCCAAAAGCAACCAAGAACAGTCGTCTTCCTTCCGAGAAGATAAATAAAGCCACGGTGCAAAAAGAAAAAGCACACACCAAAAACTCGAGAGAGAGCCCTCGGTCGCTCAGGAAGCAGGGAAAACGCTCGCTCGGCTCCGTCGGGTCGCAGATCCCCCTTTGCTGGAAAGCGCGGCCGGCCCAGAGAGAGACGCGCCACCTCTTTATATATATATATAATAATCTTTTTTTTTAAAAGAAAAATAAATAAATAAATCACAGATCCTGTTCAACGCACCGTCTTGCATTTATTTCGGAAAGGGGGGGGGAAGCCTCCCGCGTTTTTTTGCAAAAATAAAATAAAATAAAAATACAGCCCAGGCGAAAGAGCTCGACGTCGTCTTTTCCTGCTCCGAGTCAGCCCGAGAGTTGCTGTTCTCCCACCCCACCCCCGCTCCTCCTCCTCCTCCTCTCCTCTTCCTTCTTTTTCTTAAAAAAAAAAGAAAACAAACCACGAGAACCTTTTAAAAAAAAATGTTTGCTGGCCGCCTTGCAGAGCTCTCCCCCCACCCTCCCCTCCTTTCGCCTGGCCTTAAAAAAACAAAACAAAGCAAAACAACCCAACGTCTCTCCCCCCCCCACCCCAGCCAGCCAGCCAGCCCCGCCGGAGAGCGCAAATGCCACCCCCCACCCCGCGAGCTCTAGTTTGCAAATCCGTCTGCCTGCCTGCTGCTGCTGCCGCCGCCGCTGCAAAAATAAAATTAAAAAATCCAAAGGGAGACTTTGCAAAAGGGGGTGGGGAGGGGTGGGGGCTGTTTAAACCGGGGTGGGGGGAGGAGGGGGAGAAAGCGAAGCGAACTGGCTCCGGATCCCCTCTTATGTCACCGCCTCGCCAGAAAACGAGTTCTCAGAATTCCGAAAGGGCCCAAAAAAAAAAAAAAATAAGGGAGGAAAAAACCCACCCCGCTCTGCAACACGGTATTGAGGCCGAGCCTGACGTCACAGTAGGCCAGGCGGCCACGTGACTCCGGGCGGGCGGAACGTTCCACCGGCGGCGGGGGAGCTCCGGGGGGGCGCCCTCCGCTGTCGGCTCCCCCCGCGAGGGGTCTCGGGGCCCGGGCCGGGGTCCCCGGCGGGGGTTGGGGCGGAGTCTTCGGCCGGCCTCCCCCGGCGGGCTCCCGGGTCCCCCGCGCGGCTGCGGGGCGGAGGGGCGTCCCCCCGTCCCCCCCCGGGCTCGGGGCGATGGTCGCTCCGGCCGCTCAAATTCCGAGAATTGAGCGGTGTTGATTCTTAGAACTGGGGTTCTTAGAAGTGGTGATGCAAGGAGTTTCTAGGAAAGCGCGGAGACCAGGTGATGCGCTCGCTCGCGGCTCGCTCGCTCCCCTTTGCGCCGCGGCTGGTGGCGGCGGCGGCGGCGGCTGGCCGGCCAGGGCTCCCGCGGCCCGGGGTTGTCCCAGTCCTCTGTGTGGCTCTCGGGGCTTGCTCGGTTTTTATTCTTCCCCCCCTCCCCTCCAACCACCCCGCGCGCTGTCACGCACCGGCCTCTGGATTCGAATCCTGCGCTCTTATTTTAATTCATGTATTATTATGTGTTTTTTTTTTTTTTGGAAAACAGCGACTCTTCCCTTCCACCTCCCCTCTCTCCCTCCTCTCCCTCCCTCCCTCCCTCCCTGCCCGGGTCTGTTTGGGAGGCTGCTCCCCCTTGGCTCCGGCGCCTGTTTACTTCTCCCTGGCAGGTGGCGGAGGAGGCCGGCGAGAGAGAGGGAGAGAGAGAGAGAGACGGGGGAAGCTGGGGAGGAGAAGAGGCGGCGGCCGCGGCTTCTCCGGGCGGCTGCTGGGGGAGAAGGAGGAGGGGAGAAGCCCCGGAGCCGGCCGGCTGCTCCTTCTTCCGCGGCTCCTGCCCGGCGCCTGGGCTTCCCCGCGGGCTCTTTCCTCCGCCTTCGCCCGGGCGACATGACTTTGCAGCAGCGCTCGCCCGCTCTGGCTTCCCCGCCTCCCGTCTCTCTCCCCCAGCCGGGCGTGGAGGCCGGCCGCGGGACAGCCGGAGCCGAGAGCCCGCCGGGCGGTCGCCTCTTTTCTCCCCCCCTCCCTTGCCCCGCGTCTCCTCTTTCCCTCCCTGCCTTGTACGTGTGAACGGTCCCGATGCGTGTCGGCCGGCCGGGGTTGCGGTCCCGAGCGCCGGGCTTCTTGCCGCGTCCTCCTCCTCCCGTTGGCCTCTCGTTCGGGGGGACGCTTGCCGGATCGGGCCCCGCGGCGGGGCTCCGGCCTCGCTCTCCCGGCGGAGGGGGGGCGGGCGGGGATGCGGGGAGACCCCCGGGGGAGGAGAGGGGCGAGCGCGGGCGGCGCATGACGGTGCAGAAACGCCGGGCGGCTTCGGCGACCCGGGCCGCGGCAGGGGGGACGGGACACGGCGACCGCAGATGAGCACCGCGGATCCTAAAATTTTTTTTTGCAATGTTTTTTTTTTTTGGGGGGGGGGAGGCGCGCAGAATGGTTCGGGAATACCCCCTCCCTTTGCAAAATAATAATAATAATAATAATGATCCCGGTCTGTTTTGCACGAGGCGTTTGCAAGTTTCTTCTCCGGGACTGGGCTGGGGAAGGGGGGGGGGTCGTGACATTGACAGCTCCGGGCAGCGGCTGAAGGCGGGCGGGGACTCGGCTTCGCGCGTCTCCCGGGAGTCTCTGCCCCAAGGAGCTTCCACGGGGGGTTCCGGAGAGCGGCGGCGGCGGCTTTTCCCGGGCTCCGGGGCGGCCATACGCTGCCGTTGCCTCGGCCGAGCCGTGCGCGGGGGCCGCCGGCGGCCGAGCCGGGAACAGAAGCTGTTGATAGCAAATAGTCTGGCTGGCGGAGGCGGAGGAGGAGGAGGCGGCGGCGGTTGGCTTCGGATGAGTTCTCTCCCTCCCCCCCCCCCCACCACCAAAAAAATTACAAATCTGCCCCGTTCAGACGAATAAAAATCGCCTCGAGCCCTTTTTCGGGAGCGGCAGGAGTCTGCATGGGGAGGGTCTTTTATTTTGTTTTAATTTTTTTGCACCGGGGTGTGTGTTTAAAAATGCCCCCCCCCGAGGTTTGGCAACCCCGGAATGGTCTCGGACGCAGCGCGGAGGGGTAGACGGGGGGTCTGGGGTGGGTGGTAACTCCAACCTAGCCTCCCCCCCAAAAAATAAAACCCGATCCGGGGTAGTAGCGAGGGAGGACGTTGGCACCCCCCGTCCCTTCCCTCTCGTTCCGGAGTAAATTACTGCGGAATAACTGCGCCCCTAATAATCGTTTGAATTTTGGTTCGCTTCGGCCTTCATTTATGGAGGTCTTTTTTGGGTGGGGAGATCCGGCTTCGGCAACTGGCCCCGGAGTGGATTCCGAAGCGGGGGCGTGTTAAGCCTCGGTACTTGGGAGCAGATTCTTTCTGGACTTCTCCCGTGGCATCTCCCAGGCGGCCGGGGCTCGGCCCTTAAGCACCCGGGGTCTGAGAAGAGTTACTCGGAGAGAAGGCAGCGCCTGCTCCGCGGTGGCCCCTCACCCCCCCCCCCGCCGGCCGTGGTGTGTGCCCCATAACCATGTCATTCCGGGGTAGTGGAAGCAGAGGCGCCCTGCTTAGAGCACAGAGACACCCCCCCCCCGTCCTTGGCTTTCTTCAAAGCTTTGAGCGAAAAAAACCGGCAGAATTCGAACACAGTCCCTAGTGGAGAATCGGATGAAAAAAAGAGAAAACGCCGCTTCTGCCACCGCGGGTGGGGTGGGAAAGTGTGAAAACTCCACTTTTGTTTTGAAATTGAAAGCTTCCAGTCTCGGGGCGAGGAGGAGGAGGCGGCGGACGGAGGGCCTTTCGACGCGCCGCCTCCTCTCCGGACGGGGGGAGGGGGGAGAGAAAAGACTTTGTTGTGAAAACTTCGCTGCCAAAATAGCTTGTTTTGTGTATGAATCAATAGCGACGTCTGGCGGCGGGCTGGGGGATAGCGCCCCGGGCTCCCCCCCCACACACATTGTTGCTTGTGAGGTTTTTTTGGCGATATATAACCAGTGTTCTCTCTAAGCTGAGGTAGTGTGAGCCAGCTCATGGTTTTTTAGCCTCTGGCTCACGCCTTTTTGTCTCAGCCCAGGAGGGAGGGCTCCAGAACAAACTGATTTATGCAAATCGCCGGCTCACAACTTGAATGCTGGGAGCTTGCAAAGTAGGATTTCTGCTCCCGAGACTCCGCAGCTTAGCGGGAGCATTGAGTATGATATAAGCTTCCTGTGCAGGGGAAGAGGGGTGTCTGTTGTGGAACAGGGAACGTTTCACATGTGTGTGTGGGGGGCGCACACCGAACTCAGCCCCACCTTTTCAGAAGTTTTTAAACTTGCCAGAATCCTCTTCGGGGAGTCATTTTGCCTGCCCGCTAGATAGGGTGAGGAGGGAAACTGAGTCACAGACGTGGAATTTCCCACGGCTGTCATTGCGAAGATAGGAATAGGACTTTTGCGCCCAGTGGGAAAAGGTTTTGTGGCTCAGTGGTAGAGCATCTGCTCGGCATGCAGAAGGGTCCCGGGTCCAATCCCCGGTTAAAAGGATCAGGGAAGCAGGTGATGGGAAAGACCTCCGCCTGAGACCCTGGATGGACCGCGGCCTTGACGGACCGCGGGTCTGACTCAGTAGAAGACGCGGCCGTGCGTTCTCGCGGCTTCAAGGACAAATGCCTCCGTTGAACACTTGTGTCTTCGGCCGGTGTCATAAAAATTAGGCTGGGGAAGGAACGGTTGGCAAAATCCGGCAGCCTGCAAGAACGTTAATGGCGGGGCAGGAGGGAGAGGCGTGCTTTGAAAGGATGCCGGCTGCTTGGGTCTTTTCCCGTCGAGTCCCGACCGCTCTGAGTAGTCTTGTCTTGAAGTATTAAAATTTTAATTATCGCTCACCATCCCGCACCAGAGGCTTAAGAGGAGCCCGGGAGCTCCGGATCCTTTCCGGCGTGCCCTGGTGGTGTCATTCTGCGGCTGAGAAATGACTTTTGAAAAGTGTCTTGGACAATCTGTCTGACGGCTGCTGGCTTTCCCCCCCCTTTAGCCCCTCCCTACACTGGTTCTATGTTGATAAAACAGAGAGGAACGGGGTGGAGGAGAGCAGGTCTCCCTGTGAAAATTCCTCCTTCCCTATTTTTGACTGCTCTAGCTTTCCCGTTGCACCGATTAAATTTTAATTTCCTGCGCTCCTATAAAGTATGCATGAGGCGTGGATCGCAGAAAACCTTCCTTCCTCTAAGAGGGGAGGGGATTGTGGTTTGGCTCCGGAGTGCGTGCAGAAGGTCCCAGTTTGCATCCCGAGAACAAGCTGTCTCTCTCTCGGAGAACCTGAAAAGCCGCTGTCGGTCAGACTAGACTGTTCCGGACAAGCTTGTCTGTCTGTTGGGCAGATTCAGACGGACAGTGGTTCGGCACTCGTTTCTCCCGAATCCTTCAGTAACAAAGTGGTCTGACGTCTCGTGGAAGAGGCACTTTGCTTGTCCCATCCCCCCCCGCCCCAGTGAGAAAGTGTTAAGCAGCAAAATCAACCTTCATGGTTGTACTTCTAAGTTGGAAGTTTAGGTAAAGGGTAAAGGTTTCCCTTTCTCGAAAGCCAGTCGAATCCGGCTCTAGGGCTTGCGGTGCTCCTCTCCGTTTCCAAGCCGAAGAGCCGGCGCTGTCCGAAGACGTTTCTGGGGTCATGTGGCCGGCATGACTAGACGCCGAGGTGCACGGACCGCTGTCACCTTCCCACCGAAGCGAGTCCCTATTTACCGACTTGCAGTTTCTGGCTTTCGGACTGCTAGGTTGGCAGTTTCCCATCCCGTAAAAGAATCCCTCTTTATTGGTTTCAGGGAGGGCGTGTCCGTGGAGAGCTGCATCCGTTGCCTCTGTTTCAGGCAGTGTTTGGTGCTGCTGATTGGTTGAGGGGTGGTGGAAAAGGGTTTTCAAGGCGAGAGGCCTGCAGAGATTGTTCGCCTCTGCGTAGCGACCCCGGACTTCCTTGCTGGTCTCCCATCCGAGGACTAACCGGGGCTGACCCTGCTTAGCTTCTGAGAGCTAGTAAAATCAAGCTAGCTTGCTGGGCCGTCCCATGTGTGGGCAGGGGCAGTGCTCCCTCTAAGCTGCGGAGTCTTGTGAGCCAAAATTCTACTTTTGTGAGCCCCTGGCGTTAAAGTTGTGAGCGAGCGGCTTGGCTACTGCATAAATTAGTTTGCTCTGGAGCCGTCCTTTCCTGAGCGGAGACAGAAATGTGCGAGCCGGAGGCTGAAATACTGTGAGCCAGCTCACACTAACTCAGCTTAGAGGGAACGCCGGGCAGGAGACGCTTAGAGGTGGGTTACTATTGCCCTCTTCCATGTCGCGATCCTGGACTGGTCTCCCATCCTGCTTAGCTTCCGAGATCTTACAAGGTCGGGCTTAAAGCCCCGTTAAAGGTGCCACTCTGGTCTAATGGGGAAGAGGTTTGAGAGGAGTTGTCTTTTAACTTGGAAATGGATCCTCAAATCAAGAATGGTTGCCCAGGAAGAGTTCTTTTAAAAAAACGGCTTTATCTCAAAGCCAGTCGACTAGGCCTGCTGGGGAGGGATGCGATCCAGCCGACGGTCGGCTCCTTTTAAGTCCCGCTGGATTTCCCGAATGTGGTGTCAGCGTACGTAGCGCCATTCCCTCGATATAAAAGCCGCTTTCAGGCCCTTTAACGGAGCTAGAAGAAAGCCTCCTAAGTTTGGCCTTTAAGGTGCATCGCGTGGCATCGTGGGCCAGGAAGAAGCTTATCGGGGCAGGGGGGAACTTGGGGGTGCCGGACCGGTTCCGAATTGAGCGGAGGAGAGTTTGCTATTGTGAGGGGGAAAGCAGTCAGGAACAAATCAGCTGTGTTGCGATTCTGCCCAAGTAGACGGCGGTGGCAGCGGTGGCGGTGGTGGTTTTTCGGTGGCCAGTCCGTCAGCTGCCTGTTTACCTTCCTGCATTTCTCTCCCACGAATTTTCACTTTTGCGTTTGGGGGGGTCAGTATCGTTTGTGGTCAGCGGGAGGAGGGAAGCGGTTGAGACCACCGGAGTCCTGTTCTTACACTGGTGTTCCTTTCCCAAGCATCGGCTGGTTTCGTATCATCTCAGATGTTGGCTTCCCCACCCCCTTCCTTCCCCCAGCCGCCCGAGTCCCCTTTGATTCAGTATGTGGGCACGTAAAACACGAACCTCTTGGGTCCTCCGGTCTTCGAAGCCGCTCCGTAAAGTTCGAGGACCCGAAAAAGTTGTACTGCGCAGAGATCTCTACGTTATCTACGGACGATCCTCCTAATATTGGCCCGTGTGCTGGAGGCGGTGTCTTTTTTCTAAATGTTCTCATTGCTGGTGGTACTGCTTTGGTGGGGGGGGGTCAAGACCCCCAGGGGGCTGTTCTGGAGGAGGGAGAGACTGCAACATAGGGGTAGAGGGAAGGGCATATTTAAGGGGGGAGGTCAGGTTGGCAAATTCACGGGGTTCTCCTTGGACTCTCAGACCCGGAATTACCTGATCTTTTTTATGGGGGCCGGGCAGATGTATGAGAGCCAGCCCACCCCATCCCTTTCTGGTTCTGTGACTTTGTTCAGCATCTGCACTTGTGAAGTTTGCCGCGTTCCTTGGTTCACCAATTTGGGTCACTGGGGGCATGGGGGGAAGTATTTGTGAATTCCCTGCCTTGTGCAGTGGGTTGACCCTGGAGGTCCCTTCCCACACTAAGATTCCATGTGTTTAGCAGCAGAAAAAAACTAAAAACCGTTCCCTGGTGGTTGCTGCTTCGTTTGAGAACCGGAGCTCGCCCGGCCCTTCGCGACACTCCAGCTCTTGGACTTCTGTCTCTCTGTGGCTGTTCAGCCTTCCGTGTGTCGAATCTGGAATGTCCGTTTCAACAGACGGTTAACTTTTTGGAGGTCTGGCAGGGCGGGGTGGAGTTCGGTTCCTCAAAGAAGCTGGGGAAAGAAGAGGTTAGATTTGAATCCGGCAGAGGCCGGCAAGATTTTCAAGGTGCGAGCTTTTGAGTGTCAGAACTCCCTTCGTCAGATATAAGGTATCTGACTCTGGAACGCTCATACCTCCAGAATCTCGTCAGCCTCAGAGGGGCGGCTGGATTCGAATTTTCGCTGTTCGACAGCCGCCCAACACGGCTACCCCTGAAACCATCTCCTTGGGGAAGAAGCTGCGGAAACAGGGTTGCTTGGGAGGATCCCCTCGCCCATCTGGGGAACGAAACGAAGCTGTAAACAGCCTTGAGGGCCCCATGCGGAATCCAGAACAGCAACCGTGTAACCGCTCTTTACTGGAGCCGGCCAGAGCGACGCCGACCCTTGTGCGAGTTTCTGAGCTCGTCGTGACAGATGTTACCGAAATTGAAAAAAGGAAGGGGAGTGGGGGAGGCAGGTTCTCCTGGTCCCGATCCAAAGACTGTCTGCCCTTCCTCATGTTTTATCATGGCTGCAGAATAAACCTTCCCCGACTCTCCGTAGTCCGGAGATCAGTTGTACTTTGGGGAGATCTCCAGGTCCCACCTTGGGAGTTGGCAACTCTGCAGCTCTCCCTCTGTCTTGGATGTGTGTACCCGCTTTGGGCAAGCTTTCATCTTATCCACACATTACGCCACTTGTTCTCCTTTGTGCCCGGTTTTTCCGACCGAGGGTCAGATCGGGGGGGGGGGAGTTGGCTGTCTTCGCTGTCGGCCCGTCGACGGCCCAAGTCGGCTCACGGGAGGGAAGAACTTGGGAGGGCGTGTCTCCGGCAGGTGAACCGAACATCTTAAAATCAACCCCCCAAGTTTCTGGGGACGCTTTAAATGAATCTTCCGAAGCTGACCAGAGCTGTGGGTTTTCCCGGGGGCAAACTGGTTGGGGGAAAGGGGACGTCTCCACTGGAAGATCCAGAGCAGTTGGGCACCTTAAAAGAACTGCCTCTTTTGTCAATTCACGCCCAAGTTAACGGCAACCTTGTAGGGGTTTCAAGGCAAGAGACATTCAGAGGTGGTTTGGCCCTGGCCTGCTTCGGCGTAGCAACCCTGGACTTCCCGGGTAGTCTCCCATCCAAGTACTAACCAGGACCGACCCTGCTTAGCTTCCGAGATCTGACGAGATCAGGCTGGCATAGAATCATAGAATGTTAAGAGTTGGAAGGGACCTTGCAGGCCATCTAGTCCAACCCCCTGCACTCTGCAGGAGCGTAGCTGAAAGAGAGCCCTGCAACAATCCCCAAAAGATGGTCGTCCAGCCTCCGCTTGCAAACGTGCAGGAAAGGAGCATCCACCACCTCCCGAGGCAGACTGTTCCACTGCTCGGCCACTCTGACAGTTAGGAAGTTTCTCCTGATATCTAGCCGGTAACGACTCCCTTGTCATTTCCACCCATTAGATCTAGTCTTGCAATCCGGAGCAAGAGAGAATGAGCCATCCAGGTCAGGGCAAAAGGCATTCAGGGGTGGGTTTTCTGTTGCCTGCCTCTGCGTAGCAACTCTGGGCCTCCCGGGTGGTCTCCCATCCAAGTACTAACCAGGGCTGAACCTGCTTAGTTTCCCACATCTGACGAGATTGGGCTGGCATGAGCAATCTGGGTCAGTGCTTGGCATGTCTTACAGACGGGCTAAAACAGGTCCATCCTCTCTCATTCCAGTTTGGATCCTCGTGCCCGGGGCTTCTTTTCCGGGGGAACGCGCCGGAACGGTGTTCCGGAACCTCTTTGGAAAAAAAAATGTGTAAAAGTTCATGGGTTTTCAATCTACGGATTGGAAACGTCATTTCCCTCTTGAAAGTTCTGGTGCCTCTTTTTCCGAAAGAAGAAAAAGCCCTGTTTGTTCCATTATGGGTCGTCGTCCCCCCCGAACCTAAAATAGCCTTCTGGAGTTGCTCCTTGTCTCTGGGGAAGAGCATAAAGGGGCTGAGAAGGGGTTGCAGTTGGGTTGCGGATCTGGAGTCTCTCTTCTTTTAACACTCGACAACGGCAAGACTCCGGGAACACCTTTTGCCTACTGCTAAAGAAAGACTGACACGACTACCCACCTTGAACCTGCTCTTTAATGAGAAGGGGACAAGCCACTCGAATGCCACACGCAGCTCCCAACCACTGGGCAGGCCGGCAAGTTCTGCTTGAGGGGATGCCCCCCTCTCCCCCTGTTTGGTGTAGTGGTTAAGTACGCAGACTCTAATCTGGGAGAACCGGGTTTGATTCCCCACTCCTCCACTTGCAGCTGCTGGATGACCTTGGGCAAGCCATAGTTCTGTCAGAGCTGTTCTCTCAAGGGCAGTTCCTGTCAGAGCTCTCTCAGCTCCACCTACCTCACAGGGTGTCTGTTGCGGGGAGGGGAAGGGGAAGGAGCTTGTAAGCCGCTCTGAGACTCCCGAGTGAAGGGCGGGGTATAAATCCAATCTCTTCTTCTTCTTCTTCTCCCCCCCCCTTGCTTCCTGAGCGCATTGTGCATATGTTTTGTGCGGGATGAGGGCTGGGGTGTGCCAGATGCTGTGAGCCGCAAGGGTCCATTGGGGAGGGGCTGTGGCTCTGTGGTAGAGCAACTCCTTGGCATGCATAAGGTCTTGGGTTCAATCCCCGGCATCTCCTATTAACAGGAGTTGATGGGAAGGACCTCCACCTGAGACCCTGGAGAGCGGCTTCCAGTCTGAGTTGACAATACTGACTTGAATGGACCAAGGGTATGATTCAATTTAAAGTGGCTTCGTATGTGACAGTCAGAAGGTCTCAGGTTCAATCCCCGGCATCTCCAGTTAAAAGGACCAGGCAGCAGGTGATGGGAAAGACCTCCGCCTGAGACTCTGGAGAGCACCTGCCAGTCTGAGTGGCCAATACCTTGGTGGACCGAGGGTCTGACTCAGTAGAAGGCAGCGTCACGTGCGGCAGGTTCAAAGGTGGCCTGACCCTCCTCTTGCTTTGAGCAGATTAAAACCGGGAGGTTGGTTGCCTGGCAGGCAGGTGTTCGCATGCCCTTGTGTCCTTGGGAGCATAACGCAAGTTCCAGCCGAGATTTCTCGAACGCCCAATCTGGCAGGCTCCGACATCGTCCATCGCGATGTCCGCCAAAGCCCTGCCCCCATTCCCTTCGGGAGCCTGCCTCAGATTCCAAATGTGTTTGTCCCCGCGCATTTCCTGTTCTGGCGCAACAACGTCCCAGCAGGTTTCTGGCGGGTGCCTGTCACAACCGCAGCGCCGTGCCACATCCGTGTGGGCGGCCTCCGCACATGCGCGGGGAGAAGTGTTGCGTTGCGGCGTCTCCCTCCGTCCCTGCGCTGGATCTAGGACAGCCCCGTCCATTACTGGGGTGTGGGGGTGCTCTGTGCGTTAAATATTCTGCTTGCGTGATAGAGTTTCCACCGGCTGTCTTGCCGGGGTGGGGGGCTTCTGAATTCCGCTTTGGGTGAAATCCCAGCATTAATTTTGGGAATGGTGCCAACAGAGCCGCCGGTGGCAGAAAGTGCAGGGAAGGCAGTGTGCAGAGAGGGGACTCGCACGCCTCTTCAACGTGGTGCCCCACTTCCTGTACGCACGGTGGGCTGTGGCATCTCCACAGGCACATGTGTGAAGAGGCCCTTCCTGAGAATGCTCATGGGGTTGCCCTGACTATAGATAACAGCCGTGGGCCTGCTTTTGTGTAACGTCTATTTCAGAGGGGAGGTGTGGTCGGTCTGCGCTACAACAGCTAAATTTGAGTCTAGGAAGCACCTCAAGAGGCCAACAAGATTTTTGGTGGGATGAGCCCTTTTGAGAGTCGAAGGTGTCCGGCGAAGGGAGTTTTGGCTCGTGAAAGTTTAGGCCCCCAAAATCTTAAGGATGTGAGGAGAGCCCTGCTGGGTCAGACCAGGGGTCCCTCTAGTCCAGCATCCTGTCTCACGCAGGGGCCAACCAGTGCCTCTGGAGGGCCAAGAACAGGGCAGAGAGGCCAAGGCCTCCATAAGAACATCAGAAGAGCCCTGCTGGATCAGACCAGGGGTCCCTCTAGTCCAGCATCCTGTCTCACGCAGGGGCCAACCAGTTCCTCTGGAGGGCCAACAACAGGGCAGAGAGGCCGAGGCCTCCATAAGAACATCAGAAGAGCCCGCTGGATCAGACCAGTGGTCCATCTAGTCCAGCATCCTGTCTCACATAGTGGCCAACCAGTTCCTCTGGACAACCAACAACAGTACAGAGAGACCGAGGCCTTCATAAGAACATCAGAAGGCCCTGCTGGATCAGACCAGTGAGGGTCCATCTAGTCCAGCATCCTGCCTCACACAGTGGCCGACCAGTTCCCCTGGAGGGCCAACAACAGGGCAGAGAGGCCGAGGCCTCCATAAGAACATCAGAAGAGCCCTGCTGGATCAGCCCAGTGAGGGTCCATCTAAATCCAGCATCCTGCCTCACACAGGGGCCGACCAGTTCCTCTGGAGGGCCAGCAACAGGGCACATAGGCCGAGGCCTCCATAAGAACGTCAGAACAGCCCTGCTGGATCAGACCAGGGGTCCATCCAGCCTAGCATCTTGTCTCACATAGTGGCCAACATCTGGGCATAGAGGCCTGAGGCCTTCTGATGTTTCCTCCTGACTCTGGGATCCGGAGGATTAGTGGCTCTGAATGTGGAGGTTCCCCTCAGCCACCGTGGCTAGTAGTCATCGATAGACTTATCCTCCCTGAATCTGTCTAGCCCCCTTTTAACACTGTTCATTCCTGTGGCCATCAGTACATCCTCTGGCAGCGGATCCCCCATTGGAATCACTCTCTGGATGTTGCTGGATTCGAATCCCGCTCTTCTGCGCAGCATCTTCTGCTCGAACCAGGGTCTCGATGCGATGCATTCCCGAAACACCCTTCTGCACTTTTTAGCATGCCCGAAGTGTGCCGTTTTTCTACGTGTGGGCGAGCGCATGAGTCTGCCAGACATGGAGTCAGACGGTCGGTCCGGCAGTTCTCCAAGGTTCTGGGCAGAATCTTCTCCCATTTCTTCCGCCTCGGCTCCTTTTTAACGGGGCGTGCCTGCGACTGCCGCTGGTGTCTGTGGAGCCGGGGTGGTTTTTCAAACAGGCCAGGATAAACCGGGGGGCCGTTGAGATGCAGTAGCTCGGTGTTCCCTCCGACAAAAAGCAGAGCTCTGACTCCGGAAGGCGTGTGTCCTTGGGATCTTGTTTCTCTTTAAGCGGCTGCTGGATCCGCAGGAAGCTGTTCTGTTATACCCACCAGCTTGCTCAGAGTTTTGACACATAAAGAGGCCGGATTGGAGGGTGGGGGCGGGGGGATTCCTCCCGCAGCGGTCACGGAAACCACGTGATTTTCCCACTTGGGAGGCCGCTGATAAAAGGCTTCCTGTTATACGCTGCTGCGTTTCCTAGAAGCACGCGTCTCCTCCGGTGGGAAAGCGGCTCCCGTTGGGAGTTATCGCCGAGCGCTGCACATCTGTATTGTGTCGGCCACAGCCCTGACTTGGCTATAGCCCAGCCTGGCCCAGGTCTCAGCAGATCTCGGGAGCTAAGCAGGGTCGGCCCCGGTTAGTTTTCAGATGGGAGACCACCGAGGAAGCCCAGGCGGAGGCAGGCGATGGCAAACCCCCTCTGTGCGTCTCTGGTAGGGTTCCCAAGTACTTACCGTCTGGGGGCGGGGGACGAATGCTCCCCGGCCGGACCAGTCTTCCTGGTAACGCACCATGCTGTCGCCAGGAAGTGATACCAGGTGACGCTCTGGCAATGGGGCTGAAAACTCGATGGTACCATTGAGTTTCCAGCCCCATTGCCAGAGCGTCGCCACCGTCCCTTCCTGGCGACGGCATGGTGCTCCACGCCTCTCCTTTCCCTGGGGATGGTCCTGCGAGGACGTATCCATCCCCCGCCAGCACGCGGTAAGTTCTTGGGAACCCTAGTCTCTGGCCTTGAAAACTCTCCGGGGCCGCTGTACGTCGACTGGTGACTTGACGTCACACAATTGTTACGGCCCAGGCTGGCCAGATCTCATCGGATTTCGGAAGCTAAGCAGAGTTGGCCTCAGTTAGTACTTGGGGAGGGGACCGGCGAAGTCCTGCAGGGGAGCCGGTTTGGCGTAAGCGGTTAAGTGTCGCGGGCTGTAACCTGGAAGAACCGGGTTTGAATATCGGAATGTTTTCCTCTGGTCCGGCGACGGAGGAGACATCACACTGGGCGACTGTTCACCCCGCGCCTCGAAGAAAAGGATGCTGTTGGTCCCTTTCATGCTTGAGAGGGGACGGAGTGTAACAACCGGATCTCAGTTAATTGCTCTTGGCACCCCGCAATTCAGAAAGGATACCTTTACACATCACTCTCCTATTTTGACATAGTTTGCTTCACTGTGTCCCATCCCCCCCGGTAATTAAATCCAAAGAAATGGTGATTGTATAAACTTAGCTTGCCATTCCTGTTTGGTCCCTCTTGCATCTGTTAAAATGTCGTCATTATGTCATGTGCTAATTTGCTGTTCAGCTTCTGCCCGATTGTATGGACTCTTCGATCTTAACTTCCCTTTCGGTGTATCTGAGGAAGTGCATACCTTGAATAAAACTTTGTCGGTCTTAAAGGGGGGCTGTAAGCAGCTGTCCCTTAGCCTAAGTTGTTCAAGTAGTTCAAGTAGTTAAGACTTGTTAAGTGGCTCAAGTAGTTAAGACTTCGTTCTTGAGGGGGGCTGTAAGCAGCTGTCCCTTAGCCTAAGCGAGGTTGGGACTGGCCGGACGAGTGCCTGACAAGGGCGGAGAGAGGGTAATCTATTTTTTTAACCCTCTGTGTCTCAGCACCATCCCCCATGAAGCTCAGAGCATTCACAGAGAGCGTTAAGATCGGGGTCCCAAAACCGTCTGATCCTCCTGGGCCCTAAAGAAGCCAGGCTAGCCATGATGAGGGCCAGGGCCTTTTCTGCGGCGGCCCCTTCCTGGTGGAATGAGCTCCCAGATGACATCAGGGCCCTGTGGGACCTTTTGCAGTTCTGCAGGGCCTGTAAGACCTCTTCCGCTAGGCTTTCGAGTAAGGTGCCGCCTTTCAAAACTGTGGCCCTGGTCCCAGCATCAGTACCAACTTAATAACCTGGCAAGAATCTGGATTCTGCTGGTAGTTGACCATCTGGATGTAGAGAGAAGGCCGCCATCGTTTGTTAATACCTATGTTCCTAGCACCTGTGATTTTATATGTTGTGGCTTAAATCTATGTTTTAATATATTTCAATATATATATATATATATATTTGTATGTATGTATATATGGGCTGCGGTGGCTACCGGAAGGTCGGTAGTTCAGCAGTTCGAGACCTGAGTGCCGCGTGACGGAGTAAGCTCCCGTCTCTGGCCCCAGCTCCTGCCAACCTAGCATTTCGAAAGCAAGAAATTGCAAGTAGATCAATAGGTACCGCTTTGGTGGGAAGGTAACAGCATTCTGTGCACCTCGGCGTCTAGTCACGCCGGCTACATGACCATGGAAACGTCTTCGGACAGTGCTGGCTCTTCGGCTTGGAAACGGAGATGAGCACCGCATCCCTAGAGTCGGATTCGACTGGCTTTCGAGCAAGGGAAAACTTTACCTTTAATATGCACACACAAACATTCTGTAAGCCGCCCTGACCCTGCCTTGGCAAGGAAGGCAGGATATAAATTAAACATATACATAAATTTTCTCATGGCACAAAACCCTGGGATTGGGGCTGTGTACAAAGTCAACCCAACAGCCACCATAAGGAAATGGAGCCTCCATGCAGAGAAGCAGTCTACTTCTGAATACTGGTTTAGGGGATGGGGAGGGATATCCATGCCTCCCTTGTGGGCTTTCTAGAGGCACCTGCCAGGCCACTGTGAGGGCCCCAATCCTGAATGAGACAGAGCTTGGTCTGCTCTAGCCAGGCAGCGGTGCCGACCCTTTGGAGCGGCTTGTGAATTGTGTCTGCGGAGATGCGTGGGCCGCCTAGGCTGACAGTACAAAATCTCGCAGGCCTCACGGTCCGTGTTCCCTCTGAGCTGAGTTAGTGTGAGCTAGCTCACAGGGTTTTTTAGCCTCCGGCTCACACGTTTGTGTCTCAGCTCAGGAAGGAGGGCTCCAGAGCAAACTAATTAATGCAGTAGCCAAATTGCTCGCTGACAACTTTAATGCCAGTGGCTCACAAAGGAGAGTTTTTGCTCATGAGACTCAGCAGCTTAGAAGGAGCATTGCTCGTCATGGCTAAAGCCGGCTGCCTTGGGGGCTCATCCCCTCTTGGGCTTGAGATTTAGGAGGCGACTAAAGTATCTTCCTAGGATGGCGTTTGGTGGGGGCAAGAATGCGTGCCTGGGGGAAAACACCGGGCAGACTAGAAAGGCAGCTAGTTGAACGACAGCCAAACCAGGAGCTGAGTTTTCTTATGTGGGAGCACCATCTAGTGGGAAGAAACGTAATTGCAACCTTCTCATACGCCATATGTGGAAATCCGGTTTCGGTTGTTGAGCGGGCGTTTGACGCCGCTAGATGTAGTTGCTGCAAAATGTTCTTGGGAGAGTGGTGGGGCACGGACGCTCTCTGAATTCCGTCAGGGAGCTGTCTGAGCATGAGTTGACAGAGATGGCTTCTCTTTGAGGGAAGGGGGTCAGTAGCTCACTGGCAGAGCATCTGCTTAGCATGCAGAAAGTCCCGGGTTCGATCCCCGGCGTCTCCAGCTACAAGGATCAGGTAGCAGATGCGGTCAAAGACCTCTGATACTTTGGAGAGCCGCCGCCCGTTTGAGTAGACAGTTACGGCCTTGATAGATCAAGGGTTTAAGCCAGTGTTCCCTCTAAGCTGAGTCAGTGTGAGCTAGCTCACAGTTTTCTAGCCTCCGGCTCACACATTTTTGTCTTAGCTCAGGAAGGACGGCTCCAGGGCAAAGTAATTCATGCAGCAGCCAAATCACTCGCTCAAAACTTTAATGCCAGTAAGCTCGCAAAGGAGAATTGTTGCTCACAGCTTAGAGGGAGCATTGGTCCGAGCCGTTTCATGTTGGGTGTTCAGTGGGGAGGGGGGGGGTGTCTTTAAGTGGGGAATCTGTCCTCTTGGCCTTGGCCCCTCCCCTAAGCAAAGTGAGAAGACCGGCCGCATAATTTTGTCGTCGGTGGTGTGCAAAAAAAGTAGCGTGAAGTCGAGCTGTGGTCCGGGCATTCGGTTCGCGTGCAGAAGGTCCCAGGTTCAGTCCCCGGCATCTCCGGGTACGCAGGGCCAAGAAACTGCCAGTGTAAAAGGCCTCCGCCTAAGACTCTGGAGAGCTTTTGCCCGCCAGAGTAGACAAGACCGACCCTGATAGACGAAGTTCCGTCAAGGCTCTTGATACCGGGCCGCTTCGCGAATTTTTTTGGGTCCATCTGTCGGCTTGGAACTCTGGAGCCTGTTTCGAACAACTGGAAGCGGGGCTTTATTGACATGTGGATTCAGGTGGAGCCACCGTGTTGGTCCGAAGCGGCAGAACCAAGTTTGAGTCCGGTGGCCCCTTTAAGTCCGACAACAGTTTTATTCTGGGCATAAGCTTTCGGGAGCACGCACGCTGGATCCGAAGTAGCATGCATGCCCGGGAAAGCTTTTACCTTGAATAAAACTTTGCTGGTCTTAACGGGACCACCGGACACAGACTTTGTTCTGTCGACACACGTTGGGAGGAACGGTGGCTGGCCCCACCCTTTAGAAGGTGCCATTGGAAGGGCAGAGGTCTTGATGGGGATGGGGGCTGCCTAAAATCCCATTTGCCCGACCCCGAGTTAACTGTGCCCTGTTAGAAAGAGCTTTGGTCAGGAAGCAATTTCTCGCCAGGCCTGTTTGGCTGGAGATCCTGGAGGGGTTTTTCCCACATCATCTTCTGGGCATGGAGCAGGGGGTCACTGGGTGTGTGTGGAGGGGGGTAGGTATCTGCGAATTTCCTGCATTGTGCAGGGGGTTGGACTAGATGACCCTGGAGGTCCCTTCCAACTCTGTGACTCTGTAATTCTATGGGCAGTGGGCCCAGGGGAGTCTGGAGACTGAGCCCTACAAGGAAAAGCTAAGGGCCCTGGGAATGTTTAGTCTGGAGAAGAGGAGATTGAGGGGGGGACACGACTGCTCATCTTTCAACATTTGAAAGGCCATCATTTGGAGGAGGGCGAGGAGCCGTCCCAGTTGGCGGCAGAGGATAGGACCCGAAGCAACGGGTTTAAATTACATGCAAAAGGGGTATCGGCTGGATCTTAGGAGAAACTTTTTCACGGCCAGAGTGGTTCAAAGGTGGAATCAGCTGCCCGGGGAGGTGGTTAGTTCCCCTTCACTGGCCGCTTTCAAGAAGAGGCTGGATGAATCTTTGTCAGAGATGCTTTTAGGCTGGTCCTGCATTGGGCAGGGGGTTGGACTAGATGGTCTGTAGGGCCCCTTCCAGCTCTGTGATTCCATGACCCCTTTCTTTGAAGCAGGCTCAGGTGGTCAAATGCACCTGTGAATTGTGGGCGGGGGAGGTAACCTGTATGGCCGGGCAAATTCCCAGCCGCACCGTGGTGGCAGTCCAGTGAGGAGGACCGTTGTGTCCCAGTGAGCCAAGAGTGGAGAAGTTCTTAGGCTGGAGGCGGGAGTCGCTCCCCTGGGAGAAGAAACGAGTTCTGGAGAGGCGGCTGTGACGCTCCTCGGCAGGAGAAACTCGTCTGTGGGCTCGCTAAATCTTTCTCAACCGCGGCCCGCGGGAGTTGTTCCTCTCAGGATGCCAGCTACCGATGCTCCCCTGACTGAACGCAAAGAACAAGGCTCTACCCGAGTACCTCTCCCGGGTTGCTCTCTCTCTCAGTCCTGCAGTTGAAGATGTTGGGCGTCGGACCCCGTCGTTTTTGCGCGCGAAGCTTGGGCGCTACCTCTGAGCCTCGGGCCCATCCCTAGGAAGCTGGATTTGAGGTGTGATTGAAGGAGGCCAGGCAAGTGACTGGCGCCGGGGGCCTCTCTCCTCCACCGCCCAAAGGACTGGTGACATCCCAGCTTTGCACATAAATTGATGACTGAGCCAGTGGAGCAGGTGCTCGGGGCCCTCTTCGGCTCGTGAATCTAGGTCACGTTGCCGGTCGAGTTCTGTGAGCGTGTGGGTGTTGGGATCGGATGGGCTTCCTCCCTGCCTGTCAGAGCTTTCCGAAAAGGCGGGGCTTTCTAGAAGAGGGGGCCGGTAACTCAAGAAGGTTCCTCTGAGGCTCGGGCCCGGTTTCCAAGCGACGCTGTAGATCCGCAGCCTCAGGTTTTTCACCGCCGAAGTGGAATTTTAACGGCTTGCGTTTTTTCAGGTTGGCAATCGGGCGTGGCGTCGCGATTTGACTCTCTCTCCCCCACTCCTCCCCGTTTTTCTTCTGTTCTCCGGTGGGCCTGGGCCGATTTTTGTGGGCCCGATCACGAGAGCCGCAAAGCGGGGCTTTTTACTGAGATGTTGTCGAAAGCTGGCGCTGGGAAGGCGAAAGGATTTGTCCGGAGGTAGGTCAGCGGGTTGCGCTGTGATTTGGAACAACAACCACCTGAATGTGACCTGATTCTTCCCCCCCCTCCGGCCCAATCGCTTCCCCTCCGCCCCCCCCACCCCCGGGCACTTTACAAAGCTACCGAACAAGTTCACGGGCAAATTGCTGATGTCGGTGACCCTGCCACTGCCCGCAGAGATGACCTTGGTCACGGTTCCTGCTCGAGTCAAAGGATCATTGGAGAGTTTTCAAGTTTTGCAAAAAACACACGTAGCAAAACCTTCCAACCCTGAGAGCTGAAACCCTAGGTCTTGCAACTGAAACTGTGTTTCTCAAATCGATTATGACTTTGCATCCATTTAAGTATTGGTCTGTCTACCATTCGGGGGAGTTTAGTTTGTTTTTTGTTTTGTGTTTGTTTCTTCGCTTTGAAGGGAGTCTTTGCCCAGCTAGAGAGAGCCGTGTTTTGTGAAGGCCCGGGAATCGTGGAGATATGCCTTGAGAACTGGGTTGTGTAAGAGGGGGAAAAAGTGGGGTTTCTGAACAGGATGAATTAAGTATCATCTTTCTGGACACTGAAACCCCGTCCCTTTCATTCTTTGTAAACTTCCAGTAGAAACCTCCTCCTTCCCACCACGGTTTTTTTTGGTGTATTTTTAATTATTATTATTTCTGGTTTCATGAGGGCTAGGAACTTGAAATCTGACAATATCCGCATTGGGCAACAACAGGTAGATTTTGTGTAGAAGGATCTGATCCGTCCTAGGGAGACTTATGGGTTCCTGGCTGTAGGCCTTTGAGTGTCATAAGAACATAAGAGAAGCCAATGTTGAATCAGGCCAATGGCCCATCTAGTCCAACACTCTGTCACACAGCGGCCAAAATATACCAGGTGCCATCAGGAGGTCCAGCAGTGGGGCCAGTGCACTAGAAGCCCTCCCACTGCTGCCCCCTCCAGCACCAAGAATAGAGTGCATCACCTGCCCCAGACTGAGAGTTCCCATCTATACCCTGTGGCTAATAGCCACTGATGGACTTCTGCTCCAGATGTTTATCTAATTCCCTCTTGAAACTGTCCATGCTTGCAGCTGCCACCACCTCCTGTGGCAGTGAATTCCACGTGTTAATCACTCTTTGGGTAAAGAAGTATTTCCTTTTATCTGTTCTAACCCAACTGCTCAGCAATTTCACGGAGTGCCCACGAGTTCTTGTATTGTGAGAAAGGGAGAAAAGGACTTCTTTCTCAACCTGCTCAATCCCATGCATAATCTTATAAACCTCGATCATGTCACCCCTCAGCCGTTGTTTCTCCAAGCTGAAGAGCCCCAAGCATTTTAACCTTTCTTCATAGGGAAGGTGTTCCAACCCTTTTATCATTCTAGTTGCCCTTCTCTGCACTTTTTCCAATGCTATAATATCCTTTTTGAGGTGTGGTGTCTCAGCGTCTTGCCGCACCAAACGACCTAGATGGATGGATTAAATGCCTGTGTGGTGATGCCGTTTCTGTAGAAGGGCATTCTTCGTGGCCGGCCTGTACGTCCCTTGTCTAGGAGGTTCTCTGTATGTAGAACCTGAGAATCCTTCAACAGTTGGTGGCCCTGTGTCCTGTCTGGACCAGACCAGTCAGTGCTGGGGGATGAGAAGGTCAGGTGACATCCTTTAGACCTACCTGGGGACTTTAATTCTTGGGATTTTTTGCTTGCTTTTTACGCGTCCGACTTGGCACAAGGTTGACTTGCGCTCCCTGGTATCGTCTGTCTGTCTGAGAGGAGGTAACTCCGAAGGCTGGGGAGGAAGGCGTGGGGTGCATCAACAGAGGCGCAACATCGAAACGGCAAGAAGTCCGAGTCCCGCCGACAGTGCTCCCTCCAAGCTGTGAACAAAAATTCTACTTGGTGAGCTACGGGCATTCAAGTTGTGAGCGAGCGATTTGGCCGCTGCGTAAACGAGTTTGCCCTGGAGCCCGCCTTCCCGAGCGAAGGCAAAAATGCGTGAGCTGGAGGCTAAAAAACTGTGTGCTAGCACTCAGCTTAGAGGGAACACTGCCCGCCGTGCACTGCATTGGTCATGAGTCTGGTGTGCAGTTCTGGGGGCCTCGCTTCCAAAAGGATGTGGACAGACTGGAGCGGGTGCAGAGGAGAGCGACGAGGATGATCTGGGGGGCCTGGAGACCAAGAAGCCCTCTGAGGAAAGGCCAAGGGACTTCTTGGGAAGGTCCAGTCTGGAGAAGAGGAGGTTGAGGGGGAACAGGATGGTCCTCTTGAAGTATCTGAAGGGCTGTCCCTTAGAGGAGGAGGGCAGGGAACTGTTCCTGTTGGCGGCAGAGGCGAGGACTCTCAAGAATGGCTTTAAATTAAGGGTGGGAAGGTCCTGGCTGGATCTTAGGGGAAACGTTTTGACAGTCAGAATTGTGCAACAGTGAAACCAGCTGCCCAGGGAGGTGGTGAGCTCCCCCTCCCTGGTTGTCTTCAAGCAGGGGCTGGACAAACGCTTGTCAGGGATGCTCTCGGCTGGTCCAGCACTGAGCAGGGGGTCAGACTAGATGGCCTCTATGGACCCTCCCAACTCTGTGAGTCTGTGTGATTCTGTGAAGGGAGAGCAAAGGGCAAGATCTTTTTGTGTACTCAGATGCCTGTCTCTTCGATAACCAGCGAGGCAGATCCCCTCCGCCGCTACATATCCCAGTTTTTACTGATAACCTGTGGCTGAAAAGTGACACGCGCCCGCGGGTGCCCAAACAGGTATCACACGGCTCTCGCGCAATGCGTTGACGCTGTTTACCTGCTTCCTTTCCCTCCCTCCCTCAATCCATTAAGTAAATTTCCGTTGACGCTTCGTTCCCTTGATGCTTTGGCCTCTCCAGACTGGAGGCCCTCCTTTTTCCGCTCCTTGCCCCCAACCGGGGTTTTGTTCCCCCCCTCCAGCCAGTGAGCTTTGTGGAGCTACCGGGCGGGGGGACGACGACAGCAAAGTGGCTGGGATCGTCTGCCCCCACATGAGCCACAAAGGCCCGGCCACAATCTCGCCACCGCTCAGCCGCTGGAAAACAAACAGGAATGCAGTAATTGGCAGGCGTTTATGTGGCGCTTGTAAATGGCTGGGACAGTTTCCACCGTGTGACCTTTTTGTCCGTGTGTTCTAACAAAGTCTTTTCACAGCCCTGTGAGGTAGCCCCTTAGGAGCCCCGTGTTGTCCGTGGGGCGACTGAAGCCGAACTGGCAGATTAGGGGCCCCGCGATGAGTCGAACTGGGGGCTTCTGGTGCAGCCCTTGGCCTGGTTCATTCTGTGGTGGCAGGTTCTCAGAATTCAGCTGCAAAATGGGATAGCCCATCATGTGAACGGACTGTGTTCTCAAGAGTGCGGTAGTGGTGTTCCTTGGCCCAGTCCCTCCTTGATTCTCTCGCTCAAATGGCTTTGGCAACCCCGGAACAAAGGGCGCCGCAGGGCTGGCTCCGTATTGCGATGGCGCATGCCACCTGCGAATCTTGTAATTCGGACCCAGAGTTCCTAGTGGAGTGCCTGCGATTCAAATCTTCTTGACAGTTAGTTGCAGCCCAAGGATTTGATTTGTATCAAGGCCGGGAGGAGAGGAGGGGTTTAAATCCTTCCGCCCACGCTCGGGTTCACCAATCGAAACACACACAGTGTATTGTGATCAGTTCCGGAGGGGATTGAAGGGGGTGGGTACCTCAGTTAATAACAGCAGGGGGAGACATCTTGAGTGGCAATGCCATGCAGGGGTGGGACGTTTAAGGCTCCCCCCTCGATGTCATCTTGATATGAATCAGGGCCCTGCACAGTTCAGAGAAGAGAAGAGATTGGATTTATACCCCGCCCTTCACTGCCCAAAGGAGTCTCAGAGTGGCTTCCAGTCTCCTTTCCCTTCCCCTCCCCACAACAGACACCCTGTGAGGTAGGTGGTGCTGAGAGAGCTCTTTCGAGGACTGCCCTTGAGAGAACAGCTCCGAGAGAACTTGTGACTGGCCCAAGGTCACACCAGCGGCTGCATGTGAAGGAGTGGGGAATCGAACCCGGTTCTCCCAGACTAGAGTCTGCGCTCTTAACCACTACGCCAAAACTGGCCCTCTTTGATAGTTGGAATGTCTCGTCAGGGATGTCTGTTTTGACCAGTAAACCGGCCATAATCCGTCTCCTCTTGTCCAAAATTAATGTTCTGTGGCTTCTCTCTCGCTCATGTTTTGTTTTGTTTTCTTTTAATATAGGTCTGAAAGCAACTTTTGGGCTGTGAATCGGAGCACGAGGTAGGTTGTTCTAATTTCACACTTGGCTTCTTTAGAAGTGGGTCTGTGTGGGATACTTAAGCCCAGTTGGACAATGAATTCGGTGCGGGGGGGGGTTGTCTCTGTTTGACAAAACTCTCTCGCTGTTTGGAACAGCGTGGGCGAACGCCACCGAGGCATGGCACTGAGCAAGTGGGTATCAAAAGCTTCTTCCCAGGCAACCCCCTTTGGCGTTGCCTGGTTTCTCTTTTGATTTATTTCCACGTCCAGTTTTCGTCTGGACTCATGCGGTCTTGACAGCCCCTTTTGAATAGTGAAACCGAAGGGGTCATAAACCACACAGAACGCTGGAAAAGCCATTGTTCAGCAGTTGGCAAATAGCAACATTTCGGAATGCTGGATCAGCCACAATGTGAGAAATACCTCGCCGTGCGCCGTAAGGGTCATGCGTATGCAATGACCCTTGAAGCAATGCCTCTGGGGGTGCACGCTTCGAGACTTTTCGTTTTCGTTTCGTTTCGAATTTTCAGAAAGTGGGATGGTGATTGGTTTCACGAAATGTCGGGAGTGGGGGTTTCGTTTCAGGAATTCAGTTTGGGAGCCCCGGTTTCAGGAATATCGGGTGTAAACAGAGGTCGACTTGGCCTCCAGATGCCAGATTTACCGCCAGTGTTCCCTCTAAGCTGAGTTAGCGTGAGCCAGCTCACCGTTTTTTTAGCCTCCGGCTCACACATTTTTGTCTTCGCTCGGGAAGGAGGGCTAATTGATGCAGTAGCCAAATCACTCACTCACAGATTTAGTGCCAGTAGCTCACAAAAGTAGAATTTTTGCTCACAAGACTCCAGGGCTCAGAGGGAACATTGTCTACTGCCCATGAGAAGCAGCGCAAACTGAAACGATCCCAGTATTTCAGGAGGGGATGCATTTCGGGAATCCCAAAATATCGAGAGTGCTTTTTGCATTTTGTGTACTTTCCACTCCACAGTGGAACAGGGACCTTTGCATGCCGTTTTTGGGTTGTGACCAGTGTTCCCTCTAAGCTGAGTTAGTGTGAGCCAGCTCACAGTTTTTCTAGCCTCCGGCTCACACATTTTTGTCTTAGCTCAGGAAGGAGGGGGCTCCAGACCAAACTCACTGACGCAGCAGCCAAATCGCTCGCTCACAACTTTAATGCCAGTCGCCCACAAAGTGGAATTTTTGCTCACAAGACTCCACGGCTTAAAGGGAATATTGATTGTGACCATCCGAATGCATACCCCAGGTGTGTCTCCTCCCCTAATCCTAGATCTAACTTCTAGAGGAGGAAGCTGAGCCCTAAAAGTGACCCTCGGAAAGTCTTAACAGGACTTGCCCTCTAATGGGGACAGTGATTTCTCGGGAATGGCTTCCAGACAGTAGGGCTGGTCCCAGATAAATTGTTGGCTCTTCTGGGGTGCGAAGAATCAGCCTGCTGCCTCCGTTAAAAGCAGCCAAGCAAGCAAGGCCATTAAAAGGCATCAGGGATTTTTGGCAGCCTTTATCCAATCAGCTCCAAAAATAAAAGGCACAGAATGTTCCCGTCAGGAAGAAGTTTCGCAAAGGGAGCCGCGATTGGCAGCGTTCTGCTCCTGGGAGATGTCCGTCTGGCGTCCCAGTTGAGGATTTAAGAACCTAAGGGAAACCACGTTGGATCAGGCCAGCGGCCCATCTAGTCCGACGCTCTTATGGGTCACACAGTCGCCCCAAACCTAGATGTCATCAGGAGGTCCACCAGCAGGGCCAGAACTCCAGAAGCCCTCCCACTGTTGCCCCCCCCCCAGCACCAAGAAGACAGAACGTCACTGCCCCAGACAGAGTGTTCCATCTCTACCTTGCAGTGGTTAAGTGCGCGGACTCTAATCTGGGAGAACCGGGTTTGATTCCCCCACTCCTCCACTTGCACCTGCTGATGTGACCTTGGGTCAGTCACAAGCTCTGGCACAGCTGTTCTCTCAAGGACGGTTTCCGTCAGAAGTTCTCTCAGCCCCACTGACCTCACAGGGTGTCTGTTGTGGGGAGGGGAAGGGAAAGGAGTTTGTAAGCCGCTCTGAGACGCCTTTGGGCAGTGAAGGGCGGGGTATAAATCCAAACTCTTCTTCTTCTTCATCTACCTTGTAGCTAATAGCCACTCCTGGGCCTCTGCTCCATAGGTTTATCCCATCCCCTCTTGAAGCTGAAAAGAACATAAGAGAACCCTATTGGATCAGGCCAATGGACCCTCCAGTCCAACACTCTGTGTCACATATTGGCCAAAACGCAGGTGCCAACAGGAGGTCCGCCAGCAGGGCCAGAACTCCTGAAGCCCTCCCATTGGGGCCCCCCCAAGCACCAAGAATACAGAGCATCACTGACCCAGACAGAGTCTTCCATCTATACCTTGTGGCTAATAGCCACTGATGGACCTCTGCTCCATAGGTTTATCCAACCCCCTCTTGAAGCCGTCCATGCTTGTAGACGCCACCACTTCTTGCTGTAGGATTTGCCCTCTGTTGTTCTAATTCCAGGGTTTTGCAGGCTTATCCAACATGGCCATGAAGGGAAGTGCCGTTCCCTGTTTCCCAAAGTGCCTTTGACTTCGGAGGGCTCCTTTCAGGGATTGCTTGTGGTGGATAGCCATGGGCACCACGCCCTGTTCTCCCAAGTTCTTCTCTTCCACAACAGCTGGGATGGATGGGTGGTAACCCTGGGCTGAATCATGTGGCTGGAGCGTACAACTGTCTCCATTTATGGGCATCGTGCCATGTCGTTATGCAGTAATTGCATGGCTCTTGGTCCGCCTTGAGTCATAGGATTGGCGCACGTCGCGGTGGTGACTTCTCCCAATGCAGCAATCCTTCTAGAAACTTCCTGTAGGCCGAGAGGCCCAGGAGAACAGTTGGCATTCCACGGTCCAATTCCAAAAGCCAGCCTGAGCTAAGGAAACCATCAGTCATCAGGACCTGTTTGCAGTTTCGCCCCGCCTGCCCTCACGGCTTTCCGTTTTACTCCCTTCTGCTCCCTGCAGGACAGACACAAGATGGCGTCTCCGGCAGACAGTTGCATCCAGTTCACCCGACACGCGAGTGACGTCCTTCTCAACCTCAACCGGCTGCGGAGCAGGGATATCCTGACGGATGTGGTGATCGTCGTCAACCGGGAGCAGTTCCGAGCCCACAAGACAGTCCTGATGGCCTGCAGGTGAGAGGTGCCATTATCCATCATCCTGGCAGAGAAGAAGGGGAGGGGAGGGGCCGTGGCTCAGTGGAAGAGCATCTGCTTGGCATGCAGAAGGTCCCAGGTTCAATCCCCAGCAGCATCACCAGTTAAAAAGGACTAGGCAGGAGGGGATGGGAAAGACCTCAGCCTGAGACCCTGGAGAGCTGTAAAGAGGGGCTGTGGCTCAGTGGAAGAGCCTCCGCTTGGCATGTAGAAGGTCCCAGGTTCAGTTCTTGCCATCTCCAGTTAAAAAGGACCAGGCAGGAGGGGATGGGAAAGACCTCAGCCTGAGACCACGGAGAGCTTTAAAGAGGGGCTGTGGCTCAGTGGAAGAGCCTCTGCCTGGCATGCAGAAGGTCCCAGGTTCAGTCCCCAGCATCTCCAGTTAAAAAGGACCAGGCAGGAGGTGATGGGAAAGACCTCAGCCTGAGACCCTGGAGAGCTGTAAAGAGGGGCTGTGGCTCAGTGGAAGAGCTTCTTCCCGGCATGCAGAAGGTCCCAGTTTCAGTCCCCGGCATCTCCAGTTAAAAAGGACCAGGCAGGAGGTGATGGGAAAGACCTCAGCCTGAGACCCTGGAGAGCTGTAAAGAGGGGCCGTGGCTCAGTGGAAGAGCCTCTGCCTGGCATGCAGAAGGTCCCAGGTTCAGTCCCCGGCATCTCCCGTTAAAAGGCCCAGGCAGGAGGGGAAGGGAAAGACCTCAGCCTGAGACCCTGGAGAGCTGTAAAGAGGGGCCGTGGCTCAGTGGAAGAGCCTCTGCCTGGCATGCAGAAGGTCCCAGGTTCAGTCCCCGGCATCTCCCGTTAAAAGGCCCAGGCAGGAGGGGAAGGGAAAGACCTCAGCCTGAGACCCTGGAGAGCTGTAAAGAGGGGCCGTGGCTCAGTGGAAGAGCCTCTGCCTGGCATGCAGAAGGTCCCAGGTTCAGTCCCCGGCATCTCCCGTTAAAAGGCCCAGGCAGGAGGGGAAGGGAAAGACCTCAGCCTGAGACCCTGGAGAGCTGTAAAGAGGGGCTGTGGCTCAGTGGAAGAGCCTCTGCTTGGCATGCAGAAGGTCCCAAGTTCAATCACCAGCATCTCCCGTTAAAAGGACCAGGTGGGAGGTGATGGGAAAGACCTCAGCCTGAGACCACGGAGAGCTGTAAAGAGGGGCTGTGGCTCAGTGGAAGAGCCTCTGCCTGGCATGCAGAAGGTCCCAGGTTCAATCCCCGGCATCTCCATTTAAAAGTTCCAGCAGTAAGTGATGAGAAAGACGTCTCCACCACTGAGCCATGGCGCAAGTGAGTCTGTTAGTTGGCCTAGAGTGGAGACAAATGGAAGCCGCGGGTGACTCCGGAACCATATTTGTAAGCTGCACTGAAGACCTTTGTGGTAGACACCCAAGAGGTGAACCTTTGGAATAACCATAATCTGTTCCTAACTTTGCCTTCCCACCCAGTGGCCTTTTCTACAGCATCTTCACGGACCAGCTGAAGTGCAACTTGAACGTCATCAACTTGGACCCGGAGGTCAACCCCGAAGGCTTTGGCATCCTCCTCGAGTTCATGTACACCTCCCGCCTCAACTTGAGAGAGAGTAACATCGTGGCCGTCATGACCACGGCCCTCTACCTGCAAATGGAGCACGTCGTGGACACCTGCCGCAGGCTCCTCAGCTCCAGGTGAGCCGGGCGGCGTTGGTTAGATCGGAGTGCGAGACAGAACCACCACTTTCTCTTTTTTTAAAAAAAAAAGAGAGAGAGAGAGAGATTAAATTTTATTGATTTTCAACAAGAAAAAAAGGGGGACAGATGCTATGTATACACATGCAAACATGAACACAGAATAAGCAGGAAGCATGCACTTAATGTCAGTTGGGCTGAGGCAAGGAGTGGAGAGCACCTGGTGAGTTGCTGATAGAAGTCTCAAAGTTTTCAGGGTACATCACCGCAACAAGAGTTTACGTCGGAGTTTGAGGAAAGTGCCCGAGGCGGTAGAAGGTCTGGTTGTCCAGAAGAGGGTGACCAGGATGGTGAGAGGGTTGGAATCCAAGTCTTATGAGGAAAGGCTAATAACCACCGATGGACCTCTGCTCCATATGCTTATCTAATTCCCTCTTGAAGCCGTCCATGCTTGTAGCTGCCACCACCTCCTGTGGCAGTGAATTCCATGTGTTAATCCCTCTTCGGGTGAAGAAGTAATTCCTTTTATCTGTTCTAATCCAGACCGCTCAGCAATTTTATTGAGTGTCCACGAGTTCTTGTCTTGTGAGAAAGGGAGAAAAGGACCTCTTTCTCGACCTGCTCTATCCCATGCATAATCTTATAAACCTCGATCATGTCACCCCTCAGCCGTCGTTTCTCCAAGCTAAAGAGCCCCAAGCGTTTTAACTTTTCTTCATAGGGAGAGCTGTTCCAACCCTTTGATCATCCTAGTTGCCCTTTTCTGCACTTTTCCCAAACCTATAATATCCTTTTTGAGATGTGGTGACCAGAACTGTACACAGTTTTCCAAATGAGGTTGCACCATTGATTTATACAGGGGCATGATGATATTGGCTGATCTGTTTCCAAAACCCTTCCTAATAATCCCCAGCATAGCGTTGGCCTTTTTCATTGCAGTTGCACACTGTCTCGACGTTTTCAGTGAGTTATCCACTACGACTCCAAGATCTCTCTCTTGGTCCGTCTCTGCCAGCTCAGACCCCATCAACATGTATTTATATTTAGGATTTTTGGCTCCAATGTGCATCACTTTGCACTTGGCCACACTGAACCCCATTTGCCACGTTGACGCCCACTCACCCATCCTCGACAGATCCCTTTGGAGTGCCTCACAATCCTCCCTGGTTTCCACCACCCTGAACAAAAGAGACAACACAGAGCTGGAAACAGTGCAGAGGAGGGTGACCAAGAATGATGTGGGGATTGGAGCACCTTCCCTGGGAGGGAAGGCCAAAGAGTCCGGGATTTTGCAGTTTAGAAAAGAGATGACTGTGGGGGGGACTCACAGTAGATGTTTGTAAAATGATGCACAGGGTGGAGAGAGTTGATCGAGAGCACTTTTTCTGCCTCTCCCAAAAGACTCGAGGGCATCCAACAAAGCTGATGGGCAGTAGGTTCAGGACGGACAAAAGGAAATACCACTTTACAGAGAGAGAGAGAGTGATTAAAATGTGGAATCTGCTGCCCGGGGATGTAGTGATGGCCACAGGAACAGGCAGTTTTCAAAGGGGGTTAGATAGATTCATGGAGGAGAGGTCTGTTGGTGGCTACTAGCCATGGTGACTGAGGAGAGCCTCCAGATTCAGAGGCGCTAAGCCTCTGAAATCCAGAGCCAAGGAGGCCACATCGGGGGGAAGGCCTCGGCCTCTATGCCCTGTTGTTGGCCTTACTTCTGAAAGGATTTGGACAGAATGGAGCTGGGGCAGAGGAGAGCGACGAGGATGACCAAGGGCCTGGGGACCAAGTGCTAGGAGGAAAGGCTGAGGGTCTTGGGAATGTGCAGTCTGGAGAAGAGGATGCCAAGCAGATACTCTGCCACTGAGGCCCAGTGAGGGACCATTCAGTTGTGTCTGACTCTTGGCGATTCTATGGGCCAGCTCTCTCCATGTTTTCCGATCTTGTATTTTTTCTTTGAGTCCTTCCATGCTCAGGCTGGTGTTGATTTTTATGGTGTCTAGCCAATATGTTCTTTGGCGACCCGGTTTCCCTTTGCCGCTAACCAATCCAAGCATAATTGCTTTTTCTAGTGAGTTCTTCTGCATGACATGGCCAAAATAAGTCAGTTGCAGTTTTATGATTTTGTTCCTTCCAATGGCATGTCTGGTTTTATGCATTCCGGTACCTGCTTGTTTGTCACCTTTGCTGTCCAAAGAATGCACTATCTGCATATTAATACACCATATTTTTCTCTTTCTCTCTGTGTGTTCAGTGAGGCAGAGATGATGTCTGCTATGAAAACTCCCCGGGAAGAGTTCTTGGCTAGCCGGATGCTGAGTCATCCTGAAATGATGGCGTACAGGACCCGGGACATATCGGAGAACAGCATGCCTCTTCGGAACGGGCCAATTTGCGACGGGCGAGCTTTCGCCACCAGCTTGTACAGCGGCCTGTCCGGGTCCCCCCTCTCCTACACTGGATACAGCCCCATGCCCGTCAATGGCTACCTTTTCTCAGACGAAGAACTGCGAGAGTCGCGAATGCCCTTGTCGGACATTTCGAGAGCGAGCCTTTTCCCGCGGGAGCGGGCGCTGCCGTGCAACACCTCCCGGGCAGGTGCCCCCGAATACACCCGACCCGTCGCCGACGTCTGTCCCAGCACTTGCCACGCCTCCGTCTACTCTCCGAAAGAGGCCGCGGCCGAAGAAGTCAAGAGCGACGCACACTACAGTCCGGGCCCCAAGCCGGCAGCCCCCCTCGCTCGCAGCACCCCCTACTTTGTTTGCGACAAGGTGAGCAAGGAAGAGGAGAAGTCCTCCGGGGAGGAAGAGATGGGCCAGCACTTTGAGCCAACGAACGGCCCCGTGAACCGCAAGGTGCTCACCAGCCCACAGAGCCCCCAGAAATCGGACTGCCAACCCAACTCGCCGACCGAATCGAGCAGCAGCAAGAACGCCCGCATTGGCCAGAGCTCCGGCTCCCCGTCGGCCAAGAGCCCCTCCGACCCCAAGGCCTGCAACTGGAAGAAGTACAAGTTCATTGTCCTCAACTCACTGAACCAGAGCGCCAAGGAGGACGGGCCCGACCAGAACGAGGCGGGGAACCTTTCTCCGCGCTCGTATGTGCCCTCCCTGACCTGCCAACAGCCCATGGAGCCGGAGAACTTAGACGTGCAATCGCCCACCAAAATGAGCATTAATGGGGAGGACTCGACGATTCCCCAGGCGAGCAGGCTCAACAGTATTGTGAACAGGTGAGTGGAGGGGAGTGCCAGGCTGGGACCGGGGAGTGGGTGTGTCTTATGAGCCGTCAAGTTGCTTTCAACCTACAGTGACCCCTTTAGAGAGCTTCAAGAGGCGGGCGTTGGATAAACCACTGGAGCAGAGGTCCATCAGAGGCTATTAGCCACAAGGTATAGAGGGAACACTCTGTCTGGGGCAGGGATACTCTGACTTCTTGGTTCTTGGGGGCAAGAGCAGAGTTCTGGCCCTGCTGGTGGACCTCCTGATGGCCCCTGGGTTTTGGGTACTGTGTGAGACAAGAATGTTGGACTGGATGGGCCATTGGCCTGATCCAACATGGCTTCTCTTATGTTCTTCTGTCTGGGGCAGTAATGCTCTGTATTCTTGGTTCTTGGGGGGCAGGAGTGGAGTTCTGGCCCTGCTGGTGGACCTCCTGATGGCCCCTGGGTTTTGGCCACTGTGTGACACAGAATGTTGGACCAGATGGGCCGTTGGCTTGATCCTACACGGTTTCTCTTATGTCTGGGGCGGTGATGCTCTGTATTCTTGCTGCTTGGGAGGGGGGCAACAGCGGGAGGGCTTCTGGAGTTCTGGTCTCGCTGGTGGACCTCTCCCGATGGCCCCTGGTATTTTTGGCCCCTGTGTGACACAGAGTGTTGGACTAGATAGGCCACTGGCCTGATCCAACATAAGGCTTCTTTATGTTCTTAAAAACAGAGGTCTATGTGTGGCTCTTAGCCACAAGGTATAGAGGGAACATTCTGGGGCAAGGGATGCTCTGTCTTCTTGGTGCTTTGGGGGGGGAGGCAACAGTGGGAGGGCTTCTGGAGTTCTGGCCCCGCTGGTGGACCACCTGATGGCCCCTGGGTTTTGGCCACTGTGTGACACAGACCGGATGGGCCGCTGGCCTGATCCAACACAGCTTCTCTGATGTTCTTTGAATTAATGATCTCCAAAACATCCTATCACATTAGCAGCCTCGCTCTGGACTTGCAGACTTTGGGCTGTGTCCCCCTTGATTTGAGTCCATCCATCTCCCGTTGGGCCTTCCCCTTTTCCTTCCACTTTCCACTTTTCCGAGCACAGTCATCTTTTCTCGTAATGCGGCCCAAGTATGATGGCCTCCATCTGGTTGTTTTAGCTTCTAGGGGAGAGTTGAGGCTCGATTTGATCCAGAACCCGCTGATTTGTCTTTCTGGCGGTCCGCAGCGTCCGTGGAAGTTAAAACCTTCCCCCAGTGCCGCATTTCGAAGGACTAAGCTCTCTTCCCATCGGCTTTCTTTATCGTCCCAACTTTCACACCCGCACATAATAATGGGGGATACTATGGTATGGTGATACTTGATCTCGAGCTGTATTGGCATGTCGTTAAGGAACTTTTCTGGTTCTTTCGTGGTGGCTCTTCCCAGTTTCAGCCTCCTTTTGATTTCGTGGTGGCAGCGAGGTCCCCCCCTCCCGTTTTGAACCCTGCACCAGGTGTTGGGGGTAAAGTTTTTGAAACCTCTTCCTTTCTCTTTTGTAACCCCGGTAGGGTTAACCGGCTCCAGGCTGGGGAAATTCCTGGAGGTATTGGGGCTAGAGCCTGGAACGGATGGGGTTTTGCGGAAGGACCACGGAGGGGTATAATTAGCCAGTTTGGTGCAGAGATTAAGTGGTGTGGACTCTAATCTGGGAGAACCAGTTTTGATTCCCCACTCCTCCACTTGCAGCTGCTGGATGACCTTGGGCAAGCCAGAGTTCTGGCACAGCTGTTCTTGAAAAAGAGCATTGTTCTGCAGTACGATCCCAGTTTGAAATTTGGGTTTCCTATTTGTTTTCCGGTGTTGTGGTCCAAATCGTGATTTCTTGTTGGAAGGTTGATATAGACCCACCGTATCCAGATATGGAATCATTCTGGGTGGTTGTATTGTTAAAAAGAACCGAAATGAATTTCAAGAGCTGCACGTCAGAGGCCATGACTGGGCTGAATCCCAGTGCCCATGACTGGGCCGAATCCCACAAATGAAGCAAGATTGTGGGTGGGATTTCGGCTGCCTGCTCTCTCCCACTGCAGACCCCCCCCCCCAATGTTCCTTAAGAATGGTGTGGATTGCAACACTGGGGGCTGCAGCCAAAGTAGGAAATCTGTAAGACCCCCCCGTTCTTGTGTGGGCTGGGAGGGGGGGCATGTGAAAGGAGGAGGTGGGCAATTTCTGCACATTCCTAACCTTCTTGTGTGCTCACCCCTCTCCACATTGTGCTAGAATTGTCAGGCAAGAGGGATGTGGGGAGGGCAATGTCCCAAGGGAAAAATTAAAAAAGAAAAAAATAAGGCCCGTGGCTACTTGTGGGAAGCTTCGACCATAGAGTTCTCGGCCATTCCTAGAGCTACCCAGAAGTGGCAAGAAAGGTCGCTCTAGTCATTGCCACAAACTCAAGGCGGTCCAGGATTGCTACGCAGAGGCAGGGAATGGCAAAGCATCTCTGAATGTCTCTTGCCTGCAAACTTTTCACAAGATTTTTGCCATTGAGTTCAATGGCCCCATTGGATATAATGGACCTGAATTTTTCAGGAATCCTGGAAGTTTTCAGATATCTATACTATACCAATATAAGTATTCGGATTTTTTCGGGTTTCCCGAAAAAATTCGAATTCAATATACCCGAATCCGAAAAATACCGAATTTTTTTTTCCTGCACACCCCTAGTCACATAACTGTGACTCGATATAGTTTTTTTAAAGTGCAGGACCAGTGTGGCCACTTACCCATCCCTCCCAAATCCCTTGAGTAAATTGGAACCTACTTTCTGACTCGAATGCTACAGTTGTGCAAATGTGTCTCTTTAACGTGCAGGTCGCTAGATGGATCCCCGCGGAGCATGGAAGGGCAGTCCCCCTTGTATCTCCACTCTTCCAAGTGCAGTTCCTGCGGCTCGCAGTCCCCCCAGCATTCAGAGATGTGCCTTCACACCCCCGGCTCAAACTTTGGAGAAGAGATGGGGGAAACGCGGTCAGAATACTCCGATTCCAGTTGTGGTGAGTCTCGCTGACCCTCTCCGTCATTCCGCCCCTGCTGCTCCATTGCTTGCGCCTTTCTTTCTCTCTCTTCCTGCCCTCCCCTGCCATATTGAGGTGCCAACAACCTGAACTCTGGTTTCCGGTAGAATCTACAGTGGAGTCTGTTTCTCCTGACTGCCTCCGTTTTACCGAGAGACAGCATTAATATTTGCACTTCATTTCAGCTGTCTCAGATTTCTGCTCGGCTACTTGGCTTTGAGGACCGGTTTGGTGTAGTAATTTAGGACCACGGACTCTAATCTGGGAGAACCGGGATTGATTTCCCCACTCCGCCTCCACATGCAGCTGCTGGTGTGACTTTGGGCCAGTCACACGTTCTCTCAGAACTGTTCTCTCATGAGCAGTTCTCGAAAGAGCTCTCCCAGCCCCGCCTACCTCACAGGGTGTCTGTTGTGGGGAGGGGAAGGGAAAAGGAGATTGTAAGCCACTCTGAGACTCCTTTGGGGAGTGAAGGGCAGGGTATAAATCCAATCTCTTCTTCTTCAGACTTCTGCAATCCCAAACCTACTGCATTGGTTATTGAATTTCCTGTTTGGTTGATTGTATTGACTCACTGTGTGTGTACACTCATGAACATACGTGAAGCTGCCTTATACTGAATCGGACTGTTGGTCCATCAAAGTCAGCATCACCAACTCAGACCGGCAGCCGCTCTCCAGAGCCTCGGGCCGATGTCTCTCACATCACCTACTGCCTGGTCCTTTATATGGAGATGCCGGGGATTGAACATGGGGCCTTCTGTATGCCAAGCAGAGGCTCTGCCTCTGAACCACAGAATCACTCCCCTGAATACGCCTTGAGTCTCAATAGGGTTGCCAGCTCTGGGTTGGAAAATACCTGGGGATTTTGGGGGTGGATCCGAGAGAAGGGGGGTTGTGGAGGGGAGGGGCCTCAGCATAGTACAATACCACGGAGTCCACCCTTCAAAGCAGCCACTTTCTCCAGGGAAGCTGATCTCTGTCAGCTGGAGGTCAGGTGTAAAAGCGGGAGATCTCCAGGCCCCACCTGGAGGCTGGCAACCCTAAGTCGCAGTGAGAAAGGTGGACTGTCCATGATGTCAATAAATCAGTAGCTCTGGTTCTTGTCCAAAGTCTTCAACCCATTTGAAAATTTAACGCTTCCAAAGGTTCTGGTTTTTTATCCCTGGGTTGTGACCTCTGCAACATTCTGCCCAACACACGTGAAAAAAACCCTAGTGTGTCTTTTTCTCAGGTTCGCCTACCTGTTGCCGTTGGCGGGAATTCGAAATCTGCCGCCTGGATGTGCAGATTGCAGAATCAAAACTCGCCTCCCTTTTAATTTTAAGGATGGGATTGGGATGCCGAGAATCCGAATTGGGTTCTGCTTCCAAGCTGGGAGTGTGTTGGCCTGGGCTCTTCCCGGTAGATCACAGGGTGCTGTACAAACCGTTCTTGCAGAGTGGGCCGCGCTTTGGCGACTGGCTCCCACAGCTGTGCAGATTGCCACTGGCCTTGAGTTCCACATCTGTAATTCTGTAGGGTGTTCTTTTGGGGGGTTCACCTGGAACCCTGGCTTGGGACCCCCCTCCTCCTGCCCCAGAGCAGCATTGCAGGCCTCCTTTCCGTGTGTTTTCCAGGCTCACTCGTCTCACGCCCCCGTCCCCCCTCTTCCCCCCTCTGTCTCTCGACAGACAACGGGACCTTTTTCTGCAACGAGTGCCACTGCAGGTTTTCGGAAGAGGACTCTCTCAAGAGACACTCCCTCCAAATGCACAGCGACAAACCCTACAAGTGTGATCGCTGCCAGGCCTCCTTCCGCTACAAGGGGAACCTAGCCAGCCACAAAACCGTCCATACAGGTACCACCGCCGCCTGGGGGGCAAAGGCATCTCGGTTTGGCCTGTTGGGATGCGCCGGGGCAGTGTTCCCTCTAAACTTGAGTTAGTGTGAGCTAGCTCACAGATTTTTTAACCTCCGGCTCACACAGTTTCTCTTAGCTCAGGAAGGGTGGCTCCAGAGCAAACAAATTCATGCAGCAGCCAAATCGCTTGCTCACAACTAGGGATGTGCATTCAGTTCGGATGTACAAGAAAACCCGAATAATCCTATTCGGCATTATTCAGCCTGCCGAAAGCCGAATCAGATTCTCTAATCTGATTTGGCTGGCCGAACAGGGATTCCCCGAATGGATGCCGTATATTCGGCATCCATTTTGGGAATCCCTTTGCTAGGCGAGGGGAAGGTGGGGGGCATTTAAATGCCTCCCCGCTCCTTCCAGGGCCTTCCCCAGCTCACCCGCCTCAGTGGGAGGGACAGGGAAGCCAAGGGGTCTCTGTAGGCCTTTCCCCGCCTGCCTGCTTTGGCGGGCGGGCAGGGGAAGGCACAGGGAGGCATTTAAATGCCTCCCTGCACCCTCCTGGACCTTTCTTGGCTTGCCCACCTCGGCAGACGGGCCAGGGAAGACAGGGGGGCTAGCTTGGGGAGCAGCGGGCTCCCTTCACTGTAGGGAAGAAAAATTACTTTCCCTTCAATGGCGGGAGCACCGCCTCTGCGGTACGACTTGCGGGGAGGAGATTAAAACTAACTCAAGTCATGCCCCAGAGGTGGCACGCTCCCTTCTGTGATAGGAAACCCTCCCTTCGAGGGGGATTATTATACCCTATGGGGACAATCTCCATAGGGTATAATTGAGCAATTGGCTTGCATTGCTGAAAGTGGCATTCGGGGGTCATTCGGCTGTCCGAATCATATTCGGCCCGATCTGGCCGAATCCGAATGGGCCGAATCTTTTTTTTTTTTTTTTGCACATCCCTACTCACAACTTTAATGCCAGTAGCTCACAAAGTAGAATTTTTGCTCACAAGACTCCACAGCTTAGAGGGAGCTTTGGTCCTGGGTTCAGATCCTGTATCTTCCCATCTGTAAACCGGGCCTCTTGTCTTCCCATCTGTAGATGGGGAACAGTGCCTGTCTTACAGCGAGGAGGAGGAGAGCTCTTGGAAGATGTGTGTACTGACAGATTGAGACAATTTGCCAACCCTATTCTCTGTGCCCACCTTGCTTGCCTCTTCTTGTTATGTTTGGAGGGCCAAGAAACATCCCTTGAAACGCTAGTTTAGCCGCACCTGGAGAACTCCTATTACAGTTGGTCTCCTGGGAACCAAGATCAGTTCCTCTGGAGAGAATGGCTGCTTTGGAGGTTGGATTTTGGCAGTATACCCTGCTGTGGTCTCTCCCCTCCCCAGACCCCACCCTCCTCAGGCCCCACCCCCTCCCAAAACCCCAGCAGTTTCCCCAACCAGACCTAGTAACCCTATCGCACGCCCACTTTGCCTTGCTCAGCTGGTTGGTCCAATGAGAAGCAGTGGTGGACGGGTTCAGTTGGCCCTCGGTGGCCGCCCCGAGACGGTTCACGAAGGGTATGGAGACACCCTCTCCGGGGGCTGAGTGTAGCCTTGCATCTGCTCACGGAGGGGGAGGCGGATCGTGTCCCTTGCCTTGTAAAGCTTTTTCTTCCCCCTTCTCTTTTGTAAAGCACCCTGTGATCTACGGCAACGGCAAGATGTCGAATTCCCAGTCTTGCTTGGTCAAACGACGAGGCAGGAAGTCCCTCCCCCCCAGCCAAAATCCTTCGTCTCGGCCACTGACTCTCTGGGGAGGCTTGTGGCAAAGCCCCTCTCTGCGCTATGGAGAACAACCTTACTGGTTTTAAAGTGGTTGTAAAGGTTACAGGCCCTAACCTGGACGGCCTAGGCTAGCCCGATTTTATCTGATGTCAGAAGCTAAGCTGGGTCAGCCCTGGTTAGGACTTGGATGGGAGACCACCTAAGGAAGTCCAGGGTTTCTGTGCAGAGGCAGGCAAGGGCCAACCACCCCTGTTTGGCTCTTGCCTTGGAAACCCTTTGGTGTCACCATAAGCCAACATCGTAAGACAGAGCTTTCCACCACATAGGGAAGGCACGTGAAGAGCCAGTTTGGTGAAGTGGTTAAGTGCGTGGGCTCTAATCTGGGAGAACCGGGTTTGATTCCCTCCACTCGCAGTTGCTGGATGACCTTGGGCAAGCCATATTTCTGTCCGAGCTGTCCTTGAAAAAGAGCAGTTTCTGTCAGAGATCTCTCAGCCCCGCCTGCCTCACAGGGTGTCTTTTGTGGGGAGGGGAAAGGAAAGGAGTTTGTAAGCCACTCTGAGACTCCGTTGGGTAGTGAAGGGTGGGGTATAAATCCAATCTCTTCTTCTTCTACCTCACAGGGTGTGTGTTGTGGGGAGGAAGGAAAGGAGTTGTGAGCCGCTCTGAGACTCCTTTAGGTAGTGAAGGGTGGGGTATAAATCCAATCTCTTCTTTTTCTTCTACCTCACAGGGTGTCTGTTGTGGGGAGGGGAAGGGAAAGGAGTTTGTGAGCCGCTCTGAGACTCCTTTGGGTAGTGAAGGGTGGGGTATAAATCCAATCTCTTCTTTTTCTTCTACCTCACAGGGTGTCTGTTGTGGGGAGGGGAAGGGAAAGGAGTTTGTGAGCCGCTCTGAGACTCCTTTGGGTAGTGAAGGGTGGGGTATAATCCAATCTCTTCTTCTTCTACCTCACAGGGTGTCTGTGGGGGGGGAAGGGAAAGGAGTTTGTGAGCCGCTCTGAGACTCTTTAGGTAGTGAAGGGTGGGGTATAAATCCAATCTCTTCTTTTCTTCTACCTCACAGGGTGTCTGTGGTGGGGAGGGAAGGGAAAGGAGTTTGTGAGCCGCTCTGAGACTCCTTTGGGTAGTGAAGGGCAGGGTATAAATCCAATCTCTTCTTCTTCTTCTACCTCACAGGGTGTCTGTTGTGGGGAGGGGAAGGGAAAGGAGTTTGTGAGCCGCTCTGAGACTCCTTCGGGTATAGATCCAATCTCCTCTTCTTCTTTAAACTCCGAGGGAGCACTGTAGAATCTCTGTATTTGTTAGATAACAATATAGCACATAGTGTGGCAATAGAAGGAAGAAGAAGAAGAGATTGGATTTATACCCCGCCCTTCACTGCCCAAAGGCGTCTCAGAGCGGCTTACAAACGCCTTCCCCTTCCCCTTCCCACAACAGACACCCTGTGAGTTCGGTGGGGCGGAGAGAGCTCTTTGGAGCACTGCTCTTGAAATAACAGCTCTGAAAGAACTTGTGACTGGCCAAGGTCACACCAGCAGCTGCAAGTGGAGGAGTGGGGAATCAAACCCGGTTCTCCCAGATAAGAGTCCGAGCACTTACCCACTACACCAAACTGGCTCTTCATGTGCCTTCGGCGCATGATTTTCCTCTGTCATTAGCTGAGTGGTCATTTTTCTACAGGTCCCAGAGCACTGTATTAAGACAAGCAGTGAACGTTGGAGAACTGCTGGGAAACTTCTTTTTTTTTTTATAGATGAGCCAAATTTCTTGGACCTCTTGAAATTTTTGTTTGAACGGGGCTTGCGTGCCCATGCACAAAAAATAGATTCCCACCCCCAAGTTGGAAAAGAGTCTGGCCTTACACCAGTACAAGACCCAGGGGGCGGTCAGAAAGATGATAGACAGCTGACGACGAGTAATCATGACAAATGTCCTTCTGAGCTTACGGGGGGGGGGTCTAAATGCCGAGGACTTAGAAACCTGTCGTGATTTTTTAAAAGAGGAGGTTGGGTTGCGAGCAGTGTTCCCTCTAAGCTGAGTTAGTGTGAGCTAGCTCACAGCTTTTAGCCTCCGGCTCACACATTTTTGTCTTAGCTCAGGAAGGAGGGCTCCAGAGCAAACTAATTCATGCAGTAGCCCAATCGCTCGCTCACAACTTTAATGCTAGTAACTCACAAAGTTGAGTTTTTGCGCACAGGACTCCACAGCTTAGGGGGAACCTTGGTTGCGAGTGACCCACAAATTCCTCCTCAAACGTTCTGATCCCAGACACTTGTTGTGTAGTTAAGTTTAGCTGAAATCAGGACATCTGTCTTGTGAGGGTGACGCTGATCATTCTACATAAGAACATAAGAGAAGCCAATGTTGAATCAGGCCAATGGCCCATCTAGTCCAACATTCTGTCACACAGCGGCCAAAATATACCAGGTGCCATCAGGAGGTCCAGCAGTGGGGCCAGGACACTAGAAGCCCTCCCACTGCTGCCCCCTCCAGCACCAAGAATAGAGTGCATCACCTGCCCCAGACTGAGAGTTCCCATCTATACCCTGTGGCTAATAGCCACTGATGGACTTCTGCTCCAGATGTTTATCTAATTCCCTCTTGAAACTGTCCATGCTTGTAGCTGCCACCACCTCCTGTGGCAGTGAATTCCATATGTTAATCACTCTTTGGGTGAAAGAAGTACTTCCTTTTATCTGTTCTAACCCGACTGCTCAGCAATTTCATGGAGTGCCCAGGAGTTCTTGTATTGTGAGAAAGGGAGAAAAGTACTTCTTTCTCAGCCTGCTCAGTCCCATGCATAATCTTATAAACCTCGATCACGTCACCCCTCAGCCGTCATTTCTCCAAGCTAAAGAGCCCCAAGCGTTTTAACCTTTCTTCATAGGGGAAGGTGTTCCAACCCTTTTATCATTCTAGTTGCCCTTCTGTATCGGTCTGTGAGCTCTTCCGGAGATCTTCTCCGTCGCAGCTCTGGGGCTAAGCAGTCTCTGTTTTGTTGGTCGCGGCAGGTGAGAAACCCTACCGGTGCAGCATCTGCGGGGCCCAGTTCAACCGGCCGGCCAACCTGAAGACTCACACTCGGATCCATTCTGGAGAGAAGCCGTACAAATGCGAGACCTGTGGCGCCAGATTTGTCCAGGTTTGTGTGTGTGTGTGTGGGTTTTAATATGCTGGAGAGGTGGAAGGGCTCTTGGTGAACGTCCATCCTTCCAGACCCGTCTGCTGCGACTGGGTGGTGGAATCATCGAATCATCGAGTTGGAAGGGACCTCCGGGGTCATCTAGTCCAGCCCCCCTGCACAGTGCAGGAACACCAGCTCTGCATGTATCAGGTTCAGATCCTGGTATCTTCAGTTAAAAGCCCCTCAAGTAGAGGGGACTGGAGAAAGCCCGTCTTGTAATAACGGGTTTAACCTTCAATGGGTTTAACCTTCAAAGCCCTGTCGGCCACATATCTTTGGGGCCATCTCTCCTGATAGGTGCCCCACAGAGCCTTATAATCCAGCGATCGACATCTTTTAGCTCTCCCCGGCCCAAAGGATGCCCAGTTGACCTCAACCAGGGTCAGGGCCTTTTTAGCTCTGGCCCCTGCTCGGTGGAACAACCTGCTTGCAATCAGGGCCCTGAGGGATTTGTTACAATTCCGCAGGGCCTGTAAAGCAGAGCTGTTCCGCCGGGCTTTCGGGTGGGGTGTTGGACATCCAAATCCATCCGGGCCTCCTTTACCGGCAGTGCTGTTTTTTTCAGTCTAGCGAATTATCTGGCGGCGCCTCTCTGCAACGTTTCCATCCGAGCTCTGTTATCAAGGCAAGCTCTGCCCTGGTTTGCTGCATCGTCAATTTTAGTGTCAGATTTTGCCGTTACGCTTCTGTTTATTGCTCTGTTAGTCACGATTTTTTAGGTGACTTTGTAACCCGCCCTGAACCCGCTTGCAGGGAGGGCGGGATAGATAGCAAAGTAATAAATAAATTTAAAAATTATGGGCTGAAAGAGGGGAAATTTTGGGGGGAAAGGTGCTGACGGGGAAAATATTACAGTTGAGAGTAGTTTAGCAGTGGGATCAGCTGCCTGTGGAGGTGGTGATCTCCCCCTCCCTGGCAGTCTCCAAGCAGCAGCTGGACAAACCCTTGCAAACCGATCCTGCATTGAGCAGGGGGGGTGGACTAGATGCCCTCTATGGCCCCTCCCAACTCTTGTGATTCTGTCTCCGCTGGATCCCATGGGCAGCTGTGCTCGCGGAGAGACCCATCTCACCATGCAGTTGGGTCTTCCGTGTGGAAAGCTGGCCCGCTAAAGCAGAAATGTTTTCACGGCTTCTTGAAATGTTGTGCTCTTGATATTCTTCACTATTAACCAAGGAGGCATGAAATCCCTTCTGCTCCAGAGGGCCAACCGTATTGTCATGAGAAAGCGAATCCTGGAGGTTCAGGACAGGGGCAAGAAAGCAATTTCTGCACGAAACCGCGGTCCGTGCACGTGTGGAACTCCCTGCCACTAGACGTAGCGATGGCCACCAGCTCAAGTGGCGGGAAAGGGGGATTAGATGGAGGAGGAGGAAGTCTATCGGCACTGATGGTGTAATAGAACTTCTTTTCTTGGGGACATAGAAAAGTGCCAGTTGTGGGTGGCCGGACCAGCAGAGGAGGCGGTCTGTTGCCCAGTGTAGGTGGTTTCTCAGAGGTGTTCATCTGGCCCAGTGTGAGAAACAGGGTGCAGGGCTTATGGTATGAATCAGCCAGGGATCTTCTCAGGTCTTGCTGAAGCAACATGGGAGCACAGGGCTGCCCTAAACTGAACCAGACCTTGGGTCCATCAAGGTCGGTATTGTCTACTCAGACTGGCAGCCGCTCTCCAGGGTCTGAGGTGGAGGTCTTTCACACCACCTCCTGCCTGGTCCTTTTAACTGGAGATGCCGGGGATTGAACCTGGGACCTTCTGCATGCCAAGCAGAGGCTCTACCACTGAGCCACAGCCCCTCTTTACAGCTCTCCAGGGTCTCAGGCTGAGGTCTTTCACAACACCTCCTGCCTGGTCCTTTTAACTGGAGATGCCGGGGATTGAACCTGGGGCCTTCTGCATGCCAAGCAGGTGCTCTGCCACTGAGCCACGGCCCCTCCCCTGAAGGACTACCATATTCTCAGTGGCCACTGCCATTCTCAGCTGGTGAGCCCTGGCTGGAGAGTGGACGATGTGTTCTGAAATACGGTGATACGGATCTCTCTTCACCGCAGTCTGAGACCCTCGATTTCAGAGGCAGGGAAACTCTATTCCGACTCCTTCTGCCATACTTAGGTGGCCTGTCTGTCCCCTCTGTTAGAAAGGACGGGTCTCAGCCAGTGTTCCCTCTAAGCTGAGTTCGTGTGAGCCAGCTCCCAGTTTTTTTAGCCTCCGGCTCACACATTTCTGTCTTAGCTCACGAAGGGACGGCTCCAGAGCAGACTGATTTATGCAGCAGCCAAATCACCTGCTCACAACTTTAATCAGGGCTATTTTGGGGCCGGAACGCACAGGAACGGCGTTCCGGCTGGCTCCCGAGTTGGCCACGCCCAGCAAGAACTCATTAGCATGACAGGCCACACCCAACAGCAGAAAACTCATTATGATTGGCTACATTGGGGGGTGGTGGCCTAACATGCAAAGAAGTCCCTGCTACAAAGAAAGCCCTGGGTTTTGACAACAAACAAGATGAACAGAATAAGAAGCAAAAGGTGGGTGTGACTGGATGACCACACTTCTGGTGACATGGGGGTGTGGCCTAATAGGCTAATGAGTTTCTGTTGGCGGGTGTGGCCTATTATGCGAATGAGTTCCTGCTGGGCTTTTTCTGCAAAAAAAAAGCCCCGACTTTAATGCCGGGAGCTCACAAAGTAGAATTTTTGCTCACAGGACTCGGCAGCTTAGAGGGAAGCCTTGGTCCCGGCTTTGTCTCGTGCAGCCCGCGTGTCTTGACAGCGCCGTTTCTCTGCTAGGTCGCCCACCTCCGCGCTCACGTGTTGATCCACACCGGCGAGAAGCCCTACCCGTGTGAGATCTGCGGGACCCGCTTCCGGCACCTGCAGACGCTCAAGAGTCACCTTCGGATCCACACCGGGGAGAAGCCGTACCATGTAAGTGACCCGTTCACGTTTTGCTTATTTATTAGTTCTTAAAAAAATATTTGTTTTACTGTGAAGGTAGATCCGAGGGGGTCGCCATGTTGGTCTGAAGCAAGAGAGCAAAATTTGAATCCGGGGCCACCTTCGAGACCAACAAAGTTTAATTCTGGGTAGAAGCTTCCGTGTGGCGTGCACACTTCCATATCTGAAGAAGAGGAGATTGGATTTATACCCCGCCCGTCACTACCCAAAGGAGTCTCGGAGCAGCTTACAAACTCCTTTCCCTTTCCCTCCCCACAACAGACGCCCTGGGAGGTCGGTGGGGCTGAGAGAGCTCTGGCAGAAACTGCTCTGTTTCAAGAACAGCTCTCGTCAGAACTATGGCTTGCCTGAGGTCATCCAGCCCCTGGATGTTGCCCCTGTATAAATCATTGGTGCAACCTCATTTGGAATACTGTGTACAGTTCTGGTCACCGCATCTCAAAAAGGATATTATAGCATTGGAAAAAGTGCAGAGAAGGGCAACTAGAATGATAAAAGGGTTGGAACACCTTCCCTATGAAGAAAGGTTAAAATGCTTGGGGCTCTTCAGCTTGGAGAAACGACGGCTGAGGGGTGACATGATCGAGGTTTATAAGATTATGCCCGGGATACAGCAGAATGAGAAAGAAGTCCTTTTCTCCCTTTCTCACAATACAAGAACTCATGGGCACTCCATGAAATTGCTGAGCGGTCTGGATTAAAGGTCTTTCCCATCACCTACTGCCTGGTCCTTTCAACTGGAGATGCCGGGGGCTGAACCTGAGACCTTCTGCATGCCAAGCAGAGGCTCTTCCACTGAGCCACGGCCCCCTCTTTACAGCTCTCCAGGGTCTCAGGCTGAGGTCTTTCCCATCACCTACTGCCTGGTCCTTTAAATGGAGATGCTGGGGATTGAACCTTGGACCTTCTGCATGCCAAGCAGAGGCTTTGCCACTGAGCCAGGGTCTCTGGTCAAGTTCTTTCTCATCACCTCCTGCCTGGTCCTTTTAACTGGAGATGCCTGGCATTGAACCTGGGACCTTCTGTACGCCAAGCAGATGCTCTACCACTGAGCCACAGTCCCTCTCCATTATATGGTTTGGTCTGGACTTGCACCAGCTCAGCAGCGGGGAGATTGGGATTCTCCCCCAACGAGCTTTGCACCCTCCCTCCCCCCCGGGTATCTTTAATAAGGTATTTTTTAAAAATCAGCTCTGTGTGTGTGTATATTTATTTACTGGCATTACAATATAATATATGGTATAAGCATTAAAATAGTATACAGCAGATGGTGAAAGGCTAATTATGAGAGTTAACATAAAGCATACAACGTATAAGAACATCAGAGAAGCCAATGTTGGCTCAGGCCAATGGCCCATCTAGTCCAACACTCTTGTCACACAGTGGCCAAAAATACCAGGGGCCATCAGGAGGTCCAGCAGTGGGGCCAGGAGGACATTAGAAGCCCTCCCACTGTTGGCTGCCCCCCCAGCACCAAGAGTAGAGTGCATCACCTGCCCCAGACTGAGAGTTCCTATCTATACCTTGTGGCTAATAGCCACCAATGGAACTCTGCTCCATATATTTATCCAATTCCTTCTTATAAGAACATAAGAGAAGCCAATGCTGGATCAGGCCAGTGGCCCATCCAGTCCAACACTCTGGTCACACAGTGGACAAAAAGACCAGGTGCCATCAGGAGGTCCAGCAGTGGGGCCAGGACACTAGAAGCCCTCCCACTGTTGACCCCCCCCAAGCACCAAGAATACAGAGCCTCACCTGTCCCAGACTGAGAGTTCCTATCTATACCTTGTGGCTAATAGCCAGTGATGGACCTCTGCTCCATATGATATATAACAGCGTGACATGGCCTATTCTTCCATGTTCAGTTTAAAAGGTATATATATATAGATAGTATGACTACATTCTTACCATTTATCTATATGTCGTTTGCTCGTCTATATTGTAAAAAGTGCAGTAGTGTTAATTAACCAGCATGATTGCTGAGTATTTTCACCTTAGAACGGTACCTAAATTATAATCTGCTGCGTTAGGTTTATATTCTTCTATATTAGTTGTGTCTTACAGGTATAACCGTTTGCGGTATAGTTTTACTCGAAGGAAGTTTATCCTGTGAATGATAACCATGAGGTCTAGCTCTGTATATATTAATACCTGCTCCCCTCTTTCTCCCTCCAAAGTGTGAAAAGTGCAATCTGCATTTCCGCCACAAAAGTCAGCTCCGCCTCCATCTCCGTCAGAAGCACGGGGCCATCACGAACACGAAAGTGCAGTATCGGGTCTCGACGGCAGAGGTCCCCCCAGAGCTCCCGAAGGCTTGCTGAAGACGGGCACAGTTGCGGCGGGAGGCGGGGCAAATCAGATGTAGTCGGAATGGGGGTGGGACGGGCGGACGGGGGGGGGTCGTGTCCAAAGGATACTTATAACACTTTAAGAAAAAAAAAACATAAAACCTTTTTGTCACACAATGGAGTGCCTCTAGAAGCCCAGAGTGCAGACAGGTGGAAAAGAAACATAAAATAAACGGGTTTTGTTTTAATTATTTTGTTTCCCAGTTATGTGAATCTTTAAAACACATAGTCTGATCTATTGTGTACAGGAGAGAGGCTGGACGAATCCTTTCTTTAAAAAGTCTGTGCAGTCGAGTGTCAAAAAAAAATATTTTTTTTTAACCCTTCGCTGCCAGAAGATGAGGAATGTATATCATTTTACGGGAACAAATTTTATTTCTTTTTATGCAAAAGTTTGTGTGTGTGTTTTTAACGAAAGAGAGAGGGGAAAAAAAGATTGTATATGCTATTGAAAGAGGAGAGGGCTTTAACTTTTTAACCAAAGGTGAAGGAATCTACGGCAGAGTTGTACATATATGAATAGATATATATATAAATAAAATATATATATAAAATATAAACCTTTAAAAAAAGATATATATTAAATATATATATATAAATATATATATAAAAAATGCATTGAAGTCTCACGTCGGCCTCTGCTGGCAGACCGCCGACCTGGGCGTCTTTATTGTGTCGGAGCACTTAAGAAGATATTTTAAAGTATTGCATCTGTATCGGTGAGAAAATATTTTGTCTAAGAGCAATGAGTGTGTATTTGTATTTTTTTGAAAGTGAAGGTTTACAATTTACATTTTGAAAAAAAAAGAGGTGTGTATTAAACCAACCAAGCTGCAGAAAGAATTTAAAATAATATAAAAGTGTATTTTTTTTTGTTGTTCTAGTTTTCAGTCTGTATATATGTAAAATGTGGGGGGGCGTTTTTTTGGGGGGGCGGGAGGTTATTTTTAATTTGTTTTTCACAGTGCCTTTCTTTTTAACGTACGGACTAAACGAGAGCCCAGTTGGAGGTACGGTTCTGATCTCGTTGGAAGGCGGGTCAGTTGCAAACTCTGGTTTGGAGAACTGTCTTGTTTTCTCTCTCCTTTTTTGTTTTGTTTTGTTTTTTTGGTCTTCTTTTATACACTCGTGTTACAATCAAGTCGATCTCGGTTGACAGGGTTTGGGCTGCGTCAAACTGCATTAACGCGTTCTGTAAAATAGAGCTGTACAAATTCAAAAAAAAAATAAAACCGCAACGATGAACTTTCCCGCGTGTGGTGAGTTTTGTGTCCCGCACGAGTAACAACCCTTTTGGGGAAATTGTCCCCGTGAAATATACTGGGTTCGAGATGCGTGTAGTGCAATGTCCCCTCTAAGCTGTGGAGTCTTGTGGACAAAAATTCTCCTTTGTTGAGCGACTGGCATTAAAGTTGTGAGCGAGCGATTTGGCTGCTGTATCAATTAGTTTGCTCTGGAGCCCTCTTTCCTGGGCTAAGACAACAATGTGTGAGCCAGAGGCTAAAAAACGGTGAGCTAGCTCACACTAACTCAGCTTAGATGGGACACTGGTGTAGTGAATCAGTTCATAGTTTGTTACTGATTTCAGCTTAACTCTCAGACGACTCAGCCCGGGCCAGAGCTCTGCTTATAGGCATGCAAAACACCACACACAGCCCACACCCACTCCCCGTGATAGGCTGTTTACAAAACATTACTACTCGATTGGTTTATTCCAGGGTCCTGGTCGGCTATTGTTCTTTTTTTTATATTGTTTATCAGTTTTCCATTACAATACTAGAAAATTTACACATAGTACATAAAAATCACTTTTGGAGTTTAAGTTATACATTTTGTTTTATCCATTTGTTGACTTTAGACCATCTTTTTTGAAACATCTTATCTTTCCCTGATAATATCATATTTAGTTTATCCATTTCCGCTATTTCACACATCTTCATAATTAACTCTTCTCTGCCCGGTATTGTATCCATTTTCCAACATTTTGCAATGAGGATTCTAGATGCAGTCAGGATATATAATAGGATATGCAAATCATCACGTGTTATTCCATCTGGTAAAATATTGAGCAAATAAGTTTCTGGGGTGAGTTGTAATTCTATATCAGTAACCTTCAGTATCAGTTGTTTAATACTTTTCCAAAACTTACTAATTTTCTCACACCTCCACCATATATGATAAAATGTACCTATGTTCTTTTTACATCTCCAACATGTTCCTGATACCCCCTTGTAACATTCAGATAATTTATCAGGCGTCCAGTACCACCTATAAAATATTTTAAATATATTTTCCTTATACGACGTGGATCTCAGTAATATAACAGATTTCCATGTTTTGGACCAATCATCTAATGTTAAATTATATCCTATATCTTGCATCCATGTTACCATATGTGGTTTCACCATCTCCTCTTGCATATCTTCTCGCAACAAAAAATTATATATTTTTGAATCAGTTTATCCGAAGCCGACTGGTTGGCTATTGCTCTTGTGCTCCAAGCTCAGCCAGTCTCTAGGGTGATTCAATCAGGGATGATTCAATCCCAATACATAACACCCTGGCAGACTGGGGGGCGGGGCGGGGCAGGAGTGGCTGTTATCAGGGACGTTGTGATGTCACTTTTGGGGGAAAACCCAGAAGTCTCTTCTGGAAATCGCCAGAAGCTCTATGGTAAATCTTGACAACGGCACATGTGAAACGGATCTAGGTATTCTGGTTGATCACAAGCTCAACATGAGCCTGCAGTGTGATGTGGCTGCGAAGAAAGCTAATGCAATCTTAGGATGCATTAACAGAAGCTGTTGTGTCCAGATCACGGGAGGCGGTGGTTCCACTCTATTCTGCTATGGTCAAGCCTCACCTGGAGTCCTGTGTCCAGTTTTGGGCACCACACTTTAGGAAGGATGTTGACAAGCTCAAGCGTGTCCAGAAGAGGGTGACCAGGATGGTGAGAGGGTTGGAATCCAAGTCTGACAAGGAAAGGCTGAAAGGGTTCGGTGGTCTGTTTAGCCTGGGAAAAAGAGAAGGCTTAGAGGGGACATGATGGCAGTCTTCAAGTATCTGAAGGGCTGTCATGTAGAAGATGGAGCAGATCTATTCTCTCTTGCTCTGGATTGCAAGACTAGATCTAATGGGTGGGAATTACAAGGGAGTCGTTACCGGCTAGATATCAGGAGAAACTTCCTAACTGTCAGAGTGGTCGAGCAGTGGAACAGTCTGCCTCGGGAGGTGGTGGATGCTCCTTCGCTGGACGTTTTCAAGCGGGGGCTGGACGACCATCTTTTGAGTATGTTGTAGGTATGTAGGGCTATCTTTCGGCTATGTTCCTGCAGAGCCCAGGGGGTTGGACTAGATGACCTGCAAGGTCCCTTCCAACTCTAACATTCTATGATTCTATGACTTTCCAGTGATTCCTAGAGAGGACTGACAGCATTTCCTGGTTTTCTCCTGAAACGGTGTCGTGCCACTGAGCCAGGAGCCATTTTGAATGGGAGCTGGATGAAACCACAAAGCTTCCTGTGATTCCTAGAGAGGGCTGACTGCTTTTCCAGGTTTCCCCCAGAAGTGACGTCGTGCCTCTGAGCCGGCAGCCATGTTTAAATGAGAGCTGGGTAAAGCCATAGAGTTTCCAGTGATTCCTAGGGAGGACTTGTTGGCATTTCCAGGTTTCCTCCAGAAGTGATGTCATGCCATTGAGCCAACGGGCATTCATTTATTTATTTTCTCCTGCCGCTGAGAGCGGCAGTGGGAGATGAGAGCTTGGGGATTGAAATTGCCCCGTCCTCACCGGGGTCTTTGCAGCCCTAGGACTGTCTCCCTTCTGGGAATGATCAGATGTAACCTTCTGCACAAACAAAGCTTTCCTGTTCGAGGCTCTAACATTGGCTCATTTGCATCTCGAACACAGGACTCATGCGCAGATGGCCTGGAGAGCTCTGACATGGTCCACAGCTGCTCTGACTCCAGCCTGCCTTAGGGGTTTATGCAGCCCTGATCTGACAGGCCATTTACTTCTGCCTCTCCTTGTTCTTTTTTTTTTTTTTAAACAATCTTTTTATTAAGATTTTCAGAATACAAATATGAACAAGAACAGCCAAACAAACAACTAAGAAAGATAAAGAAAGGAAAAGAAAAATAGAAGGTATGTAACAACCATACAGCATTATGCAATTAGGGAATGTAGAAATTCCTGTACACAGGACACAATATCATCCAGCCATGAAGTTGTGACTTATTACAGAAAAGTAAACAGCAAATATATAACATGGAACATCACCATAAATTCAAATCCTGTAGTATGTTGTCATTGTTCATTAAATATTCCAGGATGGGTAACCATATGATGTCAAAATCCAAAGATGTTTTGAGACCAGCCGTGTTATTTACCCGAACTGTGATTTTCAACATTAAAGTTTCCACAATTTAGTGTACCGATGTTGTCTTTTTGAACCGTCTGCATTTTTCCAAGATGGCGCTATTGTGTTCTTAGCAGCCACCAGTAGTATCGAGATGCAGACAGCAGCATCTCGGGAATTTACAGTAGATTGCCATTTGTTTAAAAGTACATGCTGCGGTGGCTCAAGTGGTTAAGACGCTGAACTGCAGGCTGTGGAAGGTCAGTAGTTCAGCAGTTCAAGACCCGAGAGTGCCGCATGACGGAGTGAACTCCCGTCTCTAGTTCCAGCTCCTGCCAACCTAGCAGTTCGAAAGCAAGAAATTGCAAGTAGATAAATAGGTACCACTTTGGTGGGAAGGTAACAGCATTCTGTGCACCTTGGTGTTTAGTCATGCTGGCCACATGACCACGGAAACGTCTTTGGACAGCGCTGGCTCTTCGGCTTTGAAATGGAGATGAGCACCGCAACCCTAGAGTCGGATTCGAGCAAGGGAACCTTTACCTTTACCTTTACATGCTCCATAGAAAGGTGCAATTTGTAACCACTTATTGTCTCAGTCTGTTGGAGGATGTCCAGCCAAAAGGGCCGTAGAACAGGGCAGTCAAGCCAACAATGTGAATATGAGCCTACCGCTCCACATTTTTGCCGACAAAGTGGGGAGGCTGATGAAGTCATCTGTGCTAGTTTCTGAGGTGTAACATAACAGAAAGACAAAATTTTAAAAGATTGTAGACTTATTTCAACTATGTTAGTGCTAAAGGCAAAGTTCTTCCAAATCTATTCCCACTCCTCTGGGGTTAATGTAGTGTTACAAATAGAATGCCAGCGTTTTTGAGAGGTTGTCCACTGTGTGAGGCAGGATGGACCCCTGGTCTGATCCAGCAGGGCTCTTCTCATGTTCTTATGAAGGCCACGGCCTCTCTGCCCTGTTGTTGGCCCTCCAGAGGAACTGGTTGGCCCCTGTGTGAGACAGGAGGCTGGACTAGATGGACCCTCCCTGATCTGATCCAGCAGGGCTCTTCTGATGTCCTTATGAAGGCCTCGGCCTCTCTGCCCTGTTGTTGGCCCTGTTATGTCCTGACTGGTGAACTGACTGTATTCTTTCCTATGTTAAGCTTCAAGTCAGGACAGGATTGTAAGCCTCAACAAACAACCCTATTGGTTGTCGTAACATTTGTAACCAATCAGAAACTGTATAATAGTTATGGAGGGAAGAAACCTCATTGGTCTTTATCTCTCTACTGTTTTTGGCTGTTAACTTAAGAAGGGGAGTGGTTTTGTTAGCCCGCACTGTTTAAAAAGGGAGCTGTGCTCCACTGTTCTGTGTGTGTTGTCTGATCCTCTTGTTGAGTTGAATAAAGCGGAAATCACTGTTGAAATCACTCTCTTCCTTAAGTCTCACACTTAACAGGCCCTCCAGAGGAACTAACCACTAAAGGAGCAATAGCTGGCCACTGTGTAAGACAGGATGCTGGACTGGATAGACCACTGGTCTGACCCTGCAGGGCTCTTCTGATGTTCTTATGAAGGCGTCAGCCTCTCTGCCCTGTTTGTTGGCCCTCCGGAGGAACTGGTTGGCCATTGTGTGAGACAGGATGCTGGACTAGATGGACCCCTGGTCTGATCAAGCAGATCTCTTCTGATGTTCTTATGAAGGCCTCGGCCTCTGTGCCCTGTTGCTGGCCCTCCAGAGGAACTGGTTGGCCACTGTGTGAGACAGGAGGCTGGACTAGATGGACCCTCACTGGTCTGACCCAGCAGGGCTCTTCTGATGTTCTTATGAAGGCCTCGGCCTCTCTGCCTTGTTGTTGGCCCTCCAGAGGAATTGGTTGGCCACTGCATGACACAGGATGCTGGACTAGATGACCATCAATCTGATCCAGCAGGGCTCTCTTTTGATGTTCTTATGTCCTCCTGAATAATTCTGTCTTCTACATTCTGCAGAACAACAGGATCACAATGTACAAATACATCCTTCTGTGTCCTTCTGTAGCCGAGCACAGCTGCGCCCTTCCACAGAATCCAGCATCTGCCTATGATATATAATAATCTTCTTTGTTTTATAAGACAACGGTGCTAAAATCTGGGCTGTACAAAAGTCCCCAACAAATATCACACATCTCAAGTAACTCAGACCCTTTGTGTTGGAGAGGATGCAAAGAAATAGGCAATTAAATACATCGCTGGTACGATTGCCCTGTAGTACCACTCTTCTGGGACAAAATAATAGAAGAAATAAGGATCATAACTTATCATAAGATAGATATATCCCCGGTAGCACTCCTTCGAAACCTCAGAGAGGAAATCGCCCTGTCCACTACACAAAGGAAAAGAAACAGCTTATTACTATTTGCGGCCAAAACCACAATAGCATCTTCATGGAAATCCACAAACAATCTAAACGTCACCCTCAGGAATAAAAAACTTTGGAGCATATACATAATGGAAAAAACCTCAGACGTTCTGAAACCAAACAGATCTAAAGGTGAACACAACAATATTACAAGTTTATGGTCTCCCCCAGGGCTATTTTGGGGCAGGAACGCACAGGAACGGAGTTCCGGCTGGCTCCCAAGTTGGCCACGCCCAGCAGGAACTTATTAGCATAATAGGCCACACCCAGCAGCAGAGACTCATTAGGATTGGCTACATCAGGGGTGTGTGGCCTAACATGCAAAGGAGTTCCTGCTCCAAAAGAAGCCCTGGGGTTTTGACAACAAACAAGGTCAACAGAATAAGAAGCAAAAGGTGGGTGTGGCTAGATGACCACACTTCCGGTAACATGGGGGTGTGGCCTAATAGACTAATGCGCTGTGCTATCAGGGGTGTGGCCTAATATGCTAATGAGTTTCTGGTGTTGGGTTTGGCCTAATACGCTAATGAGTTCCTGCTCGGCTTTTCCTACAAAAATAGCCCTGGTCTTCCATATTAGCGCATCTAACCACTAAAGGAGCAATACCTGATGTAATAAATACTCTTCACCTCCTTTAGCAATCTCAAAAAGTATTCTAGACATACTGTACAGACAGCACGTAATGGAAAGTGTCACTCTTTGGACTTTTTAGATTAGACTCCAAGCTCTCTCGTCATAAGGTTTGACCTGTAAGACACTGGAAAACAGCATCCTTAGACTAGACTATATAGAGCTATATTTATTTGTATGTATAAAATAATATGGAGCTGCGGTGGCTCAAGTGGTTAAGACGCTGAACTGCAGGCTGTGGAAGGTCAGTAGTTCAGCAGTTCGAGACCTGAGACTGCCGCATGACGGAGTGAGCTCCCGTCTCTAGTTCCAGCTCCTGTCAACCTAGCAGTTTGAAAGCAAGAAATTGCAAGTAGATAAATAGGTACCACTTCGGTGGGAAGGTAACAGCGTTCCGTGCGCCTTGGTGTTTAGTCATGCCGGCCACATGACCACGGAAACGTCTTCGGACAGCGCTGGCTCTTCGGCTTTGAAACGGAGATGAGCACCGCAACCCTAGAGTCGGATTCGACTGGCTTTCGAGCAAGGGAACCTTTACCCTTACCTATAAAATAATATATGCAGGCTATACGTACACGCCTTTCCTGTTGTTAATCTTGTTGTTAATGCAAAATGAATAAAACCATTTTTTTGGGGGGAAAAAGGTGCCACGGCTGGACCCAAAACTTTGTTCTATTCATTCATGGGTTCACCAACGACTTGATGGCTTATAACACACATATGCATGCCTCCCAAAAGGATTCATATTCCAAAACCAATTAATAGTTTCCCCGTTTCATAAGTTGGGGCCGATGCTCCCTCTATGCTGTGAAGTCTTCTGAGCAAAAAGTTCTACTTTCTGAGCTGCTGGCATTAAAGTCGTGAGCCAGCCATTTGGCTACTGCATAAGTTAGTTTGCTCTGGAGCCCCCTCCTGCCTGAGCGAAGACAAAAATCTGTGAGCTGGAGGCTAAAGAACTGTGAGCTAGCTCGCACTAACTCAGCTTAGAGGGAACACCGGTCGGGGCACCCGATAAAGCGGGTGTGCGCGTGAAGCTTCCTGGCCACATCGACCTTTAAAAGCCCACCCATTCGTACAAGCGGTCTCGTCGCAAGCACCGGGTGTGAATTCGGCAATGGCCACAAGGTGGCACCCCAGGGCAAGATTCCAGCAAGCAAAGCCCAGTAAGTTCATTCTAAAAAAAAATAAATTGCATTTATTTTAAATAGCCCACCTTTCTCACAGAGACTCAGGGCAGCTTACAACGTGCACATCGATGCAATCGACAGGACGGTGCGTGCAACAAGCGATGCGACTGGACCGGTGGCGGAAAGCGCCGGCAAGCAGCGGGCCAACTCATAGGAATTGCAAGCCCTCACGGCGTTTTCAAGGCAAGAGACGAACGGAGGTGGTTTGCCGTTCCCTGCCTCTGCGTAACAACCCTGGAAGTCCCTTGGTGGTCTCCCGTCCAAGTCCTAACCAGGGCCGACTCTGCTTAGCTTCTTAGATCTGATGCAATCGGGGTAGCCGAGGTCAGCTATAGGGTTAGGACGGCAGAAATCTGGAACCGAACTAACAGCGTTCAAACAAAGCGCAAACATTTAGCATAAGTGGTAACATGATGCCAGTTTGGTGTAGCGGTGAAGTGCGCGGACTTTAAGCTGGGAGAGCTGGGTTTGATTCCCCACGCCTCTGCATGCAGCTGCTGGTGTGACCTTGGGTCAGTCACAAGTTCTTTCAGAGCTGTTCTCTCAAGGGCAGTCCTCGAAAGAGCTCTCTCAGCCCCACCGACCTCACAGGGTGTCTGTCGTGGGGAGGGGAAGGGAACGGAGATTGTAAGCCACTCTGAGACGCTTTAAGTTAGTGAAGGGTGAGGTATAAATCCAATCTCCTCCTCCTCCTCCTCTTCTAACCAATGCAGAAGTTACAGAGTAGGATCATACTTACAGCCGGGGCTTTCTTTTTGGAAGAAGAGCTGCCGGAACTCTCAAGAGGGAAATGAAGTTTTCAGTCTCCATGCTGGAAACTCATGAACTTTGAACCATTTTTAAAAGGATTTTGTCAAAGAGGTTCCGGAACTCAGTTCCGGCATGTTCCCCCAGAAAAAAAGGCCCTGCTTTCAGCAACAGACAGCATGTGCTATACACAATAGCATAGTCCACAATCCTTTGCCCTTATAAAAACATATCCCCAAATTGTTCTGTTACAACAGGGGTGTCAAACTCATTTGTTCCGAGGGCCAGATCTAACATAAATGAGACCTTGTTGGGCCGGGCCACCTATATCATAAAATGTAATGCCGGGTAGCAGAGATATAAACTTTATAAAGGACGCAAAGGCTGGGGCTTTTTTACTTAAAATAAAAAACATGCTTAAAACATGAGCCCTCTTGCAATATTTTGTTTACTTAACAGTGTCTGATAGCTGGCACCTCTCGCTCTGAATGATGGCATCGAAATGTCTGTGCTGTTGCAGTCTTGAGTGTGCCGTTCAGCTGTGCGTATCTGTAAGCCTCAAAGCTACAATGACGCAGCAGCAGCAGAACTGGAAGAAGAAGCAGAAGACAGCCAATTCCCCTGCGGGCCTGAGAGAAGCCCTCTGGGGGGCTGATCCGGCCCCCGGGCCACATTTTTGACACCCCCTGTGTTAAAATATAGCCTGGGTAAAGTTAAAGGTTCCCTTGCTCGAAAGCCAGTCGAATCCGACTCTAGGGTTGCGGTGCTCATCTCCGTTTCCAAGCCGAACAGCCAGCGCTGTCCGAAGACGTTTCTGTGGTCATGACTAGACACCAAGGCACACGGAACACTGTGACCTTCCCACCAAAGCGGTGCCTATTTACCTACTTGTAATTTCTTGCTTTCGAACTGCTCGGTTGGCAGGAGCTGGGGCCGGAGACGGGAGCTCACTCCGTCACGCGGCACTCTCGGGTCTCGAACTGCCGAACTACCGACCTTCCGGCCTGCAGTTCAGCGTCTTAACCACTTGAGCCACCGCAGCAGCCTTGTTACCTATGTAAAAACACCCTCTTGAATAATTCGGTTTTGCACAGTCTGCAGAATGCCGGGGGAGGGGGAACCATGCTGACCTCCTCAGGCAGGCCGTTCTATAAGGCGGGGGCTGCTACATCGAACGCACGGAGATGGGCAGTGGCTGAATTGCCCGTTTCCAGGGTGCGCATTTGGCACGGCCGCCCAGGGATCTTTTCCACTAACGATGGCACTTTCCTCTGGTGCAAGGACCTACGTCGGGAAATCCCCTGCTCTGAAGACGAGACAGGAGAGCAGGTCCCCCTTTCAAAGAACATGCAGTTGTTTCCTGGAGAGGGCAGCAAAACACTGGCTGATTCTGCGTTCTTCTGTTCCCTTACAGTTTTTCCACAGCCACGTCGGGAGGTTAATCTCCCTCTATAATAAATTTAGAGCCCAGCGGCACCTTTAAGACCGACAAAGGTTTATTCAAGGTACGAGCTTTTTGTCGTTTTGGAGAAACGATGGCCGAGGGGGTGACATGATCGAGGTTTATAAGATTATGCATGGGATGGAGCAGGTGGAGAAAGAGGTCCTTTTCTCCCTTTCTCACAAGACGAGAACTCAAGCGGGCACTCCATGAAATTGCTGAGCGGTCGGGTTAGGACGGATAAAAGGAAGTCCTTCTTCACCCAAAGAGGGATTAACACATGGAATTCACTGCCACAGGAGGTGGCGGCAGCTACAAGCATGGACAGCGTCAAGAGGGAATTAGATAAGCAGATGGAGCAGAAGTCCATCAGTGGCTATTAGCCACAAGGTATGGATAGGAACTTTCGGTCTGGGGCAAGTGATGCTCTGTATTCTTGGTGCTGGGGGGGGTCAACAGTGGGAGAGCTTCTGGTGTCCTGGCCCCACTGGTGGACCTCCTGACAGCACCTGGTATTTTTGGCCACTGTGTGACACAGAGTGTTGGACTCGATGGACCATTGGCCTGATCCAACATTGGCTTCTCTTATGTTCTTATGTCTGGGGCAAGGGATGCTCTGTATTCTTGGTGCTTGGGGGGGGGCAACTGTGGGAGGGCTTCTGGTGCCCTGGCCCCACTGCTGGACCTCCTGATGGCCCCTGGTATTTTTGGCCGCTGTGTGACAGAGTGTTGGACTCGATGGACCATTGGCCTGATCCAACATTGGCTTCTCTTATGTTCACACAAAAGCTCATACCTTGAATACTTTATCAAATACTTTATCAAATACTTTATTTGACAAAGTGTGCCTGCACACGAAAGCCACAGTTCAGCAGTTCGAGACCCGAGTGCCACAAGATGGAGTGCGCTCCCATCCCTGGTCCCAGCTCCTGCCAACCTAGCAGTTCGAAAGTAAAAAATTGCAAGTGGATAAATAGGGACTCCTTCGGTGGGAAGGTAACAGCGTTCCGTGCGCCTTGGTGTCTAGTCATGCTGGCTGCATGACCATGGAAACATCTTCGGACAGTGCTGGCTCTTCGGCTTGGAAACGGAGATAACCACCGCACCCCTAGAGTCGGATTCGACCGGCTTCTGAGCAAGGGAAACCTTTACCTTTATCTGTTCAGACAAGCAGTGGCTCTCCAGGGTCTCAGGCTGAGGTCTTTCCCATCACCTCCTGCCTGGTCCTTTTAAGTGGAGATGCCGGGGACTGAACCTGGGACCTTCTGCATGCCAGGCAGAGGCTCTTCCACTGAGCCACAGCCCCTCTTTACAGCTCTCCAGGGTCTCAGGCTGAGGTCTTTCCCATCACCTCCTGCCTGGTCCTTCTAACTGGAGATGCCGGGGACTGAACCTGGGACCTTCTGCATGCCAGGCACAGGCTCTTCCACTGAGCCACGGCCCCTCCTTACAGCTCTCCAGGGTCTCAGGCTGGGATCTTTCCCATCACCTCCTGCCTGGTCCTTTTTAATGGAGATGCCGGGGACTGAACCTGGGACCTCCTGCATGCCAGGCAGAGGCTCTTCCACTGAGCCACGGCCCCTCTTTACAGCTCTCCAGGGTCTCAGGCTGAGGTCTTTCCCATCACCTCCTGCCTGGTCCTTTTAACTGGAGATGCCGGGGACTGAACCTGGGACCTTCTGCATGCCAGGCAGAGGCTCTTCCACTGAGCCACAGCCCCTCTTGACAGCTCTCCAGGGTCTCAGGCTGAGGTCTTTCCCATCACCTCCTGCCTGGTCCTTTTAACTGGAGATGCCGGGGACTGAACCTGGGACCTTCTGCATGCCAAGCCGATGCTCTTTACCACTGAGCCATGACCCCTCGAAGTTACCCTCCACGCCTGCCCTTGACCAATCACTTTGAAAGTCTAGATAACGAAGATTAAGGTTGGAGGGGAGGGACTGGCAATGTTCCGTCACGGCCGTGCTCGACCCTTTGACTCTTTCAATGTCAGTGGGTGGTCCGTTTCCTTTGGCGAGCTCACAGATCGCCATTTATCTTTCTTGCCCCTTCCTGGGTTATTATTTTAGGCTTTCATTGCTCCCAACCAGTGTTCCCTCTAAACTGCGTTAGTGTGAGCTAGCTCACAGTTTTTTAGCTTCCAGCTCACAGATTTTTGTCTTCGCTCAGGAAGGGAGGGCTCCAGAGTGAACTAATTTATGCAGCAGCCAAATGGCTCGCTCACGACTTTAACACCAGTAGCTCACAAAGTAGAATTTTTGCTTACAAGACTCCACAGCTTAGAGGGAACGTTGCTCCCAACCTATAAACCTTTGTCAGGGCTATTTTGGGGCAGGAACGCACAGGAACGGAGTTCTGGCTGGCTCCCGAGTTGGCCACGCCCAGCAGGAACTCATTAGCATAATAGGCCACACCCAACAGCAGAAACTCATTAGGATTGGCTACATTAGGGGTGTGCGGCCTAACATGCAAAGGAGTTCCTGCTCCAAAAAGAGTCCTGGATTTTGACGACAAACAAGGTAAACAGAATAAGAAGCAGAAGGTGGGTGTGGCTGGATGACCACAGTTCTGGTAACATGGGGGTGTGGCCTAATATGCTAATGACGTTCTTTGTTATTCTCAGACCTGTCTCTGTCTTGAGATCCCGGGGGAGAGGGCGCTGGATGAGATGAACCAGTGGATGCTTGCACATTGCAAAGGATGCCTGCACGTTAGGAAACGGTTGTGGTCTGATGTCACTTGTCGTTCACGGACAAGGGAGGCTTTGGCCACCCGATGTAAAATCTGAAATTCATACGCTAATCACATTCCTCCCCCCCCAAAAAAAAAATCTTGTTGAAAGTAAGTAGTCATCTAAGCAGAATTAGAGGCCCCATCCTTGACTTCTGTGTCCTCCAGAGGAACGGATTCACCAGAATGCTGGACTAGATGGACCCTCACTGGTCTGATCCAGCAGGGCTGGTTCTTGTGAAGGCCTCAGCCTCTCTGCCCTGTTGCTGGCCCTCCTGAGGAACTGGTTGGCCCCTGTGTGAGACAGGATGCTGGACTGGATGGACCCTCACTGGTCTGATCCAGCAGGGCTCTTCTGATGTTCTTGTGAAGGCCTCAGCCTCTCTGCCCTGTTGCTGGCCCTCCTGAGGAACTGGTTGGCCCCTGTGTGAGACAGGATGCTGGACTGGATGGACCCTCACTGGTTTGATCCAGCAGGGCTCTTCTGATGTTCTTGTGAAGGCCTCAGCCTCTCTGCCCTGTTGTTGGCCCTCCAGAGGAACTGGTTGGCCCCTGTGTGAGACAGGATGCTGGACTGGAGGGACCCTCACTGGTCTGATCCAGCAGGGCTCTTCTGATGTTCTTGTGATGGCCTCGGCCTCTATGCCCTGCTGTTGGCCCTCCAGAGGAACTGGTTCGCCCCTGTGTGAGGCAGGATGCTGGACTAGATGGACCACTGGTCTGATCCAGCAGGGCTCTTCTCATGTTCCTATGAAGGCCTCGGCCTCTGTGCCCTGCTGTTGGCCCTCCAGAGGAACTGGCTGGCCACTGTGTGAGACAGGACGCTGGACAAGATGGACCACTGGTCTGATCCAGCAGGGCTCTTCTGATGTTCTCATGAAGGCTTTGGCCTCTCTGCCCTGTTGCTGGCCCTCCAGAGGAACTGGCTGGCCCCTGTGTAAGACAGGCGGCTGGACTGGATGGGGCCTCACTGGTCTGACCCAGCAGGGCTCTTCTGATGCTCTTATCAGGGGTCTCAGGAAGAGTTCTTTCCCATCTCCTCCTGCCTGGTCCTTTTAACTGGAGATTAAAAGGGGATTTAACTGGGGATTGAACCTGGGACCTTCTGCATGCCAGGCAGAGGCTCTTCCACTGAGCCACGGCCCATCTTTACAGCTCTCCAGGGACTCAGGCTGAGGTCTTTCCCATCATCCACTGCCTAGTCCTTTTTTACTGGAGATGCCGGGGATTGAACCTGGGACCTTCTGCACACCAAGCAGAGGCTCTTCCACCATTGTCCCCCTTACCCAAGTGAATCTCCCTGCCAAATTGTGAACAGGAGAAAGGCCCATAGGTTCTTGACACTCTTCCCTGCCACCATTTTGTCCTCAGACAAATCCTCTCTTATAGTTTCGGCTGCATGGAGCATCTGGCCCATGGCGGAGGACAAATGAAGTAGATAAATACATCAATAAATGTACTGAGAGCTTCATGGCACAGCAGAGATAATTGGATCAGGGGCTGAGCTATTAAGTGATTCCAGAACTGCTTTTAGATAAGGAGAGAGAACCGATCCTTCTATTATCCACCCTGCCTTGTGCATGGTTGTTTGTGTTTCAGTTATGCCTGTGAAGGATTATGCAAAGAGAAGAAGAAGAGGAGGAGGAGGAGGAGGAGAAGGAGGAGGAGAAGGAGGAGGAGGAGAACAGGAGGAGGAGGAGAAGAGGAGGAGGAGAAGGAGGAGGAGGAGAAGAGGAGGAGGAGGAGGAGGAGAAGGAGGAGGAGGAGAAGGAGGAGGAGGAGAACAGGAGGAGGAGGAGAAGAAGAAGAACAGGAGGAGGAGGAGAACAGGAGGAGAGGAGGAGGAGGAGAACAGGAGGAGAGGAGGAGAAGGAGAAGGAGAAGAACAGAAGGAGAACGAGGAGGAGAAGAACAGGACGAGGAGAGGAGGAGGGAGGAGGAGGAGGAGGGAGGAGGAGAAGAACAGGATGGGGAGAGGAGGAGGAGAAGGAGGAGAAGAAGAAGAACAGGAGGAGGAGGAGGAGAGGAGGAGAAGAAGGAGAAGGAGGAGGAGAAGAAGAACAGGAGGAGAAGGAGGAGGAGAAGGAGGAGAAGAAGAAGAACAGGAGGAGAAGGAGAAGAACAGGAGGAGGAGGAGGAGGAGGAGGAGAAGAAGAAGCACAGGAGGAGGAGGAGGAGGAGGAGAAGGAGGAGAAGAGGAGGAGGAGAAGGAGAAGGAGAAGAAGAGGAGAAAAAGAAGAAGAGGTGGAGAGCACCCCTGTTTTTATAGATTGAGAGTCTTCCCCAAGCCAGAGGCCTAGCAATGTGATTGGAGGAATGCACGTGAACTGGGGGCCACATTGTTCTGGTTGGTTAACGTCCCTGTCAGGCGCGTCCCTGCCGAGCCACTCCCTTTTCTCGCTGCTTCTCTCATCTCCTCAAGGAAACACAAACATGGAGGCAGTGGGGAGAAACGGAAACCCAGAACAGCCACAGACCTCGCAGACACCACCGCAGAAATGGCCAGATGCAGCCTAGCTGGTTTCAACCCCCAAGACTGAGGAAGTTTCCTCTGACTTCATCTCCCAAGGCCGTGCCCAGCTCAGATTCTGAAGGGTCCCGACCTGGATTTGCCAAGGCTAGCCGGATCTTACTATATCTTGAAAACTAAGCAGAGTTGGCCCTGATACTTGGATGGGAAACCACCAGGGAAGTCCAGGGTTGCTATTGCAAGAGGTAGCCAACGGCAAACTGCCTCTACTTGTCTCTTGTCTTTAAAATCCTCCGGGGTCAGTCTAAGTTGTCTGCAGCTTGACAGCACACTATTACTAGGCCCAATCTCATCAGATCTCAGCAGCTGAGCAGGGTCGGCCCTGGTGAGTCCTTGGATGGGTGACCAGCAAGGAAGTCCAGGGTTGCTACGCAGAGGCAGGGAACGGCAAGCCACCTCTGTTCACCTCTTGCCTTGGAAACCCCTTGGGTTGGTCAGAAGTCAACTGTGACTTGATGGCATGCAAATCATAGAATCATAGAATGTTCGGGCTGGAAGGGCCCTTGCAGGTCATCTAGTCCAACCCCCTGCGCTCTGCAGGAGCGTAGCCAAAAGTTAGCCCTACAACATACCCGAAAGATGGTCAGTTGCCCTCACCAGCAGAGGCTAGATGTCTCTGTATTATATGCCATCATAGAATCACAGAATCATAGAATGTTAGAGTTGGAAAGGACCTTGCAGGTCATCTAGTCCAACCCCTGCACTCTGCAGGAGCACAGCCAAAAGATAGCCCTATATACCTACAACATACACGTAAGACGGTCGTCCAGCCTCTGCTTGGAAACATCCAGGGAAGGAGCATCCACCACCTCCCGAGGCAGTCTGTTCCACTGCTCAACCACTCTGACAGTTAGGAAGTTTCTCCTGCTATTTAGCCGGTAACGACTCCCTTGTCATTCCCATCCATTCGATCAAGTCTTGCAATCCGGAGCAAGAGAGAATAGATCTGCTCCATCATTTACATGACAGCCCTTCAGGTACTTGAAGACTGCAATCACGTCCCCTCGAAGCCTTCTCTTTCCCAGGCTAAACAGACCCAACTCTGTCAGCCTTTCCTCGTAAGACTTGGATTCCAACCCTCTCACCATCCTGGTCGCCCTCTTCTGGACACGCTCGAGCTTGTCCACATCCTTCCTAAAGTGTGGTGCCCAGAACTGGACACAGGACTCTGATCTCATCAGATCTCAAAAGCTAAGCAAGGTCGGCCCCGGTTAGTACTTGGGTGGGGTCGCTATGCAGAGGTAGGCAATGGGAAGCCACCTCCGTTCGCCTCTGGCCTTGAAAATCCCATGGGGTCACCAGTGCTGTGCTCTAAGCTGCAGAGTCTTGTAAGCAAAGATTCTACCTTGTGAGCTACCGACGTTAAAGTTGTGAGTGAGCGATTATGACTGCTGCGTAAATTAGCTGGGTCTGGAGCCCTCCCTTCCTGAGCGAAGACAAAAAAAAAAATGTATGAGCCGGAGGCTAAAAAAACTGTGAGCGAGCTCACACTCACTCAGCTTAGAGGGAACGCTCTCGACTGTCAGTGGATGGCACGTGATTATTTTGCCCGGGTGTGGACGGTGCCAGCTGGCCGGAGCGCACCAGATCTCAGAAGCTAAGCAGGGGCCAGCCCCTGTTAGTCCTTGGATGGGAGACCAGCAAGGAAGTCCAGGGATGCTACACAGAGGCAGGCCGTGGGAACCCACCTCTGTTCATCTCTTGCCTTGAAAACCCGAAATGATTGCCTTAAGCTGGCTACCTGTTTGGGGTAGTGGTTAGGAGTGCAGACTCTAATCTGGGAGAACTGGGTTTGATTCCCCACTCTTCAGCATGCAGCTGCTGGACGACCTTGGGCAAGCCCTAGTTCTGACAAGAGCTGTCCTTGAAAGGGCAGCTTCTCTCAGAGTTCTCTCAGCCCCACCTACTTCTTAGGGTGTCTGTTGTGGGGAGGGGAAGGGAAAGGAGTTTGTAAGCCGTTCTGAGACTCCAAGCGAAGGGCAGAGTATAAATTCAATCTTCTCTCCTCCTCCTCCTCCTCCTCCTCCTCTTCTTCTTCTTCTTATTGGTGTAGTGGTGCCTGTTTGGTGTAGCGGTTAAGTGTACGGACTCTAATCTGGGAGAACCGGGTTTGATTCCCCCTCCTCCGCATGCAGCTGCTGGATGACCTTGGGAAAGGCATAGTTCTGTTGGAGCTGTTCTTGAAAAAGAGCGGTTTCTGTCAAGAGCTCTCTCAGTCCTACCTACCTCACAGGGTGTCTGTTGTGGGGAGGGGAAGGGAAAGGAGTTTGTAAGCTGCTCTGAGACTCCGAGCGAAGGGTGGGGTATAAATTCTATCTCCTCCTCCTCCTCCTCCTCTTCTTCTTCCCCCAACCATGTTCTGAAGGCACGTCTCCCTGGTGCTCCATGTCCCTGGCAGAGCGGGGCTGGACACCCCCCCCCATGTTGTCCTTTCCAGCGCCTCGGGCAGCGTGGGATATTTTCTACACCACAGATTAACCACCCAGCCACCCAGGGCTGACTGCAGACGGATTTTCTGTGGATTTCCTTCCCGCTTTATTTATGCCGGCCCAGCGTGTGTGATTATTCCGCCCACCCTGTCCAGACACCCACATAATCACCTCAGTCGCGGGCGTCACTTGCCTCTGAGGTGATTTCACACCTGTCTGATCAGCCGGGGAAGGGTGCGGGGAGCAGCCGAAACGTCTTTGCTTGTTTTCAACACGCCCGTGTAGAGGTGGTTGGATTTCCCCCCCACACACACACACACCACTTTGTGCTGGAAGTCCAAGCGTGAAAGCAGCGTTGTTTCGTGTGGATTTAATTCGATTGGAAACGAACTCTCTTTGGCCTTCCTGCCCATTGCGAGCAAAACAGATGGACAGACATGAAGCTGCCTTGTACCAAAGCAGGCCCTCGGTCCATCAAGGTCTGTATTGTCAATTTGGACTGGCAGGAGGGCCTTGGGCTCAGGTCTTTGACATCACCGACTGCTGGGTCCTTTTAGCTGGAGATCGAACCTGGGACCTTCTGCATGCCAAGCAGAGGCTCTTCCGCTGAACCACAGCCCTCTCTTAATAGGAATACATGCAGCTGCATTTTAAAGAAGAAGAGGAAGAAGAAGAAGAGGAGGAGGAGGAGGAGGAGGTTGGATTTATACCCCGCCTTTCACTACCCAAAGGCGTCTCAGAGCGGCTTACAAACTCTTTTCCCTTCCCCTCCCCACAACAGACACCCTGTAAGGTAGAAGAAGAGAAGAGATTGGATTTATACCCTGCCCTTCACTCAGAGTCTCAGAGCAGCTTACAAACTCCTCTCCCTTCCCCTCCCCACCACAGACACCCTCTGAGGTAGGTGGGGCTGAGAGAGCTCTGACAGAAACTGCTCTTTTTCAAGAACAGCTGTGCCAGAACTATGGCTTGCCCAAGGTCATCCAGCAGGTGCAAGTGGAGGAGTGGGGAACCAAACCCGCTTCTCCCAGATTAGCGTTCACACACTTAACCACTACACCAAGAGAAGAGAAGAAGAGATTGGATTTATACCCCGCCCTTCACTACCTGAAGGAGTCTCAGAGCGGCTTACAAACTCCTTTCCCTTCCCCTCCCCACAACAGACATCCTGTGAGGTAGAAGAAGAGAAGAGATTGGATTTATACCCCGCCCTTCACTTGGAGTCTCAGAGTGGCTTACAAACTCCTTTCCCTTCCCCTCCCCACAACAGACACCCTGTGGGGTAGGTGGGGCTGAGAGAGCTCTTTTCAGGACTGCCCTTGAGAGAACAGCCCTGAGAGAACTTGTGACTGTCCCAAGGCCACACCAGCAGGTGCAAGTGGAGGAGCAGGGAATCAAACCCGGTTCTCCCAGATTAGAGTCCGTGCTCCTAACCACTTCACCAAAATGGTCAGTGTTTTCTACTCGGACTGGCAGAGGCTCTCCCATCACCTGGTGCCTTTTAACTGGAGGTGCCGGGGATTGGGACTGGGGCCTTCTGCATGCCAAGCGGGGTGGGGTAGAAATTTGACTAATAAATAAGTAAATAATCTGGGAGAACTGGGTTTGATTCCCCATTCCTCCCCCACATGCAGCTGCTGGTGTGACCTTGGGTCCGTCACAAGTTCTCTCAGAGCCATTCTCTCTGCACCCACTCGGTTCCGTCCACATCCTTTTTGAACGGAGGGCCCCAGAACTGCACACAATACTCCAGGTGCGGTCTGAGCCATTGAGTTTACAGGGTTGCAGGTACGGTTAGAAACTCTGGATTGAAGGATCCTTGGAGATTTGGCAGTGGGGCTTGGGGAGGGTGGGTTTGTGGAGGGGAGGGACTTTAGCAGGAGATAATTGCCATAAACTGCCGCATTTCTCCAAGGGAACGGATCTCTGCAGTCTGGAGATGAGTCGTAATTTCTGGAGATCTCCAGGCCCCAACTGGAGCCTGGGAACCCTAATTGCAGCTTTAATGAGGTTTGGGGGTGCGTATTTGCATGGGGGCATTAGCATTGGCCGTGGGAGCTCAGGTGTCAGGGCATCCTCCGGGCGTCCAGCATTCGGACGGTTCCGCCACTTGCAGGTTCAGAGGAGAGACCGAAGGACAGAAGGAGCAACGGGTGGTCCCAATTTGGGGGCTCATTAATCGACTTGCTTCTCCCCTGGAGTGAAAATCTCACATCTCAGACGCACTAATGAGCTCTGCTAATGTCTTCTCAACGAGAAAGTACAGTTGTGAAAATGCCAAAATTAAAGAGAGAGTGAGAGAGCAACGAGCACTGTCTCGTTCGCCGGCTTCTTCCCAAAGGTGAAGGCGACTAATTACATACGACCGATGTCAAAATCCCTCACTGAGGAGATACCCCTTTCCACACCTCTTGCGACTGGTGCTGTGCAAATTGCAGGCGCTGTTCCCTGTCCCCTCCTGGGGTTCTACCCAGAGCACCCGGCGCAGAGTATTCATAACCAACTCCCCTGCTGGGCTTCCAAAATGTTGGCTTTGAGATGGCCTTATATAGATTGTGGGCTGCGGTGGCTCAAGTGGTTAAGACACTGAGCTGCAGATCGGAAGGTCGGTAGTTCAGCAGTTCGAGACCTGAGTGCTGCATGACGGAGTGAGCTCCCCTTTCTGGCCCCAGCTCCTGCCAACCGAGCAGTTTGAAAGCAAAAAATTGCAAGTAGATAAATAAGTACCGCTTTGGTGGGAAAGGTAACAGTGTTCCGTGTGCCTCGGTGTTTAGTCATGCCTCCCACATGACCATGGAAACGTCTTCGGACAGCGCTGGCTCTTCGGCTTGGAAACGGAGATGAGCTCCGTATCCCTAGAGTCAGATTCGACTGGCTTTCGAGCAAGGGAAACCTTTACCTATATAGATTGTATGGTTAAATGGATGCAAAACCTAGGTTATAATATTGACCTTGCACAGTGGAGTAAACTGCGGAAAGTGAATGTGGAAATAACTCAATCGGTGGCATTTAAAGAGAATTTGTATCAGAAGTTTTATAGATGGTACTTGACACCAGATATATTAGCTAAAATGTATAAAATATGCCAAGTAGTTGCTAGAAGTGCAAAAAACATGTGGGTACGTTCTACTATATGTGGTGGACATGAGATTCTGTACATAAATTTTGGGTTATGGTACCTACCTTTGTACAGACAGTTCTGCAAACTTCATTACCTTTTCGACCAGAATTGTCCTTACTGAATTGTATCCCAGATGATTTTGACAAAAATCAAAGATATTTTATAATTTATGAAGTAACTGCAGCTAGAATCTTGTTTGCAGCTTCCTGGAAACTTTCATCAACACCTTCTGAACATGACCTAATAGTGAAGACTGTGGAAAGTGCAGAAATGGATAAATTGACTTTTGATACTAAAAGGGCAAATAGAAGAAGATTTCGTCGGACTATAGTCTCCTTTTTATGACTGGATAAGAAAGAAATATAAACAGGGGTCATTTTCTGCTGAAGCGCTCCGGAGCGGTGCTCCAGCAGTAAGGAGCCCAGGGGTATCCCCCAGCTCTGCCTTTCCTGGCCAGCCTGCCTAGGTGGATGGGCCAGGGAAGGAAAGAAAGGCATTTTAAACATGCCTGGGTTCCCTGCCTGATCAGGGGGTGTGGCATATGCAAATGAGTGATGCAAATGAGCTCCTGTACCGCTTTTTCTATGAAATGACCCCTGAATATAAAGATATGAACTTCTTAACAATATAACATGAAGAAGCCTTTCAGAAGATCATTACTCACGATCTAAGCTGATGGCTGGGTGGAAAAGTTACATCTTGTGATTTAGGTCAATTCTATAGCTGTGGTGAGAAAGAGGTGGGTTTCCCCTCTCCTCGCATTATGGATAGATAGACAAAGAACTATAAAATTCCTATCTTTGCGCCTCTGAGCTCAGGAAATTACCCTTAATGAGTCAATCAGACAGATGCTTTTAGGACACCTAACTGAGGAGTGCAATTCCCAGGGGCAACTTTTCTTAAAGATACACAGCAGTTTTACTAAACTACTATTATCTACAGTTAAATGCTGACTGGGGGCAGCACAGTCTATCTTTTTGTAAAGTGAAATGATTAGAGAAGATTTATATGCAGAAGATTTATAACGTTTGTTTCCCTCCCCTTTCCTATTTCTGTATACCCTAAAAATTTAATAAAATGTATTATGTGAGATGGCCTTACATCAGAAGAACATTGCTGGATCAGCCCAAAGACCCATCAGGTGCAGAGGAGACCACCAAAAGGTGCCACCCTGTGATGACAAACCCCAACCACAGCTAGAAACCAGAAACCCTTTCTGCTCTCACACACAAAGCAGTCTCATACTGAATCAGACCCTTCATCCATTAACTTCAGTATTGTCGACTCAGACTGGCAGCAGCTCTCCAGGGGCTCGAGTAGAGGTCTTCTACATGACCTGCTGCCTGGTCCTTTTTTCTCAACTGGAGATGATGGGGATTGAACCTGGGACCTTCTGCATGCCAACCAGATCCTTGACTACCGAGCCTCAGCTCTATTTCACACTACATTTAGCACATGACGCCAGTTCAGTGTAGTGGTTAAGTGTGCGAACTCTAATCTGGGAGAACCGGGTTTGATTCCCCACTCCTCCACTTGCAGCTGCTGGATGACCTTGGGCAAGCCATACTTCTGTCAAAGCTGTCCTTGAAAGAGCAGTTCTCTCAGAGCTCTCTCAGCCCCACCTACCTCACAGGGTGTCTGTTGTGGGGAGAGGAAGGGAAAGGAGTTTGTAAGCCGCTCTGAGACTCCAAGTGAAGGGTGGGGTATACATCCAATCTCTCCTCCCTCCCTCCCTCCCTCCCTCCCTCCCTCCCTCCCTTCCTTCCTTCCTTCCTTCCTTCCTTCCTTCCTTCCTGTCAGTTTGGTGTCATGGTTAAGTGTGCGGACTCCAATCTGGGAGAACCGGGTTTGATTCCCCACTCCTCCACTTGCACCTGCTGGATGACCTTAGGCAAGCCATAGTTCTGACAAGCACTGTCCTTGAAAAAGAGCAGTTTCTGTCAGAGCTCTCTCAGCCCCACCTCCCTCGCAGGGTGTCTGTTGTGGGGAGGGGAAAGGAAAGGAGTTTGTGAGCCGCTCTGAGACTCCGAGTGATGGGCGGGGTATGAATCCAATCTCCTCCTCTTCTTCTTTTTCTTCTTCTTCATTACACACTCCCACCAACAAAACTATATGGTCGGTCTTCTTGTTTTTCATAGGAAGGAGCTGAGACCAACAGAGCAGACCTTAGCTAAGGCTGCCCGGAGACACCCCCCTTCCTACTGAACACATACGAAGCTGCCTTGCCCTGAATCGAACCAGTGGTCCATCGTTGGTCCATTTTCTACTACTCTGGCTGGCAGCCGCTTTCCAGGGTCTCAGGCGGAGATCTTTCACATCACCTACCATTTGTTGCTTTTTTAAGAAACTGAAGTGATCAAATTGTTGGATATTGTAACTCTGCCTGCAGGAAGATCTGGGAGGGAAAGGGTGAAGAGAATTGGCTCACTGGGGTGTAATTTGGCAGTCGGCCCCACCTTCCTCTCATCTGTTAAGTCCTGAGCTTGGATTTCATCGCCATTGACATGCTGGCATCCTAACTGGCAATGCCTGATTGGCTACTCTGTGTAGCAGGCCAATCAGGAGACAAAGATTGTGCTGGAGGGAAGCAAAGTGATTGGATGTTATCTCTGTAATACCGTTGGTTATTAATCCGACTATGGGCGTGGCTATGCGAGCCCACGCTGTTTAAATAAGAGCCTGTTGCTCTATGTTCTGTTGTCTGTTCTGAGCTGTTGAATCACTTATCAAAGCTGAATCACTTTAAGTGTCATACATATCACTCATCAGTTAGATGTTGAGCCTCTTTGGTCGTTGCTTGCCGTCTGTTTTTCATTGTATATAGGGCCTCTCTCTTCTTCTTCTTCTCTCTCTTAGCTGGGCTTGGAGCGGTAGCAAGTTAATCTTTTTGGAGTTCGTCTGTCCACAATGAATTAAATGTGCCTGCATGAATACGTTTACAGTCACACATGCCACTTGAAGCGGAAGAGAGGCGAGGCTATTATCTCTGCCAGTTTGGTGTGGTAGCTAAGTGCGCGGACTCTAATCTGGGAGAAGCGGGTTTGATTCCCCACTCCTCCACTTGCAGCTGCTGGATGACCTTGGGCAAGCCATAGTTCTGATAAGAGCTGTCCTTGAAAAAGAGCCGTTTCTGTCAGAGCTCTCTCAGCCCCACCTGCCTCACAGGGTTTCTGTTGTGGGGAGGGGAAGGGAAAGGAGTTTGTAAGCCGCTCTGAGACACCTTTGGGTAGTGAAGGGCAGGGTATAAATCCAATCTCTTCTTCTTCTTCTACCTCACAGGGTGTCTGTTGTGGGGAGGGGAAGGGAAAGGAGTTTGTGAGCCGCTCTGAGACACCTTTGGGTAGTGAAGGGTGGGGTATAAATCCCATCTCTTCTTGTTCTTCTACCTCTCAGGGTGTCTGTTGTGGGGAGGGGAAGGGAAAGGAGTTTTTTAAGCCGCTCTGACACTCCTTTGGATAGTGAAGGGCGGGGTATGAATCCAATCTCTTCTTCTTCTTCTACCTCTCAGGGTGTCTGTTGTGGGGAGGGGAAAGGAAAGGAGTTTGTAAGCTGCTCTGAGACTCCTTTGGGTAGTGAAGGGCGGGGTATGAATCCAATCTCTTCTTCTTCTACCTCTCAGGGTGCCTGTTGTGGGGAAGGGAAGGGAAAGGAGATTTTTAAGCCTCTCTGAGACTCCTTTGGGTAGTGAAGGGCGGGGTATGAATCCAATCTCTTCTTCTTCTTCTACTTTGCAGGGTGTCTGTTGTGGGGAGGGGAAGGGAAAGGAGTTTGTAAGCTGCTCTGAGACTCCTTTGGGTAGTGAAGGGCGGGGTATGAATCCAATCTCTTCTTCTTCTACCTCTCAGGGTGTCTGTTGTGGGGAGGGGAAGGGAAAGGAGTTTGTAAGCTGCTCTGAGACTCCTTTGGGTAGTGAAGGGCGGGGTATGAATCCAATCTCTTCTTCTTCTACCTCTCAGGGTGCCTGTTGTGGGGAGGGGAAGGGAAAGGAGATTTTTTAAGCCGCTCTGAGACTCCTTTGGGTAGTGAAGGGCAGGGTATGAATCCAATCTCTTCTTCTTCTCTCTACCTCTCAGGGTGTCTGTTGTGGGGAGGGGAAAGGAAAGGAGTTTGTAAGCTGCTCTGAGACTCCTTTGGGTAGTGAAGGGCGGGGTATGAATCCAATCTCTTCTTCTTCTACCTCTCAGGGTGTCTGTTGTGGGGAAGGGAAGGGAAAGGAGATTTTTTAAGCCGCTCTGAGACTCCTTTGGGTAGTGAAGGGCGGGGTATGAATCCAATCTCTTCTTCTTCTTCTACCTCTCAGGGTGTCTGTTGTGGGGAGGGGAAGGGAAAGGAGTTTGTAAGCTGCTCTGAGACTCATTTGGGTAGTGATGGGCGGGGTATGAATCCAATCTCTTCTCCTTCTACCTCTCAGGGTGCCTGTTGTGGGGAAGGGAAGGGAAAGGAGATTTTTTAAGCCGCTCTGAAACTCCTTTGGGTAGTGAAGGGCGGGGTATGAATCCAATCTCTTCCTCTTCTTCTACCTCACAGGGTGTCTGTTGTGGGGAGGGGAAGGGAAGGGAGTTTGTAATCCGCTCTGAGACACTTTTGGGTAGTGAAGGGCGGAGTATAAATCCAATCTCCTACTACTCCTCCTCCTCCTTCTCCTCCTCCTCCTCCTCTTCTTCTTCTTCTCTGGAGGAATTTGACCCACAGTTGCAAGATCACACCTCCCTTTGTAGCTGCAAGCACAGCCCATCACAATGTGCTTAGATGCAACCATGGGTGAGTAATTCCCCCCCCCCCGTTTGTTTCCCATGCGCATAAACGAGGAATCGCACTTCCGCACCTTTGGGTATGCAATGAGGTGCATACTGTGAAGAAGGGGGAAATGGCACCAAGCCAGGATGGTCCAATCAGACCATCCCAATGGCATAAGAGCGTGCTCGTGTGATCAGACAGGGGAAAGTCCATCCATGGCCCATCGCAACCCGTTTACTACCAGACTTTCCTCAGTGTCTTTTAATTCCGTTTCTGCGGCGGAGCAGCACGGGTTGCCGACGGCTGCCGGAGGGTAGGTTGGAAAACTCTTGGAGATTCAGGGGTCGGAATCTGGGGAGGGTGGGGGTTGGGGAGGGGAGGGGAGTGACCTCAATGGGGTACAATGTCCTAGAGGAATCATAGAATCATAGAATCATAGAATCATAGAATGTTAGAGTTGGAAGGGACCTTGCAGGCCATCTAGTCCAACCCCCTGCACTCTGCAGGAACACAGCCGAAACCTCTACATACCTACAACATACCCAAAAGATGGTTGTCCAGTCTCCTCTTGAAAACGTCCAGGGAAGGAGCATCCACCACCTCCCGAGGCAGGCTGTTCCACTGCTCAACCACTCTTACAGTCAGGAAGTTTCTCCTGATATTAAGCCGGTAACGACTCCCTTGTAATTTCCACCCATTAGATCTAGTCTTGCAATCCGGAGCAAGAGAGAATAGATCCACTCCATCTTCTACATGACAGCCCTTCAAATACTTGAAGACTGCAATCATGTCCCCTCTAAACCTTCTCTTTCCCAGGCTAAACATACCCAACTCTTTCAGCCTTTCCTCATAAGACTTGGACTCCAACCCTCTCACCATCCTGGTTGCCCTCCTCTGGACCCGCTCGAGTTTGTCAACATCCTTCCGAAAATGTGGTGCCCAAAACTGGACACAGGACTCCAGGTGGGGCCTGACCATAGCAGAATACAGCGGAACTACCACCTCCCGTGATCTGGACACAAGGCTTCTGCTAATGCATCCTAAGATTGCATTAGCTTTCTTCACAGCCGCATCACACTGCAGGCTCATGTTTAGCTTGTGATCAACCAGAACACCTAGATCCCTTTCAGAGGACATTCTCTGAAGTGGATGTTTTCTCCAGGTAGAGTTGGTAACCTCCAGGTGGGGCTTCAAGCTCTCCCAGAATTACAACTGATCTCCATACTACAGAGGGGGAAATGCTCTGGAATGTAAGCTCTGTGGCTTTATGCCCTGCCGAGGCCCCTCCCCTCCCTAAACACCGCCCTCCCCAGGCTCCACCCCCCAAAGCTCCAGGTATTTCTCAACCCAGAGATGGGAACCCTACAAGGAACATCTCAAAGAATGTATAAAGTGGCCCAGGAGATGTCTGAGTTTCTCAGCATCAGGGGAGAAATCTGGGTCAGCAAACCTCACCATTTGGCTTCTGCCGGCACCGTTGTTCGCCCACTCAGAAGCCATCCCATTTGCGAAATGTTTTGGCAGCCACGCAGCGTCGTCGCCCTGTTTTGCTACTTCTTTAATGAATATCGAGACAGCGTTTATCTCTAATTGATCTCCATTATGATGAAGGAACGGCATCTATTCGCTTTTAATTACAGCCTCCGTCGGTAAACAATCAACGCTTTCTGTTCTCACGCCCTCCAAGACAAGTCAAAGCCAAGTCTGGCATCCCGGAAACATTAATCAGCTGGAATAAATGGGTATAAAACTGGCTCCGTGGGAATATATGACAACTATAAATGGCGGTAGCTGCAATGTGTTTAGGAATCGGAGTTCATGGGCTAGAAGTCCCCCAGTTCAGAATATACACAGGCCCACGCACACAAACACAATTCTAATTGCTTGTCGAGTTAAGTAATTTTAGACCCTGTTCTTAATGTTAATTTAAATGTTTTTATTGTGGTTGTGATTGCTGTTACCCACCCTGAGCCTGCTTTCTAGATGGGTGGGCTATAAATCAAATCAATCAAATCAAACTCTTCTGAAGTTTGCTGTGCTGGCTCAGCCAGTCGTCACGATTCCCATGCACTAGAAACTGGATACACAGTCCAGAATCAAGTCAAACAATGGAGCCAAAGGTCAGAAAGCCGGGAAGTCAGTCAAAGGTTGCAGGAGCAGTTGCCACAAGCCAGGATCTGGTGTGAGCACACACAGTTGCTGCGACACTGAGGCGGGTGTGTGTGTGTGTTTATGACTAGGTCCTCCCTTCCCTGGGAGTCAATCCACCAAGACTCACAGCCCTTCACATTGCCTTTGCAAGAGCTACAGTCTGGCACCCCTCCTTCACTCCTGCACATCCAGCCACTGGCATGCCCTGTGTTTGGGACACTCAGGAGAACTAGGTGGGGACTCTGGCCTCAGGGTGTCTCCTCCAGGGGATGTTGGGCCAGGCCCTGGATTGGTCTCTCCCTCTGGCTGCATCTCCTGTGCAGCTGCTGGGGACTCTTCTCCCTCAGGAGCTGCCGAGGGTTCCTCTTCTGGGCTGACTCCAGAGGAGGCTGGGTTGCTCCCTGCTTCTTCCTCATCTGAGGAGTTGTCAGCCTCAGGAGAGCCAGGATCCATGACATTCATCCCTGGTTCAGAAGTGTCTCTCCCACAAAACCCACCCCACAAGATTCCCACCCCCATCCGAGATTATCTGCTGCTCTCCCGGCTCTCCGACTCTCCCCATATCAGTTTGGTGTAGTGGTGAGGAGTGCAGACTCTAATCTGGGAGAGGCGGGTTTGATTCCCCACTCCTCCACATGCAGAGAGTGATTAACCCATGGAATTCACTGCCACAGGAGGTGGTGGAGGCTACAAGCATGGATGGCTTCAAGAGGGGATTGGACAAACATCTGGAGCAGAGGTCCTTCAGTGGCTATTAGCCACAGGGTATAGATGGGAACTCTCCGTCTGGGGCAAGGGATGCTCTGTATTCTTGGTGCTTGGGGGGGTTCAACAGTGGGAGGGCTTCTAGTGTCCTGGCCCCACTGCTGGACCTCTTGATGGCACCTGGTATTTTGGCCACTGTGTTACAGAGTGTTGGACTGGATGGGCCATTGGCCTGATCCAACATTGACTTCTCTTATGGTCTTTTATGGAGCAGAGGTCCATCAGTGGCTCTTAGCCACAAGGCATAGATAGGGACTGGGCAAGTGATGCTCTGTATTCTTGGTGCTGGGGGGGCAACAGTGGGAGGGCTTCTGGTGTCCTGTCCCCACTGCTGGACCTCCTGATGGCACCTGGTATTTTTGGCCACTGTGTGACAGAGTGTTGGACTGGATGGGCCACTGGCCTGATCTAACATTAGCTTCTCTTACATTCTTATGCTCTCTTACGCAGCTGCTTGGGCCAATCAAAAGTCCTCTCAGAGCTGTTCTCTCAAGAGCAGTTCTCAAAAGAGCTCTCTCAGCCCCACCTACCTCACAGGGTGTCTGTGGTGGGAAGGGGAAGGGAAAGGAGTTTGTAAGCCGCTCTGAGACACCTTTGGGTAGTGAAGGGCGGGATATAAATCCAATCTCTTCCCTTCTTCTACCTCACAGGGTGTCTGTTGTGAGGAGGGGAAGGGAAAGGAGTTTGTGAACTGCTCTGAGACTCCTTTGGGTAGTGAAGGGCGGGGTATAAATCCAATATCTTCTTCTTCTACCTCACAGGGTGTCTGTTGTGGGGAGGGGAAGGGAAAGGAGTTTGTCAGCCGCTCTGAGACTTCTTCGGGTAGTGAAGGGCCGGGTATAAATCCAATCTCTTCTTCTTCTACAGGTGCCACCTGGAGATTGGCAACTGTATCTCAGGCCTGGATCCATAGCAGAACTGGAACTGGATAGATTGAGATGGGTAGCGCTGTGTTAGTCTGTCTGTAGCAAGAGAAAAGAGCAGGAATCTAGGAACATCTAAAAGACAAACAACATTTGTGACGGGGAGGGGAACTTTTGTGGTATCTGAAGACTTGAGCAGTGACTCACGAAGGCTCACACCGTGCCACAAATTTTGTTAGTCCTGAAGGTGCTACTGGCGTCTTGCCCTTTTCTACTGGAACTGGATGGGTATATCTTGTTTCCTGAATCCATCGCTTCATACTTTCACAGCTTGCCAAATGAAGAACGACCGGTATATCCCTTTTCTGTCTATGTCTCTTCAGGGGGATTCCAGTTAGTATATCCCCATTACAGTAAATCCCCAGTATAACCCCAGTTTGGTGTAGCAGTTAAGTGCATGGACTCTAATCTGGGAGAACTGGGTTTGATTCCCCACTGCTCCACTCACAGCTGCTGGATGACCTTGGGCAAGCCATAGTTCTGTCAGAGCTGTCCTTGAAAAAGAGCAGTTCCTGTCAGAGCTCTCTCAGCCCCGCCTACCTCACAGGGTGTCTGTTGTGGGGAGGGGAAGGGAAGGGACAGGAGATTGGAAGCCACTCTGAGTGAAGGGCAGGGTATAAATCCAATCTCGTCTCTTCTTCTCTTCTACTGAGTTACATCTTCTGGCTTGCTGTTTCCACCGAAAGCACTTCTGTGAGGGAAGATGATTCTTAAAATTTCTTCATTCTCGGATCTTAAGTTCCCATGGATTGACATGTGGAACAATGCATCCATCTCTGTTCAGAACGGGGCTTAGATCCGAGGACAACTTAGTCCCTATGATTCTCTTCCTTCCGCCAGGAATGTCACTTCCAGACAGCGCCTTCCAACAATAAAAATTAGTTCTGCACAATTTGCCCTGGAAGTGTTAACTGACCTTTTCACAAGACGGAAGATGTACAGAGCAGCCTGCTTTCTTTCCCTTTGCTGCCCAGTTGTGCTGAGACAAAGGAACAAAACTCGGCCCTCCGCAGGGGTGAAAACTTAGGAGGTATGACAAGAAAGTCCAGAGATGGCAACGTGCAAGAAGTCATCATGGATGATGATGATGAAGAAGAAGAAGAGATTGGATTCATACCCCACCCTTCACTACCCAAAGAAGTCTTAAAGCGGCTCACAATCTCCTTTCCCTTCCCCTCCCCACAACAGACACCCTGTGAGGTCGATGGGCCTGAGAGAGCTCTGAGAGAACTGCCCTTGAGAGAACAGCTCTGACAGAACTATGGCTTGCCTGAGGTCATCCAGCAGCTGCAAGTGGAGGAGTGGGGAATCGAACCCGGTTCTCCCAGATTAGAGCCTGCACACTTAACTACTACACCAAACTGGCTTCTCACAGATTGAGAAAATTATGCACTGTGTGGACAGAGCTGACGAAGAGAAATTTCTCTCCATCTCCCCAAAGAGGGCATCCAATAAAGCTGATGGTTCAGGTAGGACAAAAGGAAATACTGCTTTACATTCAAAGGTGGAATTCACTGCCAGAAGATGTAGCGATAGCCACAGGAATAAACAGCTTGAAAAGGGGATGAGATAGATTCATGGAGGATGTCTATCGAATGGCTCCTAGCCATGGTGACTGAGGGGAACCTCCACATTTGGAGGCACTAATCTTCTGAATCCCAGAGCCAGGGGGCAACATCAGGGGAAGGCCTTGGCCTCTGTGCCCTGTTGTTGGCCCTCCAGAGGAACTGGTTGGCCACTGTGTGAGACAGGATGCTGGACTGGATAGACCAGTAGTCTGATCCAGCAGGGCTCTTCTTATGTTCTTAACCTTGCTTAACTTCTGATTTATGGTGACCCCAGCAAGGGGCTTTCAAGGCCAGTGAGAAGCAGAGGTGGTTGGCCATGGCCTTCCTCTGCAGGGCCTTCCTCTGCAGAGCCTTCCTTGGTGGTCTACCTTCCATATATCGACCCTGCTTTGCTTCTGACTTATGGCTACCCCAGCAAGGGGCTTTCCAGGCAAGTGGGAAGCAGAGGTGGTTTTCCACTGCCTTCCTCTGTAGAGCTTCGAGTAAAATCCATTCTCTCAGCCAAACTAAACTTGCTGCCCTATAGTAATTCATCCAGTCTGGTACTCCAAATCCAGCGTTATCTTTTGCACCCTGCAAGGCTATCAATTTAATTCTTGGGTTTTTTTCTCCTTGCCATATAAAATGTTGTGTCAATTTATTCGATTCGTCAAAAAAGTTTTTGTTTAATTTTGGCTGCAATCACATGTACAATTAGCTGCGCAATAGGCACGAATGCTGGCTGGATTTAATGGGTGCAATCGGACGTGAACATCTGGCCAGCGTCCTGCACCCGTCGGCAACCCATTGTGCTCCGCCGCAAGAGCGGAGTTAAAAGACACTAGGGAAAGTCCACTATCAAATGGGTTGCTACGGGCCATGGATGGACTTTCCCCTTTGTAATCGCGCCAGCACACTCTCATGGCATTGGGGTGATCTGATCAGGCCATCCTGACTTTGTGCTGCTCCCCCCCCTTCCCAGTATGCATATCATCACTGTTCCCCTGCCATAGGAAGCCCTCAGTGTGGAGATGCTTCCCGCCCCGCGTTATCTGGCATGTGTGACCGCAGCCATATATCGGCAGGGTCTGAAACAAAAACATCAAACGTGGTAGAATATTCATTTTCAAAATTGCTATTCTACCCATTAATGATACTTGGAGCTTTGTCCATTTCTCTAAATCTTCTTTAACGTCTTGTAACACTTTATCATAGTTCTCTTTCATCAGAGAGCTGCATTTTGCTGTAATATTAATACCCAAGTATTTGACTTCCTTTCCCAGTTGAAACCCAGTTAGTTCTGCTATTTTGCATCTCTATTCCGATGTCATGTTTTTCGTGATCATTTTCGTCTTCTGATCATTTATTTTCATTCCCGCCATTTTCCCACATTCATTAATCTGATTCATTAGTTGTTGTACCGAGTCCATTGGATTTTCTAGGATAAATGCCAAATCATCAGCAAAGGCTTGTAATTTATATTTATTACCGCTTAGTGACATCCCTGTATTATGTTAATCTCCCCTAATAGTTCTTGTCAGCACTTCCAGCGTTAATATAAAAAACAGTGGAGATATTGGACAGCCTTGTCTTGTCCCTTTTCCAATCCATATATCCTCTGCCAGTCACTATTTATTATTATTTTCGCTTTCTGCTTTGTATATATAGCTTCAATTGCCCTCATAAAGTTAGTCCCAAACTTCATTATTTTAATCTGTTGGATAATAAATTGCCTGTTGACATTGTCAAATGCTTTTTCAGCCTCCAAGAATATTAAAGCCATCCATTTCTCTGGATGAGCTTCATAATATTCTAATATATTTAAAACTGTTCTCACATTATTCTTCAGCTGTCTTTTGGGTAAGAGACCTGCCTGGTCTTGATGTATGAAGTCTGTTAGAATTTTTTTCAGCCTTGCAGCCAAGATAGTTGTAAATATTTTGTAGTCACAATTCAACAAGGAGATCGGTCTGAAGTTATTTTTTTATCTCTTTAGGATCTGTGTTTTCTTGATGGATTGAGTTGCTTCAGCCCAATATTCTGGTATTTCTGTTTTTTTTTCTATTAGAGAAGAAATTACATTTTTATATGGTGTCAGTAATACATCTTCAAATATTTTGTAATGTTCAGATGGTAATCCATCTGGTCTGGGTGCTTTATTTGCATTTGGTTTCTTAATAGACTGTGTAATTTCCATCATTGTTATGGGATCATTCAACATTTCTCTATTTCCCTTTGAAATTGTGGGTAGGTCCTGCTGATCTGGAGCTGCGGTGGCTCAAGTGGTTAAAACGCTGAATTGCAGGCTGGAAGGTCAGCAGTTCAGGAGTTTGAGACCCGAGTGCCGCATGACGGAGTGAGCTCCCGTCTCGGGTCCCAGCTCCCACCAACCTAGTAATTTGAAAGCAAGAAATTGCAAGTAGATAAATAGGTACCACTTTGGTGGGAAGATAACAGCGTTCCGTGCACCTCGGTGTCTAGTCATGCCAGCCACATGACCACGGAAATGTCTTCGGACAGCGGTGGCTCTTAGCCTTGGAAACGGAGGTGAGCTCTGCAACCCTAGAGTCGGATTCGACTGGCTTTCGAGCAAGGGGAACCTTTACCTTTACCTGCTCATCTAAATATTGTTTCTGAGTCTCTTTAGATATTTTCACTCTTTTATATAATTGCGTGTAGAAGTCTTGAATTATTTCCTTGAGTCCATTCCTAGAAAATTATTTTTTTCTCTCTTTATCATACACTGGAATTTATGTCACTCGTTTGTCCCTATTGCTTCAAGGTTCCCCCCTCCATGTGTTTTGCTCTCTCTAGTAGTCCCAGAGGGCGCAAAACACATGTGGAAAAGGGGGGATGATGACCCAAGGCAATAATTGCCAAAACTTCCTTTGTCAATGCCACAGCTCCCTTGAGCGTTAATGCGATTTATATCTCCATTTTACACATTACTTGCCGGGAGAGATGAGGCCATGTTTCCAGATACCCAATCATAATTTTGAAAAAAACTTTGTAGCTAATATGTAGATATGTCACCCTCCAAGAAAAGGCATGCATTTATACTCGTTTCTACAAACATATAGATAAAGTAAATATTTGCAACAGTGTACCATCCATGAATCACATTTGGATCTACACTAAAATCGATTCTTGCTACAGTAGAAGAAGAAGGAGAAGAAGGAGAAGAAGGAGAAGAAGGAGAAGAAGAAGAAGGAGGAGGAGGAGGAGGAGGAGGAGGAGGAGGAGGAGAAGGAGAAGGAGAAGGAGAAGGAGAAGGAGAAGGAGAAGGAGAAGGAGAAGAAGAAGAAGAAGGAGGAGGAGGAGGAGGAGGAGGAGGAGGAGGAGGAGAAGGAGAAGGAGAAGAAGGAGAAGAAGGAGAAGAAGAAGAAGAAGAAGAAGGAGGAGGAGGAGGAGGAGGAGGAGGAGGAGAAGGAGAAGGAGAAGGAGAAGGAGGAGAAGGAGAAGAAGGAGGAGAAGGAGAAGAAGGAGAAGGAGAAGGAGAAGGAGAAGGAGAAGGAGAAGGAGAAGGAGAAGGAGAAGGAGAAGGAGAAGGAGAAGGAGAAGAAGGAGAAGGAGAAGGAGAAGAAGAAAAGTAGAGATTGGATTTATACCCCGCCCTTCACTTGGAGTCTCAGAGCGGCTTACAAATCTCCTTTCCCTTCCCCTCCCCACAACAGACACCCTGTGAGGTCGGTGGGGCTGAGAGAGCTCTGACAGAAACTGCTCTTTTTCAAGGACAGCTGTGCCAGAGCTTGTGACTGACCCAAGGTCACATCAGCAGGTGCAGGTGGAGGCGTGGGGAATCAAACCTGGTTCTCCCAGATTAGAGTTTGCACATCTAACCACTATACCAAACCGGCTCCACTACACCAACAGTATGATCATGAAGTTCTTATCAGAGAAAACAATTTCTTCCAGAAATACCAGTCTACATTTAATCCACCCGAGACTGAAATCTTTAGAAGAAGTTGACAAGAAGAGTCCTAAATGAGATGACAACTTCCTTAGACAAAACAGCTTAAATCTAACTCTGAATTAAGCCTGTCAGGAGCCAAGGGTTTTAATCTGAATATCCACCTAGATTCTTGTTTCAGAATGTCCCCATGGAGATTGTCATCTTTGGCTCTTGAGGCATATAACACTGTGCTGGCCATTGGCCTGATCCAACATGGCTTCTCTTATGTTCTTATGTCTGGGGCAAGGGATGCTCTGTGTTCTTGGTGCTTGGAGGGGAACAGTGGGAGGGCTTCTGGAGTTCTGGCCCCCACTGATGGACTTCCTGATGGCACCTGGTATTTTCAGCCATTGTGTGACACAGAGTGTTGGACTGGATGGGCCATTGGCCTGATCCAACATGGCTTCTCTTATGTTCTTATGTCTGGGGCAAGGGATGCTCTGTGTTCTTGGTGCTTAGAGGGCAACAGTGGGAGGGCTTCTGGAGTTCTGGCCCCCACTGATGGATCTCCTGATGGCACCTGGGTTTGGGCCACTGTGGGACACAGAGTGTTGGACTGGAGGGGCCCTTGGCCTGATCCAAAATGGCTTCTCTTATGTTTTTATGTCTGGGGGAGTGATGTTCTGTCTTCTTGGTGCTGGGGGGACCACAGTGGGAGGGCTTCTGGAGTTCTGGCCCCACTGTTATGGCACCTGGGCTTGGGCCACTGTGTGACAAAGAGTGTTGGACTGGATGGGCCCTTGGCTTGATCCAACATGGCTTCTCTTAGGTATTCTGTAGCAAAGACAGTTGTGGGGTAAGCACTATGGACGTATCTGGACCTGCATTGGGTTACTACCTTGATGCACGGATGACCTCACAAGAGTAGTCAGCTTATTTCAGAAACTTTGACAAGACCGAAATGTTCGCTCAGGTACATTGTGGCCAAGTCATTAAAAACTCTGTGTATTTCTTCTGCCGCCCCAAAATTGGGGGGGAAGTGGGTTATTAATTTGAACACGCTACTGTCTGGATTGCTCTGTTGATCCCAGGGTGTTTTGAGCTCGAGAGCCTTGGCAGATCGTTATTTCAACATGCATGGATCATTTAACTGAATATAATTGCCCGCCGTGTAACAATTAATCATCTGTGCCTACAAGACATCAGTGGGACCATCGTGCCAGGAGATGCCGACCAAATGTGCGGAAAACATTTGACTTGCATCCTCGAGGGCGGCATGTTGATTACGCTGCTCAGTCGGCCGTGAACACCTTCTGAATTCAGGTAATATTTTCTTTTTTTCCAGCCTTACCATTCAACTTGATAGTTATATCGAACGTATCAAGATGTGTCCATGTCTAAGACGGTTGTCTCCGGTCAGCTGGGAGAGCCAGAAACAAATGCCTAGGAAGGGTGGCCGGCCGCAGAGACTTCTGGATCAGGAGAATGAAGCTTCACTTTGCCCATGGCTAGGAAATTTCTGCTTGGAAATTCGTGGAAGTTAAGTCTATCAATGGATTCTAGCCATGGTGACTGTGGGGAACCTCCACATTCAGAGGCACTAATCCCTTGAATCCTAAAGCCGGGAGGCAACATCAGGGGAAGCCGCTATGCCCTGTTGTTGGCCGTCCAGAGGAACTAGTTGACCACTGTGTGAGGCAGGATGCTAAACTAGATGGATCACTGGTCTGATCCAGCAGGGCTCTTCTGATGTTTTTATGAAGGCCTCAGCCTCTACGTCCTGTTGCTGGCCATCCAGAAGAATTGGTTGTCCACTGTGTGATGCAGGATGCTGGAGTAGATGGACCACTGGTCTGATCCAGCAGGGCTCTTCTGATGTTCTTACAGAGGCCTCGGCCTCTATGTCCTGTTGTTGGCCATCCAGAAGAACTGGTTGTCCACTGTGTGAGGCAGGATGGACCACCGGTCTGATCCAGCAGGGCTCTTCTGATGTTCTTCTGAAGGCCTCAACCTCTATGTCCTGTGGCTGGCCATCCAGAAGAACTGGTTGGCCACTGTGTGAGGCAGGATGCTGGAGTAGATGGACCCCTGGTCTGATCCAGCAGGGCTCTTCTGAAGTTCTGAAGACTTGTGGGGTGGATCCTGGGGAAGGTGGTATTTGGGGAGAGGAGGGAGCTCAGTTGAGTACAATGTCATAGACTCCACCTTCCAAAGCAGCCATTTTCTCCAGGGTGTTTGATCTCGGTCATCAGGAGAATCATTGTAATTCTAGGAGATCTCCCGCCCCTTGCTGAAAGTTGGCTACCCTAATTCAGTGTCCAGGGCTGAATGTTTCAAACTTCAGTAGGCACTAGCCACCAGTGGATTCAAACCCGGAGCTGAGGTTCAGGTGGTAGTCCCTTCCCAGTGGGGTTTTTGGTCAGAAGAAGAAGACATAACAGACTCTCGAAGTCCATCAATCACATTTTGATCAGCAGAATGCTGGAAATATGTGTGTGTTGCAATGTCTGAATTCAGTCATTATAGGGTTACTGTGTTTACCTTGCGTGCTATTGTTTAGCCTGACCTGGAAGGGAACCTGGCACAGAGCCAAGGGAGAGAAAGCCCGGGCAAAACTGAACTCTGTTTACACACAATCATTGGTTAAATGTATTCAGGTGATTCCCTTCTAGGGGTCAGGAAGAAAGAAGAATCTCCATTACCAACCGGACTGCCTGTGGTCGAATCTGCATTTGTATTTTTAAATCAGTTCTGTGCTGCTGTGACGCTTGTCTTTCTCGGCGTCGCAGCCGCATGGAACGGATTTAAAAATGCAAAGGCAGATTTGACCTGCGATTGCAAGCATGCAGTCTTAAGCGTTTGTTGTTTTGCAGATTTCTCGCGTACCCTTAACCTTTAGAAATAAAGATTTTTACGTCGAAAGAAAAGGCCTCCTCTCCATTGAACACAGATCTGTTGCAAGCTCTGGATACCTAACAATTTTTACCAATTTTTCAACATATAAAGCCCCGGGGTCCACCCTCCGAAGCAGCCCTTTTCTCCAGGGGAATTTATTTATTCATCCACGTCCCATTCGTATCCCGCCTACCCGGAGCAAACTGGCTCAGTGATCTTGGTTTTCTGGATATCTCCAGGTTGTACCAGGAGATTGGCGACCCTACCCACCTGCCTGCCTTTGGGCCCCAGATCTTTGCCAGCCTCTGGACCGGTGGGCTAGGCAGGACAGCTGAGAAAGTGCAGCACTTGATGGATCGTTGGCTTGAATCTGCTTGTCAAATCCTCTCCGCCCCGCGATCCGTCTACCTGACAGCCGCCAGCCGAGAAAACAAGATGTAATTGATCATGGAGGCTTACCCCCTTCCAGTGGGTGAAGTTTCATCGGGGCACCATGGGGGGAAGATTTCTTTTCCAACGCCAACGCGACACTTACTTACTGAGTAATCAGGTCCATCCTCCAGGGAGCTGTCAATCAGGAACTGACACGCCATCAAGACGCTTTTTGGAAAACTACGTGGGTGCCTCCCAACCGAAGGCATCGACTGTACTTCGTACTTTGTCTATCAGAACATTAAAAGTGTCGTTTGTCGAGAGTTTATTGCGCCCGGTACAGAAGGGCTCTGGTTGGACTGCTGGGCCTCTGAGGCCATACGTTTATGGTGAGGCGGAGGAGGAGGAGGAGGAGGAGGAGGAGGAAGAAGAAGAAGAAGAAGAAGAAGAAGAAGAAGAAGAAGAAGAAGAAGAAGAAGAAGAAGAAGAAGAAGAAGAAGAAGAAGGAGGAGGAGGAGGAGGAGGAGGAGGAGGAGGAGGAGGAAAAGGAGGAGGAGGAGGAGAAGGATAAAGAGGAGAAGGTGAAGGAGGAGAAGGTGAAGGAGGAGAAGGAGAAGGAGAAAGATGAGGAAGAAAAAGAAGAAGAGGAGAGTGGATTTATACCCCACCCTTCACTCAGAGTCTCAGAGCAGCTTACAAACTCCTTTCCCTTCCCCTCCCCACAACTGACACCCTGTGAGGTAGGCAGGGCTGAGAGAGCTCTGGCAGAAACGGCTCTTTTTCAAGAACAGCTCTTATCAGAACTATGGCTTGCCCAAGGTCAACCAGCAGCTGCAAATGGAGGTGTGGGGAATCAACCCGGTTCTCCCAGATGAGAGTCCATGCACTTAACCACTACACAACACTGGTGTAGAGGGAGAAGGAGAAGAAGAGTTGGATTTATACCCTACCCTTCACTCGAAGTCTCAGAGCGGCTTACAATCTCCCTTCCCCTCCCCACAACAGACACCCCATGAGGTAGGCAGGGCTGAGAGAGCTCTTTCGAGGACTGCCCTTGAGAGAACAGCTCTGAGAGAACTTGTGGCTGACCCAAGGTCACCCAGCAGCTGCATTTGGAGGAGTGGGGAATCCAACCCAGTTCTCCAGATTAGAGTCCGCCACTCTGAAGCACTATACCAAAAAAGCCCCCTGTCCCCCCCCCCCGTTTTCTAAAAACATTTGGTGGGCATGAGAAGAGGTGTCAGCAGTTACCATGACAACCATGGGCACCGTGCTGGGGACCCTGACAAAAAAGGTGGAAGGGTAGGTTCCCCAAGAAGGATCGAATGTCATGAACTGTCTCCTATCAGATCTCATAAGAGCATAAGACCATAAGAGATGCCAATGTTGGATCAGGCCAGTAGCCCATCCAGTCCAAGACTCTGTGTCACACAGTGGCCAAAAATACCAGGGGCCATCAGGAGGTCCAGCAGTGGGGCCAGGACACTAGAAGCCCTCCCACTGTTGACCCCCTCCCCAGCACCAAGAATACAGAGCCCCACTTGCCCCAGAGTCCCTATCTATACCTTGTGACTAATAGCCACTAATGGACATCTGCTCCAGATGTTTATCTAATTCCCTCTTGAAGCCATCCACGCTTGTAACTGCCACCACCTCCTGTGGCAGTGAATTCCACGTGTTGTTGTTCAGTCGCACAGTCGAGTCCGACTCTTCGCGACCCATGGACCAGATTACGCCAGGCCCTCCTGTCTTCCGCTGTCCGCTGAAGTTTGCTCAGTTTCATGTCCGTCGCATCAATGACACTGTCTAACCATCTCATCCTTTGCCGTCCCCTTCTTCTTTGACCTTCCATCTTTCCCAGCATCAGGGTCTTCTCCAGTGAATGCTCCCTTCTCATTGGGTGGCCAAAGTGTTTGAGCTTCAGCTTCAGGATCTGGCCTTCCAGGGAACAATCAGGGTTGATTTCTTTTAGGATTGACTGATTTGATCTCCTTGCAGTCCAAGGGACTCTCAAGAGTCTTCTCCAGCATCATAGCTCAAAAGAATCTATTCTTCGGCGCTCGGCCTTCCTTATAGTCCAACTCTCGCAGCCATACATGACTACGGGAATACCATTGCTTTGACCATGCGGACTTTTGTTGGCAAGGTGATGTCTCTGCTTTTTATCATGCTGTTTAGGTTTGCCATCGCTTTCCTCCCCAGGAGCAGGCGTCTTTTAATTTCATGGCTGCAGTCACCATCTGCAGTGATCTGGGATCCCAGGAATGTGAAGTCTGTCACTACTTCTACGACTTCCCCTTCCACGTGTTAATCACCTCCAGAAATCCTAACATAAATCTGTGGCGTGTCAACTAGCGAACGCCGTCAGATATTGTCTGCCAAAGGTCAAATATAACAATATCTCAGGCATTGAAATCAAGGTGCCCAGTTTTGTCAGACCTCAGATACCAGTGGCAGATCTCAAATACTCAGTCAGCAGACATTTGAGTGATCGGTGAACAATGCAACATTACTGGGCACAGAGGAGATATTTTAGCTTTGGGCTCCCGCTGTGCACGTGGTGCCAAAGTACTGTTTTGCACCAAGGAGAGTTAGCAAACCCCGTCCTCTGGTCTGTAATAAAGCAACGCACAGGTATCCAGGATTCACCTGATCCAATATGAGAGGGCAGCTCCCTGTATATTCATAACTACGTAGATCTAGGTCAGCTTCCCCCATCCAAACCGGTGATAAAAGCTGATAACTTCTTTTGTTTTCTGGGATGCCTAGAATAGTTTTCTGGTTCCTCCAAGCCGACAATTCCCCCGTTTGTTTTGCTATTTCTGTCCAAGAAGGAAGCTCAGTTCCAGCCAGACAAACCCTGGGGTGTCTCCCGTATCGGTGTTCTGCTTCCCAACATTTCAAGCAAAATCCTATATCTAGTTGAAGAAGGAGAATGTTTTATCTAGTTGGTCTGCAGACTAGTCAGTTCCTTGCTTCTGTTTTTCCTGCCCTTCGTTGCTTTTGGGACATTCAGGGCAAATTTGCACCTTGGCAAATTCTCCCCGCCCTGTTCTTGTTCATTTTGGCTCCTGTTTTCTTTTCGTGGAAGCGAAAGTTCCTCACTATCAGGGTTTCCAGGAGACCAGCAGGAACCCCGGGAGGGCGGACACAGGGGACTGCCATCCGTGATGGCACAACATCACTTGGAGAGAAAACCCAGAGGCAGTGTCATGTCTCTCTAGGAATTACAGGAAACTCTATGGGAAACCATAGATTTCTGTAGTGGTTCCTAGAGAGACGTGGTGTCACTGCTGGGTTTTCTCTGAAAGTGACAGCACACTATGGGGCCAATGAACTTTTTCAATTTTCTTTTTCACAGTGGTAGGAAAGGGGAGCAAGGGTGAGGAATTCCCCAACCCACCAGGGGGCGGTGTTCAGATATTTCATGTCCCTTCTCTATGGCCCCTTTCCCATTTCGTTTTCTACACAGCTATTTGGGCAGCTTCTTTAAATGCTTCTGGTTACTTTTGTTCAAACTTAGGAGGAGGAGGAGGAGGAGGAGGAGGAGGAGGAGGAGGAGGAGGAGGAGAAGAAGAAGAAGAAGAAGAAGAAGAAGAAGAAGAAGAAGAAGAAGAAGAAGAAGAAGAAGAAGAAGAAATTGGATTTATACCCTGCCCTTCACTACCTGAAGGAGTCTCAGAGCGGCTTACAATCTCCTTCCCCTTCCCTTCATAGAACCATAGAGTTGGAAGGGACATTTAGGGTCATTTAGTCCAACCCCCTGCACAGTGCAGGGTCATCTAGTCCAACCCTCCCCACAACAGACACCCTGTGAGGTAGGTGGGGCTGAGACAACTGCCCTTGAGAGAATGGCTCTGAGAGAACTTGTGACCGACCCAAGGTCACACCAGCAGCTGCATGTGGAGGAGTGGGGGAATCAAACCTGGTTCTCCCAGATCAGAGTCCGTGCTTTTAAGCACTACACCAGACAGTCTCTCCCATTAATTCCACATCTGCAGCTTTCAGAGAATGGAATTGGACCTGTGTGGGATACACTTAGTATAATTATTGACCCAAAACGGAACATAAATGTTCCCAAAGTATGACAAGAATGAGAATCTCATCTTATGGGGATAAAAATAATTTAGTGCCATCGAGTCGCAAGCAACTTAGGGGGACCCCTTAAGGGCTTTTCAAGGTGAGAGATGAACAGAGAAGAAGATGAAGAAGAGATTGGATTTATACCCTGCCCTTCACTGCCCAAAGGAGTCTCAGAGCGGCTTACAATCTCCTTTCCCTTCCCCTCCCCACGACAGACACCCTGTGAGGTAGGCGGGGCTGAGAGAACTTCTGACAGGAACTGCTCTTTTTCAAGGACAGCTGTGCCAGAGCTTGTGACTGACCCAAGGTCACATCAGCAGGTGCAAGTGGAGGAGTGGGGAATCAAACCTGGTTCTCCCAGATAAGAGTCCGCGTACTTAACCATTACACCAAACTGGCGAACAGAGGTGGTTCGCCATTGCCTGCCTCTGTGTGCAAACGTCCTAGGTGGTCTCCCATCTAAGTACTAACCAGGACCGACCCTGCTTAGCTTCCCAGAGCTGACAAGAATGGGCTAGTGTGGGACAGCTAGGTGGTGAAAAGGGACATTAAGTCACAGCTGAATTATGGCAACGCCATAGGGCTTTCAAGGCAAGAGACTTCAAAGGTGGTTTGCGATTGCTTGCCTGGCAGACCTGGACTTCCTTGGTGGTCTCCCATCCAAGTATTTACCACCACCAATCCTCCTTAGCTTCGAAGCTCTGAGAAGCTCAAGCTAGCCTGTGCTTTTCAGGCACCAGTCTTGTGGGGACAATTTTTTAAAAATTATTATTATTATTACCACCACCACTTACTACTACCACCGCTAGAACATAAGAACATAAGAGAAGCCAATGTTGGATCAGGCCAATGGCCATCCAGTCCAACACTCTGTCACACAGCGGCCAAAACATACTAGGTGCCATCAGGAGGTCCAGCAGTGAGGCCAGGACACCAGAAGCCCTGGTGCTGGGGTTCAACAGTGGGAGGGCTTCTAGTGTCCTGGCCCCACTGCTGGACCTCCTGATGGCCCCTGGTATTTTTAGCCACTGTGTGACAAAGTGTTGGATTGGATGGGCCACTGGCCTGATTCAACGTTGGCTTCTCTTATGCTCTTATGAGTGTCGCATTTTATTATGGCAGGGTCCAGACTGCATGCTGCTTTCATTTCGTTTGAACTCTGGTTTTATGGTGGCTGTCGGCATAGATTTATGACCATTTTATGGCCATTCAGGGGTGACTCTGCAGTCAGTACAGTGTTGGCCTGGGGTAGCTGAACGTGATTTTGAACTGCATCTTTTTCTGTTCCAGTGTGGGTTTGGTAAAACAGCGGAGCAAATGCTAAATGCAGATTGGCCCTCGGTGCAGCCACTGTTTCTCCTCCAAATCACCCCAAGCTATTGTTTCTCTCTAGGGGAACAAGTGATTGGAGGGCAGGAGTTTCAATGGAAGAACAGAAGGAAGGGGGAGGATTAAGACTAGGGATGGGCACGAACCAGCTCACAAACCTTTATTCGTGATGAATTTTGAGCAGTTCGCAGTTCGTGAACTGAACTTTGCGAACTGCTGCCTGTCCGTGAACATCCGTGAATTTTTAAGGCAGTTCATGGAGGTTTGTCGGTTCATGGGGCGTAAAAAACTGGGGTTTAAAGGGTTTAAGCCAGAGCGACAGCCAGGACCCACCAGCTGCGAACAAGAGGGGAATGCGCACGAGAAAGAGGGAGACAACCCCCCCAAAAAAAGTCTGGAGAGGCATCCAAGGGGTTGGGAGGTCCCTTAGCTATGGGAATGGGTCCTTTAAACCCCTACCTCGTATCCCACCCCGGGGAGTTGGGGCAGCGAAGGGAGGCCGGGAAGGCCGGGCTACCCACCCTGCCCAACGCCGCAGAGATAGAGAGGGAAAAGACTGAGACAAGACAGCCCTTTTCCCTCAGTCCTCTAATGAGAAAGGAACTATGAACCAGGAACGTGGGGCAAGGCTAGGGCTTGGTGGTTTAAGTGGAAACAGAGAAGCCGGCCAGGAAGGAACCACTTGAGAATCTATGCAGGATTAGGCAAGTGAGGCAGAGAGAAGGGCAGACCTGACAATAGAGCTCAAGAGCGAGGAAGAGGGACTCAGGTGAAGACTCACCCCCCTTTCCTTCACAGTTTTGAGGCTGTGAACCCTAGCTCTGCAGTGAAACCACAAACTGGAGCCACCTTGCCCTGGCGTGGGAGACCCTGGGAAGCTAGGGCATGACAAGTACCTTCATAAATTAATTAGTAATTAAACCAGTAAATTAGTTGCTGTAGATTTTCTGGATTGTGTGGCCGTGGTCTTGGCATTGCAGGACCTGATGTTTCGCCAGTAGCTGTGACTGGCATCCTCAGAGGTATAACGCAGAACGATGGAGGACTCTCTGTGTCAAGGTGAGCAGAAGAAAAATGGCAGGCAGGTAATTTATATCTACTCTGGAAGGTGGGGTAGGGCTGAGTCATTATCTTGTAGAAGTTCCCCAGGCTATGGACATGCTAATGGAGGAGCTTTCCTGAGGAGGTTCTTTTGTCTATGGATTGTTTCCTGAGGAGGTTTTCCTGTTTCCTGAGGAGGTTCTTTTGTGTGTGAAATGGCTGTTGAAATTCTAATCTTATCTGTAGTGCAATTGTCAGATGTAGAGCCTTTTGTGTTTTTCAGGACAGGATACCATGCCCAATTTATTTTTAAACTCTCTTCTTTCCTATTGAAATTGTGTTTACATTTGTGAATCTCAATGGCTTCCCTAAAAATGCTGTTCAAACAAGTTACAAAGATGGTCTATCTCCAATGATAAAAAGAGAAAGAAATTTTACTTATCAAAATAGAAGCACATCTTACGTGCCGCATTCATGTAGGACGAACGAGTGATTAACCTCAAAAAGGTTAACTTGCTACAGCTCCAAGCCCAGGGAAGAGAGAGGAGGAGAAGGAGAGTTGGATTTTTACCCCACCCTTCACTCGGAGTCTCAGGGCGGCTTTCAATCTCTTTTCCTTCCTCTCTCCACAACAGACACCTTGTGAGGCTGAGAAAGCTCTGAGAGAACTGCTCTTGAGAGAACAGCTCTGAGAGAACTTGTGACTGACCCAAGGTCGCCCAGCTGGCTGCATGTGGAGGAGGAGTGGGGAATCAAACCCGGTTCTCCAGATTAGAGTCCACTGATCTTAACCACGACACCAAACTGGCTCTTAAGGACATAAGAAGAGCCCTGCTAGGTCAGACCAATGGTCCATTGAGTCCAGCATTCTGTCTCACACAGTGGCCAACCGACCGAGTGGCTCAGTGGTTGAGCAAGCAGAAAGTCCCAGGCTCAGTCTTCAGCATCTCCAGTTTAGGTTCAGGTCGTAGGAAAGGCCTCCACCTGAGGCTTTAGAGAGCTGCTGCTGCCAGTCTGAATGGCCGATACTAACTCTGACAGACCAATGGTCTGATTCGGTAGAAGATAGCTTTATGTACCCGTGTGACCCACAGAGCTCTTCTCCACTTCCGACGGTGGGTGGCTCAACCAGACAAGGAAAATGGTCCGCAGAGTCTTCTAAGCAGAGTCTCTTTTTGCTTCTGGAGTTCAAAAGCAGGTTAGATAGTTGACACTGTAATTAGTTTTTTATGGCGAGGGTTGCATCGTCTGGTTCTTAATGCACGCCGGTAAAAGCCTCTTAATCATAACAAAAGAGAACACGGGGCAAACATTAATCCATTTATTCTGACAGGGACTGCTAAACAATTCCCCCCCCCCCTTTTTTTTAAGGGAGTGAAGAGGGAAATAACCGAATAGAGAAGAGGCCTCCGTTGAATTCCTCTCTGGAAACTGCCGTACGGAGACAGCGGAGATTAGCCCGAGAGCAGAAATGCTGGAAGTTGCAAAGGCTCTGGAAATAATCAGGAATGGGACACTGGGGTCTGCTCTAGGCGGTGTCTCCTTCTCTAATCCCCACCACCACCTTAATGGCAGTTAAACCAGCAGCCAGATGAGTGAATTGTAGAATACAGCAAGAGTCAAGTCACACCATGAAGACTAGCAAAATTTGTACTAGGGTAGGAGATTTTATGTGCCCCTGCTCACTTCTTCAGATGAGAAGAAGAAGAAGAAGGAGAAGGAGAAGGAGAAGGAGAAGGAGAAGGAGAAGGAGAAGGAGAAGGAGAAGGAGAAGGAGAAGGAGAAGGAGAAGAAGAAGAAGAAGAAGAAGAAGAAGAAGAAGAAGAAGAAGAAGAAGAAGAAGAAGAAGAAGAAGAAGAAGAAGAAGAAGAAGAAGAAGAGGAGGAGGAGGAGGAGGAGGAGGAGGAGGAGGAGGAGGAGGAGGAGGAGGAGGAGATTGGATTTATACCCCACTGTTCACATGGACTGTTCAGAGCGGCTTACAATCGCCTTCCCTTCCTCTCCCCACAACAGACACTCTGGGCCAATCTGCATTTAGCATTTGCTCCGTTGTTTCACCAAACCCACACCGGAACAGAAAAAAGATGCAGTTCAAAACCACATTCAACTATCCCGGGCCAACACCGTACTGACTGCGGGGTCACCCCCGAATGGCCATAAAACGGCCACAAATCTATGCAGACGGCCACCATAAAGCCAGAGATCGAACGAAGTGAAAGCAGCACGCAGTCTGGACACAATGCCATAACAAAATGTGACACTCAATCAAAGTGAAAGTGGCATGCAATGCAGATGGGAATTTCTGTTCCAGTGCGGGTTTGGTAAGACAGCGGAGCAAATGCTAGATGCGGATCGAGCCTCTGTGAAGGTAGGTGGGGCTGAGAGAGCTCTGAGAGAACTGCTCTTGAGGGGGCAGCTCTGAAAGAACCGTGGCTTGCCCGAGGTCACCCAGCAGCTGCATGTGGAGGCATGGAGAATCAAACCCAGTTCTCCCAGATCAGAGTCCACTGCTCCTAAACGCTACACCAAACAGGCTGACACGGCTACCCATCGTGCTCTTGAAGAAGTGTTTCCCGCCACTGAGTCTGCTGCACACACCGGGTGCCCCTGAGTTCGAGTGTTACGGGACAGGGGGAAAATGTCTCTCCTTCACTATTTTCACCACCCCAGTTCCTAATTCTATAACCCTCTCCCACAGGGGTCCCTAACGTGGTGCCCATGTTTATGACGGTGCCCAACGACATCTTTCCCAGAGCCAGTCAGGAAGTGGGTGTGGCCAGGTTGGTCTCCTGCCCAGCAGGGCTTCTGATTGGCCACTGAAGATCTCCTTGGATATATGGTTAAAATAACATTACAGTGCCGTTTTTCTCTCTCTCTCCCACTCTCCTTTCCCAGGGGATTTTGAAGTCACGCCTCTTGCCTCCTGGACTTGGGGTTCTTCCGGAAGTGTGCACACGCGTGTCTCCAGGTCTTCCTAGAAGCTAAAATGACTGAACTGAGGTTATCATGCTTTCACCGCATTACGGAAAAGTGACTAAAATTAAAATTCGCTTGAATTCTATATATTGTTCTATGGCAATTTGGTGCAGTGGTTAGGAGCGCGGTCTCCAGGCCGGGAGAACTGGGTTTGATTCCCCACTCCTCCATGTGCAGCTGCTGGTGTAACCTGGGGTCAGTCACAAGTTATTTTAGAGCCATTCTCTCAGTTTGGCGTAGTGGTTAAGTGCACAGGCTTTAATCTGGGAGAACCGGGTTTGATTCCCCACTCCTCCATGTGCAGCTGCTGGTGTGACCTCAGACCAGTCACAAGTTATTTTAGAGTCATTCTCTCAGTTTGGCGTAGTGGTTAAGTGTGCGGACTTTAATCCGGGAGAACCGGGTTTGATTCCCCACTCCTCCACTTGCACCTGCTAGATGACCTTGGGCAAGTTGTAGTTCTTCTGGCACAGCTGTCCTTGAAAAAGGGCAGTTTCTATCAGAGCTCCCTCAGCCCCACCTACCTCACAGGGTGTCTGTTGTGGGGAGGGGAAGGGAAAGGAGTTTGTAAGCCACTCTGAGACTCCTTTGGGTAATGAAGGGTGGGGTATAAATCCAATCTCTTCTTCTTCTTCAAGGGCAGTCCTCAAGAGAGCTCTCTCAACCCCACCTCCCTCACAGGGTGTCTGTTGTGGGGAGGAGAAGGGAAAGGAGTTTGTAAGCCGCTCTGAGACTCCTTTGGGTAATGAAGGGTGGGGTATAAATCCAATCTCTTCTTCTTCTTCTCTTCACTTTTTCTGTCACAATACTCTGTGTGACCTTGTAAGCCACCCTGAGCCCACTCGCGGGGAGGGTCAGGATATACAACAAATAAATAAATAAGTAAATAAAAGACAATGATGCTAGGAAAAGCAGAAGGCAGTGGGAAAACAGGAAGGCCCGACCTGAGATGGACGCCGGACTCCACAAAGGAAGCCACCGCCCTCGCTTTGCAAGACCCGGGCAAGGCAGATAAGGGAATTCATTCATAGGGTCACCATGAGTCAGGCACGAGTTGACATCACTTAACACTCACATCTGGCTGGTTTGGTGTGAGAGCCAGTGTGGTGTCGTGGTTAAGTGCGTGGACTCTAATCTGGGAGAACCGGGTTTGATCCCCACTTCTCCTCCACTTGCAGCTGCTGGATGACCTTGGGCGAGCCACAGTTCTGTCAGAGCTGCTCTTGAAAAAGCACAGTTTCTGTCAGAGCTCTCTCAGCCCTGCCTGCCTCACAGGGTGTCTGTGGTGGGGAGGGGAAGGGAAAGGAGATTGTGAGCCACTCTGAGACTCCTTTGGGTAGTGAAGGGTGGGGTATAAATCCAAGTCTCCACCCCCTCCTCCTCCCTCCTACAATGGCCGTTTTGTGATTGCGCCCAGCACCCTCTGTCAGAATTCCAAAGGTACCCACAGGCTCAAAAAGCGTAGGAACCAGTCTTCCCTCTAAGCTGAGTTAGCGTGAGCCAGCTCACAGTTTTTTAGCCTCCGGCTCACACATTTTTGCCTTAGCTCAAGAAGGAGGGCTCCAGAGCAAACTAATTCATGCAGTGGCCAAATCGCTCGCCCACAACTTTAATGCCGGTAGCTCACAAAGTGGAATTTTTTGCTCACAAGGCTCCTCAGCTTAGAGGGAACATTGGTAGGGGACCCCTGCTTTACGACATCCCCCAACGAACCCCCACCTCAGCGAGACGGTACACAGTTCTCTGCCAATAGCTCGAGCTTCGCCTGGCTAGACGGAGGCTCTGGTTTCCTTTGGCCATACCAGCTCCTCTTAATTTTCAAGATCATTCAAGAGGGTTCGCTAGACTTCTGCCTCCCGGTTGATAACCAGCAGGGAAGTTTGTCAACAACGATAATTTCTCCGTGCCTTTCATTATATCCCCTATGGATAGATGCTTCGATGACCCTCACGTCCTCGGTCTTCTCTTCCCTTCTCTCCTGCAGGGCGAGAGATAAACAATTACTCACACAGCAGCAAGACATGAAGCGCAATCGGCCGATGCTCCTGAATTACAATGCCCCGTGTCCTCCGAGGAAATGGTCTTCTCTGATTCCCGTTCTCTTTGGAAGGGCAAAAATGTCTCGTAGGTTGCCTAGATGACTGTCTGTTTATGTGGACACCATAAATGGGGTATGGCTCCTTCTGCTCCTGTCTGTTTCATCTCCTCTTGCCTTTTCCATATTGATCCATTACTTCCCCACATCCACTTGCTGCCTAAGCAACAAAGCAACCGGTAGGTGGGGCTGATGACTTCTATAGGCAGGAAAAACTCTTTTAAAGGACACCAGTTTCTTGACACAGAGTTAGAAGGGATCCTAGAGGTCACCCACTCCAACCTCCCTGCTCAGTGCAGGAATTAGACAGCTACAGCACCCCACTCTGCTTAAAGGAGTGCACACCTTTAAAAAAATGTTTAAAAATAATTGAAAAAAGCATTCACAGGATAAATTCTTGTGGAGCTGTGCCTTTAAGAAAGGGGACGGAGCCCCTCAAAAGCCCCACTAGAACTATGGGCCTGCCTACACCCTTTGAGCACCACAGAAAAAGGCTACGAGCAGAACTACAGGAGAGACGACAGAGTGTTCGCCTCTTGGCCTGATGCCAGCTGCTGGAGTAGTTGCAGAATGACTCCAAAGCAGCTAGCTACAAATTTGATCCTTAGGCATATGCCTATAAAAACCAGCCAAGGGAGGCTGTTAGGTGTGGAAGCAACAAGTCATTCCATCACTGACTCGGTGACTACAGGGTGGGGCGAGGGGATATCATGCCTTGTCCAGGTGACCCTTGGACTGGCTTCTGACTATGGCTTTTGGCTCTTCTAGACTCCTGCTTGTGAGTAACCCTTGGACTGCTTGACTATGCCTCTTGGACAACTCCTTGGTAATGGCTCGCTTGGTTCTTTGCTGTAGTGGTTAAGTGTGTGGACTCTAATCTGGGAGAACTGGGTTTGATTCCCTACTCCTCTACTTGCACCTACTGATGTGACCTTGGGCAAGCCACAGTTCTATTAGAGCTGTTCTCTCAAGAGCAGTTCTCTCAGAGCTCTCTCAGCCCCACCTACCACACACAGCTGTCTGTTGTGGGGAGAGGAAGGGAAGGACCTTGGGTCAGTCACAAGCTCTGGCACAGCTGTCCTTGAAAAAGAGCAGTTTCTGTCAGAGCTCTCTCAGCCCCGCCTACCTAACAAGGTGTTTGTTGTGGGGAGGGGAAAGGAAAGGAGTTTGTAAGCTGCTCTGAGACTCCGAGTGAAGGGTAGGGTATAACTTTCTTCCTCTTCTTCCTCTTCTCCTTCTCCTCCTCCTCCTCCTCCATCTCCTCCCCCCTTCTCCTTCTTCTTTTCCTTCTTCTCCTCCTTCTCCTCCTCTGAACTCTTGGACGGGACACCTGATTCGGTTTCTCTTGCTTGGACTTTGGCTGCCCCCCCTAGGAACCCACACTTGGCTCTGCCTGACTCATGATAAAGATGCAGGCTATGCAAGGAGTAGGGCCCGAGTTCAGGTCCTGGTTTCTCTTGTTCAGAGTCTGAGGTGCCAGGCCTTGGGACCCAGATACTCTGAGCCTGCAGATTGGGAATGGCGGCTTGGAAGTTCTCCTAGACTTTTCGATGCTGCAAACCAAAGTGACAAGGAGTCATTAAGAGACGAGAGTCTTTTGTTCTCTATCTCCCCCCCCTTTTTAAAATCCAAGCGTCAGCAGCCGTCAGAAAAGCGGATCCTGCCACTGAGCCGGCATTTACCTGGCATGGCGGCTCAGCAGGAGAGCCGGCCCTATTAGAGCCATCGAAATTAAGCACCATTTCAGTTAACATGTTAGCAGCTCTTGATTAAAAACTAATTACCCTCTGCTTTTCAAGATGAGCTGTGGGAAGCTGTTACTCGGTGTCTGGGGCAGCTTTGTCCTTTCGGTGTTACTTTTAAGTATCTGGGTAAAACATATTTGGGGAATGGAACCTTCTTATTGCAGCTGTGAGAATCCCGCTCTTTGTTAAACCAAAGAGTTGGAAGGGACCTCCAGGGTCATCTAGTCCAACCCCCTGCACAATGCAGGAAATTCACAAATACTGGGCCAGACCAAGCCAAACTACATATTAAACAAGGAGTGACAGATATAGAAAGACAAACAGATATTCATAGAAATCCAGGTTTTATCTCTCCTTCAGGTTTTAGATTTGTTGCTGTTCCTGTTGCATATTTATATTTTCTTGAAGCAAATAATTCCAGAAGGGCTTTTACATTTGCAAGAAGTTCAACTCTACCTTCCGCTATTCTGGAAGGGAGGTTTAAATCAGTCCCCTATATGCATAGGCTCCGCTCTTGTTCTTTAAAGGAAATTGATTCAATGGAACATATTTTCTTTAACTGCCCCTAGGCACAAAGAAATCCGGTCGAAATTTATTGAGCCGCTGATCGAAAATTTCCCCAGCAGATCAAACAAAATTAAACTTGATGATCTTCCATCCAATACGAACCATGAAACAACCCAAATAGTGGCTAAATTTTGTGCCCGGGTGTAGAAAGATTGGAAAACGCATACAATAGCTTGAATGAATTTTTTAAAGTTGTGAAATCTGATCATTTGATTTTATGTCAACCTTTGTGTATGCTGGTCATTGACGGTAAAATAAAAGTATTGATTGATTCACAAATACTCCCTCCCTCCACAGCCAATGGCGCCTGTTCCATGCCCAGAAGATGGCAAAACACCTCCAGGATCACTGGCCAGACTGGCCTGGAGAAAAAATGCTTCCTGACCCCAAAGTGACTGCCCCAAGGTCACCCAGCTGGCTACATATGGAAGAGGAGTGGGGAACAAAACTCGGATCTCCAGATTAAAGTCCTGCTGCTCTTAACCACGACACCAAACTGGCTCTCCCACACCAGACTGGCTCTCATCTGCTCAGCATACAGAGAGTCCCAGGTTCAGTCCCTGGGATCCCTAGTAAAAATATCTAGCAGTAGGTCATGGGAAAGACTCCAGAGAACCACTGCCTCTCTGGGTAGACAATACTGACCTTGATGGACCAAGGGCCTGATTCGGTATCGGGAAGCTTCGTGTATTCATGTGTAGGGAGGAAGCGTCCAATTGCAGCAGTGAAACTCTGCAAGAGAGTCAGGTCAGGCCAATTGACAAGTGTTTGGAAGATCAGGGCGGGTCTTTTTGATGAGCAGGAAGAAGTTCTGTGAGAGGCCAAGCAGTGGAGCAAAGGCAGGAAGCAAGGAGGTCAGATCCCAATTCTGCAGTACCACGGACAGCTCCCAGGTTGCAGACACCTTGCTCTGGCCTTTTTCTCAGTGAGGTTGGGGCCTTGCCCCAGACTTGCCCCCACCCGGTCCCTGCTGCTTCTCTGAGGTATGAACATCCTAAAGAGGTAGGATCCTTGATTGGAAACTTGCATTTTATTGTTGTTTAATTTTCTCTTGTAGATGAAGGGATGGAAGAGATAGAATCATGGAGTTCGAAGGGACCTTCAGGGTCATCTAGTCCAACCCCCTACACAATGCAGGAAATTCACAAATACCTCACAAATACCTCCCCCTCCACACCCCAAGTGGCCACTGTCCCATGCCCAGAAGATGAAGAAGATGAAGCAAGGCATCGTGAAGCTTTGAGTCTGTAACGGGGTAACTGCCTCCCATAAGGGAAGCGTTCATTTTTAAAAAGGCAGATGGAAACGAAGAGTCTCTTTGCCTGTTCCAAAGCAATGCATTAGCCACTAAATCTCAGGGCTGTGTTGAGAAGCCATTCTCTTCAATGTCCAGTCTCTATAGGTTAACAGTTCTCTGGCTGAAGAGAAGTCAGAAGTATGTTTATCCCAGGGATACCTTGTATCCCAGCCAAAGATCACTCCCTTATCCTATCAAGACTGAAAGATAAAATACAGTTTCTGGGATTGTCACCAAAGTGTTTTCAGAAAGTTTAGTAGGGATAGTTAGGAACCAGCTCACGAACCAAAGTTTGTGATGAATTTTGGCTGGTTTGCAGTTCGCAAAGCATCGTGCGCAAACTTAAGAGCTGCCGCGGATTGGATGCAGAAAATACTGTTCATGGTTGAAATGGACAAACTGACAAAGAAGCTTAATGGTAAAGATGATGAAGATTTTTTGACGGAATGGAAAGATTTCAAAGACTATCTTGAAATGAACTGGGATGTAAGAAACAAGTTGCTTTGCTTTGAGAATTACTAAACAGTAAGAGAGAGTAATGAGTAATAATTGTTAAAATGTTACCTATGGATTAGATTGAATTAGGAATAAGTTTGTATGGAAGATTGAATAATCGATAAGATTTTTAATGTGACTGAATATGGAGTGAAAAAGAAAACGGGGTGAAGCATGGCAGGAAGCCAAGAGGGAGGGGGGAAGGGGAATCTGTAAAGGATATACTAAAGATTGATATGTGATTGGAACATGTTATATATCCTATTAATAAAAGCTTTAAAAAAAAAAAAAAAAAGAGCTGCCGCAAAATTTCAAGAATTTTAAGGCAGTTTGTGCCAGTTCATGGCATTTCACGAAGAGCAGAAAGCAGGGCTTTAAATGGCTGCGAGCCATTTAAACGACTGCTTTCTGCTCCCCACTGCTCAACAGTTTTTCATGGGGAGTAGAAAGCAAGAAGTTAAATGGGTTAGAGCCCCCTGCTTTCTGCTCCGCACAAAAAGTGGCAGGGATCAGGAAGCAGAGGTCACGAACTGATAGGAATGCAGTTTGTGCCCATTCCTAAAGGAGGAGGAGGAGATTGGATTTATACCCCACCCTTCACTTGGAGTCTCAGAGCGGCTTACAAACTCCTTTCCCTTCCCCTCCCCACAACAGGCACCCTATGAGGTAAGCGGGGTTGAGAGAGCTCTAAGAGAATTGTCCTTGAGAGAACAGCTGTGCCAGAACTATGGCTTGCCCAAGGTCATCCAGCAGCTGCAAGTGGAGGAGTGGGGAATCAAACCCGGTTCTCCCAGATTAGAGTCTGCTCGCTTAATCACTACACCAAACTGATAGATAATCTCATGAAACCCACATCTGGGAGATTATGGGGTCTGTGGGGGATGGCTGTCTTATCTAGGCGCAATTACCTGAAAACCACACGGCTAGTTTGTCACTTTTGTGAGCGCTTCTGAGCTTAAAAGAAATTCCCCATATGTATTAAACCCACAAACTATTAGACCAACTTGTTCTGAGGTTTTTTTTTCTGGGCAACCATCCATCTATTCAAAGCTATCTCTTCCCCGAGGACGGAACTGTGAGAACACAGCTGAGAAAGTAAAACTTGCCCGTGTTTTGCAAACCTGAAAACTAAAGCAAGCGGTCAAGCCCTGTGTCTGCTCAATCAATACCTTTAACAGAGAAGAGTCAGCGACTGATCGATAGCATGGCAGTTCATCAGAGAGATCGGGCTTGTGGGATCCAAGTTCAGGCTCGTGGGATTCAACTCCAGGAGTTTGAAACCAGAAACCTTTCTGCTTCATTGGTACCTGTGAGCATAATGCAATAAAAGAAAATACACAGAAGTTCCATAATAACAGGACATTGTCTTGACCTGGTTGGCCCAGGCTTAGAAGCTAAGCAGGTTCACTCCTGGTTAGTGCTCGGAAGGGGCCTCTCCAAGGAATTCCAGAATTGCCATACAGAGGCAGGTTATGGTAAATCACCTCTAAACTCTCTTGTCTTAATGACACTTTCCACCACCAACAGTCTTTCTGAGACCTGACGAAGATGGTCCAATTTAGCCCAGTCTCCTCTGATCTCGGGAGCTGCGGTGGCTCAAGTGGTTAAGATGCTGAACGGCAGGCTGTGGAAGGTCGGTAGTTCAGCCGTTCGAGACCCGAGACTGCTGCATGACCGAGTGAGCTCCCATCTCTAGTTCCAGCTCCTGCCAACCTAGCAGTTCGAAAGCAAGAAATTGCAAGTAGATAAATAGGTACCACTTCGGTGGGAAGGTAACAGCGTTCTGTGCACCTTGGTGTTTAGTCATGCCGGCCACATGACCACGGAAACGTCTTCGGACAGCGCTGGCTCTTCGGCTTTGAAACGGAGATGAGCACCGCAACCCTAGAGTTGGATTCGACTGGCTTTCAAGCAAGGGAACCTTTACCTTTACCTTTTACCTCTGATCTCAGAAGCTAAGCTGGGTAGGGTCTGGTTAACACTTGGAGAGTTTCCACAGGATGTCCTTACCGCTCTGAAGCTCCGGGGGAAAGTCTGTTTTAATGTTGTGGGTTTGTAGCACCACTTCCAAAGTAGGGGCTCTCCCACGGCGTTTCCTTTGCTTATCGTGAGTCCCCACGCATGCTCAGGGAAGACTGCACATAAATGAACCCCCCCCGAAGAGATTTACCTCATGACATCGGTTTGCGCAGCGTTCTTCACAGTAAAATGTGAAATCCTCCTTTAAAAGCTTTCACGCAGTAAGAAGTAACGTTGGAACGCAATATAAGTGGCGTAATAACGCAATTGCCTCAGACTGCTAAAAAAAACAAAGAAAAGAAATGGACTAATCTAATTAGTGGCACTCAACATGGACTGTCTTCCTAAACTAAGATATCTTAAAGAGACATATTATTTCTGTTCCTCTGCCCCCCGCCCCCCGGCCAGTTTAGGAAGACATGTTGAGTGCCAGGTTTGTGCACTGGTTAAGTGCACTGACTCTAATCTGGGAGAACCAGGTTTGATTCCCCCACTCCTCCACTTGCACCTGTTGGTGTGACCTTGGGCAAGCCATAGTTCTGATAAGAGCTGTTCTTGAAAAAAAGAGCTGTTTCTGCCAGAGCTCTCTCAGCCCCACTGACCTCACAGGGTGTCTGTTGTGGGGAGGGGAAGGGAGAGGAGTTTGTAAGCCGTTCTGAGACTCCAAGTGAAGGGCGGAGTATAAATTCAATCTCCTCCTCCTCCTCCTCCTCCTCCTCTTCTCCTTCTTCTCCTTCTTCTCCTTCTCCTTCTTCTCCTTCTCCTTCTTCTCCTTCTCCTTCTTCTCCTCCTCCTCCTCCTCCTCCTCCTCCTCCTTCTTCTCCTCCTCCTCCTCCTTCTCCTCCTCCTTCTCCTCCTCCTTCTCCTCCTCCTTCTCCTCCTTCTCCTCCTCCTTCTCCTCCTTCTCCTCCTCCTCCTCCTCCTCCTTCTTCTCCTTCTTCTCCTTCTTCTCCTTCTTCTCCTTCTTCTCCTTCTTCTCCTTCTTCTCCTTCTTCTCCTTCTTCTCCTTCTTCTCCTTCTTCTCCTTCTTCTCCTTCTTCTCCTTCTTCTTCTTCATTTTGTTTCAAATGGGAGGACTTCTTTAACCACCACCTTAGCACTTTCGCATTTTAATAATTCCATTTGTGGAGAAAATGTAAAGTGGGTGGCATGAAAATTAATGAACAGACCCTCGTGGAATCAATTTTCAGAAGAAGAAGAAGAAGAAGAAAAGTTCAGTAGAGAAGAGTTTTCCTGCCCCCCTTTCTCGATAAAAGGCACCATGGAGAATTTCTTTCTTTTATATTTTTTTGGGGCAGATATTCATTCCAGGTAATGTATCCTTCGCCTCGAAGGTGTGCTTTGAACTGTATTTATGAGGCTGAGAAGTCAGTTTCTTAAAAATCAATTCCCCCCCGTTCTCTTTCCTTAAACCTCACCACTGCTAACCTTACCCGGCGGGAGGGGGGAATTTTTTGTTCTTTTCCACAAGCGATTGATCGCGGACTCAGAAGGAACAAGACCAGGCTTCCCAGGGACGAGTCAAACTGGAGTCCTACAGAGCTCTCTGTGAAGCGAAAGATCACAGGAATCCTTGCGTCTGCATTCGTAGCCCAGCAAGCAAAAACTCAGGGGGGGACGACTTCAACTAGGGACTCCTGCTTCCAGCCAACGCTCCCGCTAAGCTGTGGAGTCTTGTGAGCCAAGATTCTACTTTGTGGGCTACTGGCATTAAAGTTGTGAGCCAGCGATTTTTGGCTGCTGCATAAGTTATTTTGCTCTGGAGTCCTCCTTCCTGAACGAAGGCAGAAAATGTGTGAGCCGGAGGGTGAAAAACTGGGAGCTGGCTCACACTCACTCAGCTTAGAGGGAACACTGTTCCTGGCAATGGGATTCTGAGGTTGACTGCCTCTAAACATGGAGGTTTCCTTTGGTCAGTATGGCTAATAACCTCCTCCTCCTCCTCCTTTCGAGCCGTCTATTGTTCTGGCCATCACTACATCCTCTGGCAGTGAATTCTTACTAGCTGATTGCAGCAGGCCAATTGAATTGGACAATTAGAATCATAGAACGTTCGAGTTGGAAGGGACCTTGCAGGTCATCTAGTCCAGCCCCCTGAACTCTGCAGGAGCAGAGCCAAAAGATAGCCCTACATACCTACGACATACCCGAAAGATGGTCGTCCAGCCTCCGCTTGAAAACGTCCAAGGAAGGAGCATCCACCACCTCCTGAGGCAGACTGTTCCACTGCTCAACCACTCTGACAGTTAAGAAGTTTCTCCTGATATCTAGCCGGTAACGAGTCCCTTGTCATTTCCACCCATTAGATCTAATGTCTAATCTTATCTGCTCTACAGCTGACAATAGCACTACAGATAAGATTAGGGTTTCAATAACCATTCCACACACAAAAGAGCCTCCTCAGGAAACAGGAAACCTCCTCAGGAAACAATCCATAGACAAAAGAACCTCCTCAGGAAAGCTCCTCCATTAGCATGTTCATAGCCTGGGGAACTCCTACAAGATAATGACTCAGCCCTACCCCACCTTCCAGGGTAGACATAAATTACCTGCCTACCATTTTTCTTCTGCTCACCTTGACCCAGAGAGTACTCCATCTTTCTGTGTTATACCTCTGAGGATGCCAGTCACAGCTACTGGCGAAACGTCAGCTCCTACAATGCCAAGACCACGGCCACACAGCTCGGAAAGTCGACAGCAACTAAAACACACAAAATGATTTTTAAAGCTCTGAGGTCTTAAAAGATTTTGGCAGCCATTTTGTGCGGCCTATCTCCCCACGGACAATAAAGAAGCCAGGTTTGCCTGAGGTTACCCAGGCAACAAAAAAATGCCTGGCCCCAGTCCCATAAGGCAGCTTTGCAAGACTTTGGTCATCACGGAACCCATGATGAAACCGGAGGAGGTGAATGGAAGGAAGAAGGGGCAGGCAGGAGAAAGAGAGACACAGCCGGGGAAGGCAATTTCCTCTCCTCCGCAGGTGCTTGCAAGTCACCCACATGTTTATGTACCATGCAGATTTGCTGATGCATAAACAACATCATCTGGTGAATGATCTGAGAAAGGGAGCTTTGGCTCTCGAGAACGCATAACCTGAACATCGTGTCGGTCTCTAAAGTCCTGCTGGACTCGTAGAAACATAAAAAAAACATAAGAGCTGGGTGGGACCCCAAGGGTCATCTAGTCCAACCCTCTAGCCAATGCAGGAAATTCTCAGCTACCTCCCCCACACACACCCCTCCAGTGACCCCCACTGTATGACCCGAGGAAGGCAAAAAACCTCCAGCATCTCTGGACCACTCTGGCCCGGAGGAAAATTCCTTCCTGAACCCAAAGTGGTTATCGGCATTACCCTGGGCATATGAGAAAGGGCAACAAGAACCGAGTGCTTGTCCATCCCTTCTTGCCCTCCCTTCTCATGATCTGCCTACCCCAGTGTGGTGCAGTGTTCCCTCTAAGCTGAGTTAGTGTGAGCTAGCTCACAGTTTTTTAGCCTCTGGCTCGCACATTTTTGTCTTAGCTCAGGAAGGAGGGCTCCAGAGCAAACTAATCTATGCAACAACCCAGTCGCTTGCTCACAACTTTAATGCCAGTAGCTCACGAAGTAGGATTTTTGCTCAGAAGACTCCATAGCTTAAAGGGAGCATTGGTTTGGTGTCGTGGTGAAGTGCGCGGACTCTAATCCGGGAGAACCGGGTTTGATTCCCCACTCCTCCACTTGCACCTGTTGGATGACCTTGGGCAAGCCGTAGTTCTGTCAGAGGTGTTCTTGGAAAAAGAACAGTTTCTGTCAGAGCTCTCTCAGCCCCACCTACCTCACAGGGTGCCTGTTGTGGGGAGGGGAAGGGAAGGGAGTTTGTAAGCCGCTCTCAGACACCTTTGGGTAGTGAAGGGCAGGGTATAAAGCCAATCTCTTCTTCTTCTTCTACCTCACAGGGTGTCTGCTGTGGGGAGGGGAAGGGAAAGGAGTTTGTGAGCCGCTCTGAGACTCCCTTGGGTAGTGAAGGGCAGGGTATAAATCCAATCTCTTCTTCTTTTTAAATTCACAGAGCCAGCATTGCTGTCAGATGGCCACATAGCCTCTGGCAAACGGTTGGACAAACACTTGTCAGGGATTCTCTAGGCTGGGGGTGTCAAACATAAGGCCCAGGGGCCAGAACCGGCCCATCCAGGGCTCTTACCCAGCCCACAAGCAACTGGTATGGATGGAAATGTAAGGTACTGAGAGCCAGTTTGGTGTAGTAGTTAAGAGCACGGACTCTAATCTGGGAGAACCGGGTTTGATTCCCCACTCCTCCACTCGCACCTGCTGATGTGACCTTGGGTCAGTCACAAGTTCTCTCGGAGTTGTTCTCTCAAGGACAGTTTCTGTCAGAAGTTCTCTCAGCCCCACCTACCTCACAGGGTGTCTGTTGTGGGGAGGGGAAGGGAAAGGAGTTTGTAAGCTGCTCTGAGATGCCTTTGGGCAGTGAAGGGCGGGGTATAAATCCAATCTCTTCTCTTCTTCTACCTCACAGGGTGTCTGTTGTGGGGAGGGGAAGGGAAAGGAAAGGAGTTTGTCAGCCGCTCTGAGACGCCTTTGGGCAGTGAAGGGTGGGGTATAAATCCTGTCTCTTCTTCTTCTTTTATGGTATCCCTTGGAAAAAACCTAGTCTTTTGTATGATAAAATACATCTATTGGGGTTTTTGTGGGTTCCCCGGTAAATCACTCTCACTGCTAGGAATCAATTGCTTCTGTTTGTATTTTGAGTAAAAAAAAATACTATTGTTAATTGGGTTTGCCTTTGTCATTTATAAAGTTTACATCTCTAGTCCCTGGCATTACATTTTATGGCACCCATGGCCCGGCCCAACAGAGAAGGAGATTGGATTTATACCCCACCCTTCACTACCCGAAGGAGTCTCAGAGTGGCTTACAAACTCCTTTCCCTTCCCCTCCCCACAACAGACACCCTGGGAGGCGAACTCTTATCGAACGGAACTATGGCTTGCCCAAGGTCATCCAGCAGCTGCAAGTGGAGGGGTGGGGAATCAAATCCGGTTCTCCCAGATTAGACTCTGCGCCCTGTAACCGCTGCACCAAACTGAAAGATATCGGCTGGATATTAGGAGAAACCTCTTTCACGGTCAGAGTGGTCCAGAGGCGGAACCAGCTGCCTAGGGAGGCGGTGAGCTCCCCTTCACTGACAGCTTTCAAGAAGAGGCCGGACGAATATTTGTCAGAGATGCTTTAGGCTGGCCCTGCATTGGGCAGGGGGTTGGACTAGATGGTCTGTCGGGCCCCTCCCAACTCTATGGTTCTATGAAAACAATAGCACGAGATGATAGGGTTGCCCAGTACCTCCAGCCACCGGTGCGGGGGTGGGGGGTCTGGTTGCCAACTCCGGGTTGGGAAACTCCTGGAGATTTGGGGATGGAGCCTGGGGAGGACAAGGACCTCAGTGGGGTACATTGCCCTAGACTCCACCTCCACAGCAGCCATTTTCTCCAGGGGAACTGATCTCTGTAGTCTGGAGAAGGGTTGTAATTCTGGGTCATCTCTGGGAGCTGGCATCTCTGCAATAAGACATATGGAGCAGAGGTCCATTAGTGGCTATTAGCCATAAGGTATAGATAGGGACTCTGGGGCAAGGGATGCTCTGTATTCTTGGTGCTTGGGGGGGGACAACTGTCAGGTTCTCCAGAAAGTCAGTCAAACACCAGGCTTCATAAAGAAGATAGCGTTTATTGAAAGCAGTTCTAAGAGACACGGTAACACTCCATTGTCAGTGATGACCAGATCAACATAGGCACCCACGGTTATACTAGCTTTGAAATGCCCCCCCCCCCCATCTATCTACTAATAGTCGCCAAGCGTGCGCCCGGCAAAAGGTGCGAAAGTTGTAAATAAAACCAAACGCCCAGAGCTGTCCCAACAAAAGGAAAACAGAGAAAAGAGTTTGTGGGACCCAAGGACATTTGGTGAGATAGCAGATTGCCCAGGCTGTAAATCTGGGTTTCCTAGGCAACCTGCTCACCTCCCTACATTCCAGAACATGAAAAGTTGCAGACCAGCCCTCCCTCCTTCCCTTCCATTCATCTCATGTCAGGATTACCTGACAGCAACAGCGGGAGGGCTTCTAGTGTCCTGGCCCCACTGGTGGACCTCCTGAGGGCACCTGGTATTCTTGGCCACTGTGTGGCACAGAGTGCTGGACTGGAGGGGCCATTGGCCTGATCCAACAGTGGCTTCTCTTGTGTTCTTATGTCTGGGGCAAGGGATGCTCTGTATTCTTGGTGCTTGGGGGGGGCAACGGTGGGAGGGCTTCTGGTGTCCTGGCCCCATTGCTGGACCTCCTGATGGCCCCTGGTATTCTTGGCCACTGTGTGACACAGAGTGTTGGACTGGATGGGCCATTGGCCTGATCCAAAATTGGCTTCTCTTGTGTTCTTATTAGAGTGGTTCCTCATGTATTAGCACCATGCCAGCCTCCTACAAACGGAGACAGCTGCCATCTTTGATTTGCATTGTCCTTTTCCAGCAAGGCTTCTCTGTTTTCCTGGATGCCCACACACAGGACGAGGGCTCCATCTGCTTGGAAGATAACATTCGGTTACTTCGGCTCGGTTCGGCGCCTTCCTGCCAGATAGCGGAGGCTCCTCACCATCTCCCGTCTTTCCATCCGACTGATTTATTTCATTATCTTGCAAAATTATGCCTGACACTTTCCTCCCACAGTTGATCTACATGAAGGGTGGTTTTTTTTTTCTGGGGGGGGGGAGAGGGGACTATGTGAAGAAATTACTTGTCACACAACCCAAAGCTCAGTGACTGTAATTTTCTCATCAACGCGAAAAATCTGCTCACGGTGTGTAATTCTGACTCCGGGTTCCTGCCTCCCGGTTAGTAACGAGAAAACTTTGTGTCCGTAGGGCCCATGGCTCGCTGGCAGAGCGCCTGCTTGGCATGCTGAAGGTCCCAGGTTCAATCCACGGCATCTCCAGTTAAAAGGACCAGGCAGGAGGTGGTGTGAAAGACCTCAACCTGAGACCCAGGAGAGCTGTAAAGAGGATCTGTGGCTCAGTGGAAGAGCCTCTGCCTGGCATGCAGAAGGTCCCAGGTTCAGCCCCCGGCATCTCCAGTTAAAAAGGACCAGGCAGGAGGTGATGGGAAAAACCTCAGCCTGAGACCCTGGAGAGCTGTAAAGAGGGGCTGTGGCTCAGTGGTAGAGTCTCTGCTTGGCACGCAGAAGGTCCCAGGTTCGATCCCCAGCATCTCCAGTTAAAAAGGACAGGTAGGAGGTGTTGGGAAAGACCTCAACCTGAGACCCTGGAGAGCTGTAAAGAGGGGCTGTGGCTCAGTGGTAGAGCCTCTGCTTGGCACGCAAAAGGTCCCAGATTCGATCCCCGGCATCGCCAGTTAAAATGGACCAAGTAGGAGGTGAAGTGAAACACCTCAGCCTGAGATCCTAGAGAGCTATAAAGAGGCACTGTGGCTCAGTGGTAGAGCCTCTGCTTGGCATGCAGAAGGTCCCAGGTTCGATCCCCGGCATCTCCAGTTAAAAGGAGCAGGCAGGAGGTGATGGGAAAGACCTCAGCCTGAGACCCTGGAGAGCTGTAAAGAGGGGCCGTGGCTCAGTGGAAGAGCCTCTGCTTAGCATGCAGAAGGTCCCAGGTTCGATCCCCAGCATCTCCAGTTAAAAGGACCAGGCAGGAGGTGATGGGAAAGACCACAACCTGAGATCCTGGAGAGCTGTAAAGAGGGTCTGTGGCTCAGTGGAAGAGCCTCTGCCTGGCATGCAGAAGGTCCCAGGTTCAATCCCCAGCATCTCCAGTTAAAAGGAGCAGGCAGGAGGTGATGGGAAAGACCTCAGCCTGAGATCCTGGAGAGCTGTAAAGAGGGACTGTGGCTCAGTGGTAGAGACTCTGCTTGGCATGCAGAAGGTCCCAGGTCTCCAGTTAAAAAGATCAGGTAGGATGTGATATTAAAGACATTTGCCTGAGACCCTGGAGAGATGCGGCCAGTCTGAGTAGGCAGTACTCACCTTGGTGGACCAAAAGTCTATTTCAGTATAAGGCAGCTTCATATGTTCAAATATGCATTTAGGTAAGGGACGTGGCTCAGTGGTGGAGTATCTGCTTGGCTTGCAGAAGGTCCCAGGTTCAGTCCCCAGAATTTCCAGTTAGAGAAGGACCTGCCAGGAAAGTGATGTGAAAGACCTCTAATCAGAGACCTTGGGGAGCAGCTGCCAGTCAGAGCAGACAATACCGACCCCTGCTGAAATCCATCAGTCTTTTTCTCTCCCTCTTTTTTTGGAATTTGGAGTCAATTTTGTATCAATTCCTTTTTGTTAGTTGCTGTAGATTTTCCAGGTTGTGTGGCCGTGGTCTTGGCACTGTAGGGCCTGACGTTTCGCCAGCAGCTGTGACTGGCATCCTCAGAGGTATCACACAGAAAGATGGAGTACTCTCTGTGTCAAGGTGAGCAGGAAAATGGTAGGCAGGTAATTTGTATCTACTCAGGAAGGTGGGGTAGGGCTGAGTCATTATCCTGTAGGAGTTCTCCAGGCTATGAACATGCTAATGGAGGAGCTTTCCTGAGGAGGTTCTTTTGTCTATGGATTGTTTCCTGAGGAGGTTTCCTGTTTCCTGAGGAGGTTCTTTTGCGTGTGGAATGGCTGTTGAAACTCTAATCTTATCTGTAGTGCTATTGTCAGCTGTAAAGCATTTTGTGTTTTTCAAATGTATGGGCATTTTGTGTTTTTTGTTGCCTTCAACAACATAATTGCTAGGCGCTTGCCTAGGGTGCCGGCCCCGCAGGGGTGCCAAAATGCCCCCACCCACCCCATGAAAAGCCCCCCTTCCCACCCAGCGCTGGCAGTGCTGGCTTTCCTGGGCGCCTCGCAGCTGCGAGGTGCCCAGAAAACCCGGCGCTGCTACCTGCCAGTGCTGGGAGGGAAGGGGCGGGCCTTCTAATCCTGCCCCTTCCCTAGCGTTCCTGGGCACCTCGCAGTTGCAAGGCACCTAGAAAAGCTGGCGCTGCCGGCGCTGGGAGGGAAGGAGCGGGCATTTTAACCCTGCCCCTTCCCTGGCTTTCCTGGGCGCCTTGCAAGTGCGAGGCACCCAGGAAAGCAGCGCTCCGCCATCTCCAGGCCCCACCAGGAGGTTGGCATCCCCGGTGGGGTGGGCGCCCCAGGCTGTCCTACAGTACCTTAAGTCCAACAGTACCTTAAAGACCAACGAGATTTCTTCAGATAGCGGTGACTCCCAGAAGCTCCATCCTTGCCACAAATTTTGTTCATCGGAAAAAGGTGATTGTAAGCCGCTCTGAGACTCCTTCGGGTAGTGAAGGATGGGGGTATAAATCCAATCTCTTCTCTATCTTCCTGAATTAGCCTGCACACCCCTCCTTCCAAAAAATTGATCTTGACCATCTCTGAGGTAAACGTTCTCCACACAGGAGAACTGGCGAAGCAGAATAAGATGGAAATGGAGGTTCCTTTCTTCCGGGAGGCCCTTTTTCATTAAAAAGAGAAAAGAAAAGCCATCTCCACTCGGCAGAGGGAGGAGAGTGCGGACGATGAAAGGCCCGGCTTTCTTTCCGAAGAGGGACTGGACACCTGATTGGCACGTCCTGCCGTAATCTCCACTGGTTGATCATGGGCCCTCTTCAGTCTCTTCACCAACGTTGTCTTGAGATGGTCCTTGAGCCTGCCTGTCGACGGGAGCTTATTGAGGGAAGAGTATCGCTTCCTTGGGACACGTGGGCCAGCGGAGAGCGCTGAGAGGACGTTTTCAGAACAGACTCTTCACCTGAAAAAGGAAGACATCCCAGGCGTACTTGTCCTGGAGAGGTTGCCATGGCAACCCAACCCACTTGGATCCCTGAAGAACATAAGAGAAGCCAATGTTGGATCAGGCCAACGGCACATCCAGTCCAACACTCTGAGACACACCCTCCCACTGTTGAACCCCCCAAGGACCAAGAATACAGAGCATCACTTGCCCCAGACATAAGAAAACAAGAGAAGTCATGTTGGATCAGGCCAATAGCCCATCCAGTCCAACACTCTGTGTCACACAGTGGCCAAAAATACCAGGTGCCATCAGGAGGTCCAGCAGTGGGGCCAGGACACTAGAAGCCCTCCCACTGTTGCCCTCCCCCCAACCACCAAGAATACAGAGCATCACTTGCCCCAGAGTCCCTATCTATACCTTGTGACCGATAGCCACTGATGGACTTCTGCTCCATATGTTTATCTCATTCCCTCTTGAAGCCGTCCATGCTTGCAGCCACCACCACCTCCTGTGGCAGTGAATTCCACGTGTTCATCACTCTTTGGCTGAAGAAATACCTCCTTTTCTCCGTTCTAACTTGACTGCTCAGCAATTTCATGGGGTGCCCATGAGTTCTCGTATTGTGAGAAAGGGAGAAAAGTACTTCTTTCTCTACCTGCTCAATCCCATTCATAATCTTATAAACCTCGATCATATCACCCATCAGCCATCATTTCTCCAAGCTAAAGAGCCCCAAGCACTTTAACCTTTCTTCATAGGGAAGGTGTTCCAACCCTTTTATCATCCTAGTTGTCCTTCTCTGCACTTTTTCCATTGCTGTAATATCCTTTCTGAGGTGCGGTGACCAGAATTGCACACAGTATTCCAAATGAGGTTGCACCATTGATTTATACAGGGGCATTTATGATATTGGCTGATCTGTTTTCAATTCCCTTCCTAATAACCCCCAGCATAATGTTGGTCTTTTTTGTTGCAGTCACACACTGTCTTGATGTTTTCAGTGAGTTATCCACTATGACTCCAAGATCTCTCTCTTGGTCAGTCTCCACCAGTTTGGACCCCATCAATGTGTATTTATAGTCAGGATTGCAGAGCGGACTATCCTGTCCTTGATGTACCAATGGTCCCATTCAGTATCAGAAGAGAAGAGATTGGATTCATACTCTGCCCTTCACTACCCAAAGGTGTCTCAGAGCGGCTTACAAACTCCTTTCCCTTCCCCTCCCCACAACAGACACCCTGTGAGGTAGGTGGGGGGCTGAGAGAACTCTTGACAGAAATGGCTCTTTTTCAAGGACAGCTCTTATCAGAACTACAGCTTGCCCAAGGTCACCCAGCCAGGTGCAAGTGGAGGAGTGGGGGAATCAAACCCGGTTCTCCCAGATTAGAGTCCGCGCACTTCACCACTACACCAAATTGGCTCTCAGGCTTCTTCATGTGTTCATCAGCATCTGGATTGTCTTGTCCACTCCGCAACATCCAGTTGCAAATGATTGCAATAGCACAAAGTGCATATATAGCTTAAGTAAAAGGAAGTCCTTCTTCACCCAAAGAGTCATTAACATATGGAATTCACTGCCACAGGAAGTGGCGGTGGCTATAAGCACAGACAGCTTCAAGAGAGGACTGAATAATCGTGTGGAGCAGAGGTCCATCTGTGGCTATTAGCCACAAGGTATAGATGGACCACTCTGTCTGGGGCAGCAATGCTCTGTATTCTTGGTGTTTGGGGGGTCAACAGTGGGAGGGCTTCTAGTGTCCTGGCCCCACTGCCAGACCACCTGATGGCCACTGGGTTTTGGCCACTGTGTGACACAGAGTGTTGGACTGGAAGGGCCACTGGCCTGAGCCAACATGGTTTCTCTTATGGTCTTATGTCTGGGGCAGTGATGCTCTGTCTTCTTGATGCTTGGGGGGCAACAATGGGACAGCTTCTGGAGTTCTGGCCCCACTGGTGGACCTTCTCATGGCACCTGGGTTTGGGCCAGTGTGTGACACAGAATGTTGAACTGAATGGGCCACTGGCCTGATCCAACATGGCTTCACTAGTGTTCTTGTCAGCTTGAAGGGAGGATTGGATCAACATATGGAGCTGAGCTCCATCAGTGGCTATTAACCAGAAGGCATAGATGAAACACTCTGTCTGGGGCAGTGAAGCTCTGAAATCTTGGTGCTTGGGGGGCAAGAGTGGGAGGGCTTCTGGAGTCCTGGTCCCACTGGTAGACCTCCTGATGGCACCTGGGTTTTGGCCACTATGTGACACAGAGTGTTGGACTGGAGGACCCACTGGCCTGAGCCAGCATGGGTTCTTTTATGTTCTTATGTCTGGGGCAGTGATGCTCTGTCTTCTTGGTGCTTGGGGGGCAAGAGTGGGAGGGCTTCAGAAGTTCTGGCCCCGCTGGTGGATCTCCTGATGGCACCTAGGTTTTGGCCACTATGTGACAATGAGTGCTGTACTGGATGGGCCATTGGCCTGATCCAACATGGCTTCTCTTATGTTCTTATGTCTGGCACAGTGGTGCTCTGCATTCTTGGTGCTCGGGAGGCAAGAGTGGGAGGGCTTCTGGAGTTATGTTCCCTCTGGTGGACCTCCTGATGGCACCTGGGTTTTGGGCACCGTGTGACACAGAGTGTTGGACTGGATGGGCCACTGGCCTGATCCATCATTGGCTTCTCTTATGTTCTTATGTCTGGGACAGTGATGCTCTGTATTCCTGGTGCTTGGGGGGGCCACAGTGGAAGGGCTTCTGGAGTTGTGGCCCCACTGGTGGACCTCCTGATAACATCTAGGTTTTGGCCACTGTGTGACACAGGGCGTTATATGCCATCGAAGTCCCTCCCCTCCCCTCACCACACCCTTCTCCGTCTCCTTCCTTAAAATCTCCTGGTATTTCCCAACCCCGAGCCATCAACCTCAGGGATCTCTGCTCTAGCCGTGTCTTTCCACCGTCCTCCCCCAGTTCGGTTTTAGATTGCAAATTCCTTCGCGCAAGAAGCGTCTCTTGCTTGCGCTTTAAAGCCCACGGATACCGTGGTCGGGATAATCCATGCCAACAATAACCTTTAAATGTCACAATTCAGATGATTTGGGATGCTTTGTGTCCGGCTCCCGACACAGTGGCCTCCAGCAGAGTCGGATGTTCCCCTGTTGTTAACAACAATCTCTCTCCAGGCGTACCCACTTGTTCCCAACTGACCTTCTCTGTGCTTGAAAGATTCATAATTGTCCTATTTCCACCACCCCCTCCCTCTCCCCCATCCCTCCTCTTCATCCTATAAGTAGATTACACACCAGGAAAACTAAATGCATTCTTTGAAGGATTTTTTTTTAAAAAAGGAAGCGGTAAGAGATAATATTGAACTAATTCCTGTCAAAGAAAGATACAGTTTCCAGACACAAACCGCGCGCGGCTCAGTGTGAACAGATAACAGTCGGCTTGCCAAACATAATGATACCTTACCGTAGAGGGTGTTTGTGGCTTTCTTGATTATTTTAATTTTTTAAAAAAAGGGCTTAGGCATTGTTAAGCGCCGGCGGCGTGCCAAGATTGAAATATGAAACAACAGAGGTCGGTGGGTGGATTTTGCGGGAGCAGGTTTAAAGATTTGGGATTGAATAGAAAACAGTTGCAAATCATTGTCTCCGCTTCCCTCGTCGGTTTGGCTTTTGCGTTTTTCGAAAACAGGGACGCAATCGAGGAGGTACAGATATAGGAGCTGGAAGAATTGCCAAAAAACCTACAGAATATGGGGGGGGGGTTGAGCCAGAGAATTCAGTCTCCCCAGAACATCAGCTTTAGTTTCTGAACAAGGGAAGCTTTTTAAGAACATAAGAACGTAAGAGAAGCCAATGTTGGATCAGGCCAATGGCCCATTCAGTCCAACACTCCATCACACAGTGGCCAAAAATACCAGGTGCCATCAGGAGGTCCAGCAGTGGGGCCAGGACACCAGAAGCCCTCCCACTGTTTCTCCCCCCCAAAGCAGCAAGAATACAGAGTCTCACTTGCCCCAGAGTTCCTATCTATATTGTTGTTGTTCAGTCGCACAGTCAAGTCCGACTCTTCGCGACCCCATGGACCAGATTACGCCAGGCCCTCCTGTCTTCCGCTGTCTGCTGAAGTTTGCTCAATTTCATGTTCGTTGCATCGATGACACTGTCTAACCATCTCATCCTTTGCCGTCCCCTTCTTCTTTGACCTTCAATCTTTCCCAGCATCAGGGTCTTCTCCTATCTATACCTTGTGGCTAATAGCCCCTGATGGACCTCTGCTCCATATGTTTATCCAGTTCCCTCTTGAAGCCGTCCCTGCTTGTAGCTGCCACCCCCTCCTGTGGCGGTTAATTCCATCTGTTAATCACTCTTTGGGTGAAGAAGGACTTCCTTTTATCTGTTCTAACCCGACTGCTCAGCAACTTCATTGAGTGCCCACGAGTTCTTGTATTGTGAGAAAGGGAGAAAAGGACTTCTTTCTCTACCTGCTCTATCCCATGCATAATCTTATAAACCTTGATCGTGTCACCCCTCAGCCGTCATTTCCCCTCAGCCGTCGTTTCCCCTCAGTCATCGTCGTCCATCTGAAGGTGAAGACCAGCTTTAAAAAGGATGCAAATCTTAATCCAAGGAAATGTTCTGATAAGGCTATCCACTAGTGATTGGAAGGTAGGTCTTCCTCACTCTGTATATACATAGGAAAGTGAATCCACAGGTTTCTCAATTCAGCAGTGGGTCTAACAAATAGGTATGAATGATCCCCCATTGTGTAGGAATACATGGGGGAGAGGGAAGATACAGTGGGACGTAGGTCCCCAGTTTTCTTATTCTGGGAGATCCATTCCTCAAATTTATTTGTACTTTTGTATTCCATTGATACCATGAAATTTCCTGACAATGAATCAGAGTCCAGGGCTCTTTTTGTAGCAGGGACTCCTTTGCATATCAGGCGACACACCCCTAATGTAGCCAATCCCCCAAGAGCTTACAGTAGCCCCTGTAAGAAGAGCTCTGTAAAGTCTGGGAGGATTGGCTACATTAGGGGTGCATCACCTAACATGCAAAGGAGTTCCTGCTACAAAAAGAGCCCTGGATAGATGGATTGATGGACTGATTGATTGATTGCTAGAAGATAGATTGATAGATGGATTGATGGATTGCTAGAAGATAGATGGATTGATGGATTGCTAGAAGATAAATAGATACAGGGCTCTTTTTGTAGCAGGAACTTCTTTGCATATTAGGCGACACACCCCTAATGTAGCCAATCCGCCAAGAGCTTACAGAGCTCTTCTTACAGGGGCTACTCTAAGCTCTTGGAGGATTGGCTACATTAGGGGGCGTGTCGCCTAATATGCAAAGGCGTTCCTGCTACAAAAAGAGCCCTGAATCAGACCACTGGTCCAGCGCCATTGGTTTATGAATGTGTACACTGATAATTTGGGGGAGGGGGGTAGAAGAAAGAAGAGCAGGGTCGCCATCCTCGAGGTGGAGTTTGGAGATCTCTTGGGATGTCAACAGATCTCCAGGTGAGAGAGATCAGTTCCCCTGGCTGCTTTCGAAGTGGGGGGACTCTATGGCATTCTACGCTGCCGTAGTCCCTCTGCTTCACAAACTCCACCCTCTGCAGACTTCACCCCCCAAATCCCCAGGGATTTCGCAGCCTGGAGCTGGCAACCTCAGAAGAGGCAACAAAAGAGTCTTGCAGACACCAGTTCCAGGATTAATTTTATAGATTCTCCAAGTTAAATCACAATTCAGGAACAGAGGACTACGGGACAGAGTGAACCCACGGAAGAAGAAGAAGGGGAAGTGTTATACTAAGTAAAACCATCTGTCCCTCATGCCCAGTATGGTCTGCTTTGATTAGCAGAGTCTTTTTGGTTGCTGTAGATTTCCTGGGTTGTGTGGCCGTGGTCTTGGCATTGTAGGACCTGACATTTCACCAGTAGCTGTGACTGGAATCCTCAGAGGTATAGCACAGATAACTTCCAGTGTTATACCTCTGAAGATGCCAGTCACAGCTACTGGTGAAACGTCAGGTCCTACAATGCCAAGACCATGGGCCACACAACCCGGGAAATCTACAGCAACTAATGAACTCCGGCCGTGAAAGCCTTCGACAACATTGAGTCTCTTTGCTTTGATAAGCAGAGCCAGTTTGCTTTGATCAGCTCTTTGCTTTGATTAGCAGACACAGTTTGCTGTAGTGGTTAAGTGCATGGACTCTAATATGATTCCCCACTCCTCCACTTGCAGCTGCTGGAAGACCTTGGGCAAGCCATAGTTCTGTCAGAGCTGTCCTTGAAAGGGCAGTTCTTGAAAGAGCTCTCTTGGCCCTGCCTACCTCACAGGGTGTCGTTTGTGGGGAGGGGAAGGGAAAGGAGATTGTAAGCCACTCTGAGACTCCTTTGGGTGGTGACGGGCGGGGTATAAATCCAATCTCTTATCTTCTTCTTCTTCTTCTCTCCAAGATCTCAGAGACAGGAAAGTCGCTCATAACACATCCTCTTTGCTATTGGTAGAACTGTGGGACTTCTACAGACAAAGCAGCCACAAACAAAAGTTAATGGGTGCCCGTAATTCCAACGTACTTGTGCACCATGGACAGAGCACGATTTGGGTTTATCGTCTGCTGGGTGATGGCCACCTTGACCTGGATAGCCCACGATATCCTGATCCCATCAGATCTCAGGGTCAGCCCTGGCTAGTATTTGGATGGGAGAAAACCAAGGAATTTCAGAGTCGCAGGCAGAGGCTGACAATGGCAAACCACCATCAGTGGAACATGGAAGCTAAGCAGGGCCGGCCTTGGTTAGTACTTAGAAGAGAGACCACCAAGGCAGTACAGAGTTTCTACACAGAGGCCGTCACTCCCAAACCACCTCTGTTGGTCTCTTCCCTTGAAAACCCCACTGGGTGGTCACAAGTTGACTGTGACTCTGATGGCCCTTTAAGGTAAAAGGTAAAGATTTCCCTTGCTCGAAAGCCAGTCCAATCCAACTCTAGGGGTGCGGCACTCATCTCCGTTTCCAAGGAAGGAGGGCTCCAGAAGAGCAAACTAATTGATGCGGTATCCAAATCGCTCACTCCCGACTTTTAATGCCGGTAGCTCACAAAGTAGAATTTTTGCTCACAAGACTTCACAGCTTAGAGGGAGCGTCGGTTAGAAGAGGGAAGCTTGCTGCTATTACTGGTAATTTATTAATAGGATTTTTTTGCATGCTGGGGGGAGGGTACGAAATCATTAATCAATATGCCCTTTAAGATTTTTTTATTAGTAAATCTGCACGCACCGAGGCGGGGGGAATGAATTGATGACTTTGTCCTTCTATTAGAAACTTGAAAACCATATTTTTTGTGTGTGGGGCGGGAGTATAAATTGACGATTCTGCTCTTTAATTAATGGTTTGAAGATGAATGTTGGGTTTGGCCTGTTTAGGGAGAGCAGCTGAACTGTTAAATGTGCCCTTTTGTTAATGAATTAAAGAGACACGGTGAGGCTTGTTTGCGGCTTTGGCGGGTATATCGATGAATGAATTCTCTTCTTTTTTTAAAAAAAAAGAAGGAAAAGGAGGGGGCGGCGTCAAAGCAATTTCCAGTTAAATCGAAGGCTCTGTATTCCGAGTAAATGGTCGAGTTGATTTTTAAAAAGAACACTCTGTGCCGGGGATAGAAAGCATTGTTTTTCTGCTATTAATCGAGGGAAATGGAAGAATGAGCTGTATGATTAATTGACAAAAAAGAAGGGGGGGGGGTTCTTTGTGAGCAAACCGATTTGTTACGTTGAGTACATTTTTAAAATTATTATTCCCCTGAAATAGATGGATGGGCTCCGTTACCGATTCGTAAGAACCAAGGTCGTAAGAACCTGGTCGTAAGAACCAAGGAATTGGAAAGCAAAGCATTTGATAGCTGTTGTTAATCAATTTCTACGGGCGAATTTACTAAAATAACCTGATAACCCTTTACGGCACGCTTTTGTTCCATCACTAGCAGGTATCCATCCACGGATTTCGCAACGTTACTCTTCAGTCCACAGCTGCGGCCCTTGGATTGGATTTCCAGGAAATACAATACAAAACCACAAGATACGGACAGGGAAAAATAGCACCGGAGAGATTTCCTCTTGAGTGAAGTAGCCAGTGAAGTATTAATTAGCAGTGAACGAGTGTAGCCATTGGGTCATGCAGCACATGTAGCTGGCTTGGAACCAGATGACCTTTACTGACCCACCCAGCCCATAAGTACGAAGGATAGTGTTTTAAAGCCAATTTCCTTACATAGAATCATAGAGTTGGAAGGGACCTCCAGGGTCATCTAGTCCAAACCCCTGCACAATGGAGGGGACTCACAAATGCCTCCCCACCCATCCGCCCCCAGTGACCCCGTTCCACGCCCAGAAGATGAGAAAAAAAACCTCCAGGATCTCTGGCCAAACTGGCCCGGAGAAAAATTGCTTCCTGGCCCCAACGTGGTGATCAGCATTTCCGAAAATGTCTAGACAGTGTGTAGCTGCAATAAAGAAGGCCAACGCTATGCTGGGGATTATTAGGAAGGGAATTGATAACAAATCAGCCAGGATCATCATGCCCCTGGATAAATCATTGGCGCGACCTCATTTGGAATACTGTGTACAGTTCTGGTCACCACATCTCAAAAAGGATATTATAGCATTGGAAAAAGTGCAGAGAAGGGCAACTAGAATGATCAAAGGGTTGGAACACCTTCCCTATGAAGAAAGGTTAAAACGCTTGGGGCTCTTTCGCTTGGAGAAACGACGGCTGAGAGGTGACATGATCGAGGTTTATAAGATTATGCATGGGACAGAACAGGTCGAGAAAGAGGTACTTTTCTCCCTTTCTCACAATACAAGAACTCGTGGGCACTCCATGAAATTGCTGAGCGGTCGGGTTAGAACAGATAAAAGGAAGTACTTCTTCACCCAAAGAGTGATTGACATGTGGTTGTCAGGTCCTTGCAGTGTGTGGGGGGATCCCCCCATTTCTGGGGCTTCCCCCCCCAGTGGAGGAGAATTAGGCTGAGTTCAGACTGGCAATTTGCCCTGCTACAGCCACATTTCAGCGATGTTTTAAAAGCGGATTAAAGGGGGCGTTCACACAGGCACATCTGCCTGGCGTTCCCCACCCGTAGGCAACCCGCGCTGTTCCGCTTCACTCCCGCGTTTAAAAGATACCTGGTGACAGTGGTAGCAAATCCTGGAGAGTGCCTTCATCCCGTATTATTCTGCTTCCTGGAAGTGTGAACCCAAAGCTGAAAAGCCGGGAGCAACCCGCTTCTGTAGCATGCGCCGGGTGTTTCTGCGCATAAGGCAGCAGCAATCTGATTGGCTGTGCTCCGCTCTACCGCCCAATGCAGTGCCGGCGCAACCGTATCCTCCCCAAATTGGCTGGATGCCTATGTGTGTATGAGCGCATATGCACTCATGTGCCCATACACTCATACACACATAGGCATCCGGCCAAATTACCAGGGTGCAGAAACATACTATTTATGTAAGAACAATGTTGGGTTTTGTGGGGTTTTTTTTGTTGTTTTGTGCTGTTTTCAGTTTTATCCATTTTGCGTCATAAATTATGATTTCTCATTGATTTTATTTTCTGCTCTCTCTCCTACGTTGGTGTCGGCAGAGAGGTGGGCTGTGATGCTAGCAAGAGAGTAAAGCAAAGGATCAGAATACAACAAATCCACGTACCCCTTCCACGAAGATAGTTTTGGAGTGTAGATGTGTTAGTCAGCAGCTGAACAGCTCAGTTCAAGTCCAGAAGCACCTTCGAGATCAAAAAGATTTGGGGGATGTGAGCTTTCCAGGTTCTATGGAAACTATAAACTATGGCAGGTTCTTAAAGAGAAGGGAATACCAGACCACCTCACACGTCTCCTGAGAAACCTGTATAAGGGTCAGGAAGTAACAGTTAGAACCGGATATGGAACAACTGATTGGTTTAGCATAGGAAAAGGAGTACGATAAGGATGTATATTGTCACCTTGCTTATTTAATTTATATGCAGAGTACATCATGCAAAATGCTGGCCTGGATGAATCACAAGCTGGAGTTAAGATTGCTGGGGAAAAGATCAATAACCTCAGATATGCAGATGATACCACTCTGATGGCAGCAAGTGAAGAGGACCTAAAGAGCCTCTTGCTCAGGGTGAAAGAGGAGAGAGCAAAAGTGGGCTTGAAGCTCAACATCAAAAAAACTAAGATCATGGCATTCGACAACCATCACTCCTTGGCAAATAGAAGGGGAAGTCATAGAAGTAGTGACAGACTTCACGTTCCTGGGATCCCAGATCACTGCAGATGGTGACTGCAGCCATGAAATTAAAAGACGCCTGCTCCTGGGGAGGAAAGCGATGGCAAACCTAAACAGCATGATAAAAAGCAGAGACATCACCTTGCCAACAAAAGTCCGCATGGTCAAAGCAATGGTATTCCCCATAGTAATGTATGGCTGCAAGAGTTGGACTATAAGGAAGGCCGAGCGCTGAAGAATAGATTCTTTTGAACTATGGTGCTGGAGAAGACTCTTGAGAGTCCCTTGGACTGCCAGGAGATCAAATCAGTCAATCCTAAAAGAAATCAACCCTGACTGTTCCCTGGAAGGCCAGATCCTGAAGTTGAAGCTCAAAGACTTTGGCCACCCAATGAGAAGGGAGCATTCACTGGAGAAGACCCTGATGCTGGGGAAGATTGAAGGTCAAAGAAGGGGACGGCAAAGGATGAGATGGCTAGACAGTGTCACCGATGCAACGAACATGAAATTGAGCAAACTTCAGCGGACAGTGGAAGACAGGAGGGCCTGGCATGATGTGGTCCATGGGGTCACGAAGAGTCAGACTCGACTGTGCGACTGAACAACAAGAACTTTCCAGAGCCAAAGGCTTGTGGGGGGGCATAACTGAGACCCCGTAAATCCAATCCTCGCCAAACTTGGAGGGCAGGTAGAGGAGAGTCAGCCGGAGATCCTCTGTGAGTTTGGTGCCTCTAGCATGCCAGGGTGGTGATGTTCTACCGCATCATGAACCTCACAAACCAAACCGGTTCATTTCGCGTCAAAAAGTTTGCGGTTCGTGAACCGGGAACACCATGAACCACAAACCGAACCACATTTCCCCCAGGTTCGCTCCCATCCCTAGTCCAAGCTCCCTTTGCGTGATACCTGACAAAGGAAACTTTGGCCCATTCTGCATCTAGCATTCCCTTCACTGTTTTTACCAAACCCACACTGGGACAGACAAAGAGGTGGCTCAAAACCACATGCAAATACCCCGGGCCAGCGCCATACTGATTGCGAAGTCACCCATGAATGGCCATAAAATGGCCATCGATCTATGCAGACAGTACCACAAAACTGAGAGAGCAAAGGAAGTCAAACCGGCGTGCAGTGTGGAGGCTATAATAAAATCCGACAATCAATCAAAGTGAAAGCGGCATGCAATGTAGGGGGGAATTTCTGTTCCAACATGGTTTTGGTAAAACAGTGGAGCAAATGCTAGATGCAGAATGGGCCTTTGACTCTTACATAAGGACATAAGAGAAGCCAATGCTGGATCAGGCCAATGGCCCATCTAGTCCAGCACTCTGTGTCACACAGTGGCCAAAAGTACCAGGGGCCATCAGGAGGTCCAGTGTTGAGATCCACATGTCTTGTAAGTCTGGCTAGATGTATTTGATCTGGTGACAGGTAGCTGTCAGCCAGGAATCTCTGTTAGAGCTGGCTATAACTGGTTCAGGGCAGTCTTGCCACTGCTATCACAGTGACTCAGCACTGAAGCCTGATTGGCTGGTGTTTGTATAAATGTACAGTGAGTGATGTACAGTTTCTCCTCCTCATTTGTATGATTGCAGCAGAGCACTTTGACACTCTGTTTGATGGTGGCTGTGGTGTGTAAATAAATGTATATACGTTGCACCTAGCTGAAGCCTCCAGTATTTATTTGGATACTCACACTCTCTTCTGGCCCCCTCCGTGCCTGCCACTTCCACTGTTCGAACCCGTGACATCCAGCAGTAGGGCCAGGACACTAGAAGCCCTCCCACTGCTGCCCCCTCCAGCACCAAGAATAGAGTGCATCACCTGCCCCAGACTGAGAGTTCCCATCTATACCTTGTGGCTAATAGCCACTAATGGACTTCTGCTCCATAGGTAAAGGTAAAGGTTCCCTTGCTCGAAAGCCAGTCGAATCCAACTCTAGGGTTGCGGTGCTCATATCCGTTTCAAAGCCAAAGAGCCAGCGCTGTCCGAAGACGTTTCCGTGGTCATGTGGCTGGCATGACTAAACACCAAGGCGCATGGAACGCTGTTACCTTCCAACCGAAGTGGTACCTATTTATCTACTTGCAATTTCTTGCTTTCGAACTGCTAGGTTGGCAGGAGCTGGAACTAGAGACGGGAGCTCACTCCGTCTTGCAGCACCCGGGTCTTGAACTGCTGAACTACTGACCTTCCACAGCCTGCAGTTCAGTGTCTTAACTACTTGAGCCACCGCAGCTCCTGCTCCATATGTTTATTTAATTCCCTCTTGAAACTGTCCATGCTTGTAGCTGCCACCACTTACTGTGGCAGTGAATTCCTTGTGTTAGTCACTCTTTGGGTGAAGAAGGACTTCCTTTTATCTGTTCTAACCCGACTGCTCAGCAATTTCATGGAGAGCCCACGAGTTCTCGTATTGTGAGAAAGGGAGAAAAGTACTTCTTTCTCAACTTGCTCAATCCCATGCATAATCTTAGAAACCTCGATCATGTCACCCCTCAGCCATCCTTTCTCCAAGCTAAATAGCCCCAAGCGCTTTAACCTTTCTTCATAGGGAAAGTGTTCCAACCCTTGAAAGCTCCTGTCCCCCCCAAAGCCTTGTTGGCCTCTAAGGTGCTATGGGACTCAAATCGGGCTGTTCCGCTCATCCCTTGTGGCCTCCACCGAGGACTTCTCCAAATCCTCCCCACCCCGTATTCTCTTCTGTTCGCTGCTGCCCTCTACAAATTGCACAAATCCTCCACCAGCTCAGTTGCAGGCAATGTTCCCTCTAAGCTGTGGAGTCTCGTGAGCAAAAATTCTACTTGGCGAGCTACTGGCATTAAAGTTGTGAGCGAGCGATTTGGCTACTGCATCAATTAGTTTGCTCTGGAGCCCCGTCCTTCCTGAGCTGAGACAAAAATCTGTGAGCTGGAGGCTAAAAAACTGTGAGTTGGCTCACACTAACTCAGCTTAGAGGGAACACTAGAGGGAACAAAGAGTGACTAACACGTGGAATTCACTGCCACAGGAGGTGGTGGCAGCTACAAGCATGGACAGTTTCAAGAGGGAATTAGATAAACAGATGGAGCAGAAGTCCATCAGCGGCTATTAGCCACAGGGTATAGATGGGAACTCTCAGTCTGGGGCAGGTGATGCACTCTATTCTTGGTGCTGGAGGGGGCAGCAGTGGGAGGGCTTCTGGTGCCCTGGCCCCACTGCTGGACCTCCTGACGGCACCTGGTATATTTAGGCCTCTGTGTGACACAGAGTGTTGGACTACATGGGCCATGGGCCTAATTCAACATTGGCAGCTATCTGCTTGATTTTATACAGTCAGACATCGCGGCAACTCTGCGTAAGGAGACAACTTGGGAAGGGAAATCTGCTGAAATCCAGAAAAGATGGAAGACCTATTTCGACTGGGTATCCAAGGAAGGAAGAGAGGACATTTGGTGGAAGATTCAGACTTTGTGCCCGTGGCTGGAGATAAAGGAATAAGGACATCAGGAAGATAGGGATGGGAAGAGGAGGGGAGGGGGAAGAAAATTGTAAGAAGCTAAACAATATGTGGTGTAAAGAAACCAATAAAATCAATAAAAAATATAATTAAAAAAAAAAGATTCAACATTGGCTTCTCTTATGTTCTTAAGAGCAGAGGTCCATTAGTGGCTATTAGCCACAAGGTATAGATAGGAACTCTCAGTCTGGGGCAGGTGATGCACTCTGTTCTTGGTGCTTGGGGGGGTGCAGCAGTGGGAGGGCTTCTAGTGTCCTGGCCCCACTAATGGACCTCCTGATGGCACGTGGTATATTTTGGCCCCTGTGTGACAGAGTGTTGGACTGGATGGGCCATTGGCCTGATCCAACTTTGGCTTCTCTTATGTTCTTATGTTGCAGGGCCTGAAGAGTTAACTGGTCTCTAACCCTGCCAGAGATCAAATTGCTCTAACCCTGCCAGAACTAAAGATCAAATTGCCAACATTCGCTGGATTATGGAGAAAGCAAGAGAGTACCAGAAAAACATCTACTTCTGCTTCATTGACTATGCTAAAGCCTTTGATTGTGTGGATCACAATAAATTATGGCAGGTTCTTAAAGAGATGGGAGTACCGGACCACCTCACATGTCTTCTGAGAAACCTGTATAAGGGTCAAGAAGCAACAGTTAGAACCGGATATGGAACAACTGATTGGTTTAGCATAGGGAAAGGAGTACGGCAAGGATGTATATTGTCACCTTGCTTATTTAACTTATATGCAGAGTACATCATGCGAAATGCTGGCCTGGATGAATCACAAGCCGGAGTTAAGATTGCTGGGGAAAAGATCAATAACCTCAGATATGCAGACAATACCACTCTGATGGCAGAAAGTGAAGAGGACCTAAAGAGCTTCTTGCTCAGGATGAAAGAGGAGAGCGCAAAAGTGGGCTTGAAGCTCAGCATCAAAAAAAACTAAGATCATGGCATCTGGCCCCATCACTCCTTGGCAAATAGAAGGGGAAGTTGTAGAAGTAGTGACAGACTTCACGTTCCTAGGATCCCAGATCACTGCAGATGGTGACTGCAGTCATGAAATTAAAAGACGCCTGCTCCTGGGGAGGAAAGTGATGGCAAACCTAAACAGCATGATAAAAAGCAGAGACATTACCTTGCCAACAAAAGTCCGCATGGTCAAAGCAATGGTATTCCCCGTAGTAATATATGGCTGCGAGAGTTGGACTATAAGGAAGGCCGAGCGCCGAAGAATAGATTCTTTTGAACTATGGTGCTGGAGAAGACTCTTGAGAGTCCCTTGGACTGCAAGGAGATCAAACCAGTCCATCCTAAAAGAAATCAACCCTGATTGCTCCCTGGAAGGCCAGATCCTGAAGCTGAAATACTTTGGCCACCCAATGAGAAGGGAGCCCTCACTGGAGAAGACCCTGATGCTGGGAAAGATTGAAGGTCAAAGAAGAAGGGGATGGCAAAGGATGAGATGGTTAGACAGTGTCATCGATGCAACGAACATGAAATTGAGCAAACTTCAGCAGACAGCGGAAGACAGGAGGGCCTGGCGTAAACTGGTCCATGGGGTCGCGAAGAGTCGGACTGGACTGTGCGACTGAACAACAAAAAACCCTGCCAGAGTGAGAGTTGGGGAGACCTTGTGTTCTGCCGGGAGAGGGGGGGAGGATGTGTTTGTGTGTCGGGATGGGGGTGGTGCATCTTGTTTTGGAGTCTGCATCAACTGCGCCCCGGTTGTGCGTCTCCGAAGTGGGCATTGTTATCTAAATGGCACACTCGGCAGTGATCAGCCTGCTGCCTCCCCGGATAGTGCTTAATTGTGCCGGTCGCTGGAGGGATACTGGCGTTGCCTTTGTCCTCTCCCTTTTGTCCTGCTCTCCATTTGGTGGTTCTTATCTCCATGACGCGAATCCCACAAGAGCTCGTGGGAGGCAAGGATACCGGGTGAAGGTTCCTCGGGCCGATTCCGCCAAACTTCTATCTTTCCCCGAAGAGCGATGCTTTCCCGAGATCAAAAGCCCGTGGGTGGTGGGTGTGTAAGCGTGGGGGGACCCTGAACAGAAAAAAAAAAGAATTTCAGAACCGTAAATAACAGCGAAGCAACCAATGAAGCGCACGCGAGACGAAAGCAGACGGACCCATTGAAATTACATTTAATTAACAATCAAGTTGCAGATAAAGACAGTATTTAAAGGCCAATATGCTAATGCATCTTGTTTGGCGGCAGACAATATAATTGTCCTCTCCTTGTTTGTTTCACATCACTGACAACCTGTCTCTCCTTGGTCCTGAAGATACTGCCTCGCCTCCACCCGATAAATAAAGAGGCAATCGTGTCGACGTCTCCCCGTAAATAACAGCACCCTTTTCAGCCTCCACTTGGACGGGTCGACCGCAGCCAACTGGTCTCGAGACACGTACGATGTGTAGTAGAGAAAATGGGTGCCACTCCGCCCTTCGGAAAATAGCAGCGGGATTTAGGCTAAGAGCACCCGCCAGGCTTTGAATGTCAGAGGCCCCCGGTACAATCCCAGGCCTGGAGCTAAAGTAGAAATCCCCGGTGGGGACACCCTCTGATGTATTTCATGGAAACCGCTTGCTTGCCAAATCTTGAGTGGAATGGCGGGGTTTTTTTAAATTTATTTATTCATTTAATTTTTGCATTTATATCCCATCCATCCCATAAACCTTTCGATGAATACAACAAAATTTAAATTGTTAATTTAATTTGTTATTTAAAATGTTAATTGTTAAATTGTTAAAACATCTGAAATCTATTTTTTTAGAAAAACAACTTTTATTAGGATACACAATATTTCACAACTTGGTCCACATCATAAATCTCATATCCTTTTTCTCAAAAACTCCTCTTCCCCCCCTAATGGCTCCCAGCATTGCTTCCACCATTCAAACACCATATAATGCCTGTTAAATCCTTGTTAACATACTAAGTCTACAGGTAACATTCATGTAGATATTAGTAACTACTATAAACACCCATTCACTGTAACAATTGTTGCACCATTAGTAGTTACCCAAACTGAAAACACTGTCCTTCATTTCCCAATACTTCTGTATATATTCTCTGAAATCGCTCCAGTCTGCCAAAAAAAGTTTCTTCATCTATGTTATTAAGTTTTCTTGTCCATTTGTCCATTTCTGCCATAAATAGCAATTTTCTCAGCCAATCCCATAAGTCAGGAATCTTCTCATTTTTCCAATTTTGAGCATAAATCATTCTAGCAGTCGTTACCATATACCATATCAATGTTTTTTTACTCATACTTATTTCTTCTAACTTGAGACCTTAAAGAAACAGTTCAGGTTCTTTCTTAAAAGTACATTTCAAAAAGAAAAATAAATCTGAAATCTAGAGGGCTTCTGGTGTCCTGGCCCCACTGCTGGACCTCCTGATGGCCCCTGGTATTTCTGGCCACTGTGTGACCCAGAGTGTTGGACTAGATGGGCCATTGGCCTGATCCAACATTGGCTTCTCTTATGTTCTTATGTTCTAATAGTCACGCTTGCCATAGGGAGAATCCAGCCCATTGATGTAACTAAGTATGGCTGGTTGTTGTTCTTCAGTTGCACAGTCAAGTCCGACTCTTCGCGACCCCGTGGACCACATCACGCCAGGCCCCCCGTCTTCTGCTGTCCTCTGAAGTTTGCTCAATTTCATGTTCATTGCATCAGTGACCCTGTCTGACCATCTCATCCTTTGCCGTCCCCTTCCTCTTTGACCTTCAGTCTTTCCCAGCATCGGGGTCTTCTCCAGTGAGGGCTCCCTTCTCATTGGGTGGTCAAAGTCTTTGAGCTTCAGCTTCAGTCTCTGGCCTTCCAGGGAACGGTCAGGGTTGATTTCCTTTAGGATGGACTAATTTGATCTCCTTGCAGTCCAGGGGACTCTCCAGAGTCTTCTCCAGCACCATAGTTCAAAAGAAAATAGATTATTTTGAACTATTCTATTCTATTCTATCAGCGGGTGGGAGATCGCAACATCGGGGGGGGGCATATGTGGACGCCCGCTGCCTCAGCCAAAGGCCTGGTGGAACAGCTCCATCTTGCAGACCCTGCAGGATTTAATAAGCTCCCACAGGTCTCTGATCCCAATGTGGAGCATGTTCCACCAGGTGGGGGCCAGGGCGGAGAAAGCCCTGGCCCTGGTCGAGGCTAGGCAGATGTCCTTTGGGCCAGGAACCACCACAAGATGTTGATCAACAGAGCGTAACGCTCTCTGAGGCATATATGGGAATAGGCGGTCCCTTAGGTATGTTGGTCCCAGGCCTTATAAGGCTCCCCCCGCAAAGCACCATGCTCAGCCCAGCCAACGTGGTCTTGGCTTGGCCGTAAACTTTCTTATGACTTTGGGTTCCGCAATGCCTTTTATTCCTTTTTATGTTATTTACCATCTCCCTTTCTCACTTGGACCGGTTCCCCACAAGCTGCCGCACCGCTCTTGCTCTTCTGCTTCCCCCGCTTCCATCGGTCAATTTCACACTATTCGCCGCACGGCCGCATTTTGACCCGCGGCTCCCCCTGATTTCCCCCCGCGCCTTCTCGATCGCAACCCCCCCCCCCAAGGATCGAGAAGATGCGGGGAAAATCGGGCAGATTACACAGTGTAAGTCAAATACATCTGAAATGAAACAAAGCATGAACATTTAAACATGACGTGAGAAACGATGCAGAAATCAATTAATATGAATTTACAGCGATAGGCGGTACACAGTGGTACAGCCCACAGTGCCTAGCCGTGTACCAAAGCAGCTTTCTGAACCATTGAATTACAGTACAGCCATAATAACAATAACGATAACGATAATGATAACAATCATACACTCTCAAGTTGCAACTGACTTACAGGGTTTCCAAGGCAAGAGGTAAACAGAGGTGGCCTTTGTTCAGACTGGCAGTTTGCCCCACTATAGCCACGTTCCAGCCACGTTTCCCAAGCGGATGAAAGGGGGCGTTCACACAGGCACATCTGCCTGGCATTCCCCACCCGTAGTTAACCCGTGCTGTTCCGCTTCGCTCCCACGTTTAAAAGATACCTGGTAAAAGCGGTAGCAAATCCCCGAGAGCCCATTTATCCCACTTCATTCCGCTTCCGGGAAGTGTGGACGCCAACCTTTAAAAGCCGGGAGCAACCCGCTTTGCGCATACGGCAGCAGCGATATGATTGGCTGTGCTCCGCTCTACCACCCAATGCAGTGCCGGCGCAACGGGATCCAAATCGGCTATGTGTGTATGAGCGCATGAGCACACAAGAGCATATGCACTCATGCGCACTCATACACACATAGCCGATTTGCAAGGGAAAAAAACGTTTACAGCCACACCTCCGGGCCAGCAGTCTCAACGCTCCTGCACACCTCCTCCCAGTATGCTCCCACATTGGTCAGCACAGTGTGACCGGGAACACTGTGCTTTTTTGCCACGACTGGCTCCCACTTCAAATTGCTGGTCTGAACTCAGAAGTGGATTTGCCGTTGCCTGCCTCTGCTTGGCAACCCTGGACTTCCTTGGTGGTCTCCCATCCAAGTATTAACCAGAACCAACCTTGCTTAGCTTCCGAGATCTGATGAGATCAGACTAGCCTGGCCCATCCAGGTCACGGCAGAGATAAACAGAAGTGGTTTGCCGTTCCCTGCCTCTGCGTGGCAACCCTGGACTTTCTTGGTGGTCTCCCATCCAAATACTAACTCGGGCTGACCCTGCTTAGCTTCCAAGCTCTGACAAGCTCAAGACATGGGAAAAGCTCTCCTGAATAATTCAATTTTGTAGAAAGCCCGAACAGTGGGAGTCTTCTTAACCTCACCTGGAAAGCCGTTCCATTAGGTGGGCCTCACAATAGAGAGTGAGTCTTTTCTCCCTCTCCCATAATACTAAAACTCGGGGAGACGAACCATGACATTGAGGTGCAATAAATTCAGGACGGAGAAAAGGAAAGGCTTCTTTACTCAATGGCGTCATTGAGTTCTGGAATTCTCAGCCAGGGGATGTTGCGAAGGCCGTGAATATAGATGGCTTCTAAAAAGGGTTGGGTAGATTCAGAGAGAGAGGTCCATCAGTGGCTACTAGTCCTGGTGGCAAGAGAAACTCCATATCCATAGGCAGTAAACCTCTGAATCTCAGTACAAGGAGGCAGCATCAGGGGAAGGCCTTGGGCTCTCTGCTCTGTTGTTGGACCTCCAGAGGAAATGGTTGGCCATTGTATGAGACAGGATGCTGGACTAGATGGACTCTCACTGGTCTGATCAAGCAGGGCTCTTTTGAGGTTCTTAGGAAGGTCTCGACCTCTATGCCCTGTTGCTGGCCCGCCAGAGGAACTGGTTGGCCACTGAGTGAGACAGGATGCTGGGCTAGATGGACCACTGGTCTGATCCAGCAGGGCTCTTCTGAGGTTCTTAGGAGGGTCTCGGCCTCTCTGCCCTGTTGTTGGCCCTCCAGAAGAACTGGTTGGCCACTGAGTGAGACAGGATGCTGGACTGGATGGACCCTCACTGGTCTGATCCAGCAGGGCTCTTCTGAGGTTCTTAGGAGGGTCTTGGCCTCTCTGCCCTGTTGTTGGCCCTCCAGAAGAACTGGTTGGCCACTGAGTGAGAAAGGATGCTGTGCTAGATGAGCCACTGTTTTCACCCAGCAGGGCTCTTTTTCTGTGAGTCTTTGTGACAACCTCCTTGATTAAGACGGAAATATGCATATGAGCATATGAAGCTGCCCTATACGGGTCAATCATGGTCATTCCTACCTACACTGACTGGTAGAGGGCTTCCTGCAGCCTGATCCTTTTAACTGGAGATGCTTCAGAAGATGAAGTGATAGGATTTATACCCCCCCTTCACTCGGAGTCTCAGAGCAGCTTACCATCTCCTTCCCTTCCTCTCCCCACAACAGACACTCTGTGAGGTGGTTGGGGTTGAGAGAGCTCTGAGAGAACTGCTCCAGGTTTTCCTGGTCACACTGCATGGACTGATGCTGGAGCATACTGGGAGGAGGCACGAGGGAGCATTCAACTCACACTCACTCAGCTTAGAGGGAACACTGGTCATAAGAACATAAGAGAAGCCCATGTTGAATCAGGCCAATGGCCCATCTAGTCCAACACTCTGTCACACAGCGGCCAAAATATACCAGGTGCCATCAGGAGGTCCAGCAGTGGGGCCAGGATACCAGAAGCCCTGCCACTGCTGCCCCCTCCAGCACCAAGAACAGAGTGCATCACCTGCCCCAGACTGAGAGTTCCCATCTATACCCTGTGGCTAATAGCCACTGATGGACTTCTGCTCCATCTGTTTATCTAATTCCCTCTTGAAACTGTCCATGCTTGCAGCTGCCACCACCTCCTGTGGCAGTGAATTCCATATGTTAATCACTCTTTGGGTGTAGAAGTACTTCCTTTTATCCGTTCTAACCCAACTGCTCAGCAATTTCATGGAGTGCCCACGAGTTCTTGTCTTGTGAGAAAGGGAGAAAAGTACTTCTTTCTCAACCTGCTCAATCCCGTTCATAATCTTATAAACCTCAATCATGTCACCCCTCAGCCGTCGTTTCTCCAAGCTGAAGAGCCCCAAGCGTTTTAACCTTTCTTCATAGGGAAGGTGTTCCAACCCTTTGATCATTCTCGTTGCCCTTCTCTGCACTTTTTCCAATGTTATAATATCCTTTTTGAGATGTGGCGACCAGAACTGTACACAGTATTCCAAATGAGGTCGCACCAATGATTTATACAGGTCATGGCTCAGTGGTAGAGCGTCTTTTCGGCATGCAGATGGTCCCAGGTTCAACTCCCAGCATCTCCAGTTGAAGGGACCAGGTAGGAGGTGATGGGAAAGAACTCTGCCTGAGACCCTGGAGAGCTGCAGCCAATTTGAGAGGGCAGTCCTGACCCTGATGGACCAATGGTCCGATTCAGTAGAAGGCAGCCTCCATGTGAAGATGAGAAACCATCCTGGATGAGACTCACTATCCCTCTAGCCCAGCATCTGCCTAAAGTAGTTAGCAACTAGGACTTCAGAAGGCCAGCTGAAAGTTTCTTTCTCTTTCGGTAATGGTTGCCCTAGCTTCTGGAAGTTGTGTATGTATTTTCGTTGGCACCAATCTGCTTCTCCCTGCGTGTCCCTCATTTGAAATTGAGATGGAAGGCTGAGAGAGACATTCTCGGTCCCTGACGATGAATGGGTTTTGATTTGTCCTATTGGGACACAAGGCTAGGCAGTGGAACAAAAGCTCTCGAGGGCAGCAGAGCCTTTTGAACAAACTTCTTCTCTGCTCACGCGGTGTACCTACTCGACACGTGCCACGCCATCACTGATTCTTTCCCGGCACTGTGATCCTTCATGCCTTTGAAGCCCTGGTCCGCAGGATGTAGAAAGTGGCATTTGTTGCTTCTTTGATAGAAATCAGCTCCGTCCTGGGCAAGGAGAAACAAGCTAGATCTTATGTAAATGCATAATGGTGGTTTCTGAAAAGTGCCTCCCTGCAGGCCGCTCCCAAGGAAATATTCTTCTCTCTCATGCTTGTTCGCACAACAAATTGTTAGCCCGAGCACCAACAAATTGTTAGCCCAAGCACCAAGGATACAGGGCATCACTGCCCCAGACATAAGCACATAAGAGAAGCAATTTTGGATCAGGCCAGTGGCCCATCCAGTCCAACACTCTGTGTCACCCAGGGGCCAAAAATACCAGGTGCCCTCAGGAGGTCCAGCAGACACTAGAAGCCCTCCCACCAGGGCTCTTTTTGTAGCAGGAACTCCTTTGCATATTAGGCGACACACCCCTAATGTAGCCAATCCTCCAAGAGCTTACAGTAGCCCCTGTAAGAAGAGCTCTGTAAGCTCTTGGAGGATTGGCTACATTAGGGGTGTGTCACTTAATATGGAAAGGAGTTCCTGCTACAAAAATAGCCCTGCCTCCCACTATGGTCTCCCAAGTACCAAGAACACAGAGCATCACTGCCCCAGACAGAGTGTTCTCTCTATACCTTGTGGCTAATAGCCACTCATGTACCTCTGCTCCATATATTTATCCATAAGAACATCAGAGAAGCCAATGTCGGATCAGGCCAATGGCCCATCCAGTCCAACACTCTGTGTCACATAGTGGCCAAAACCCAGGGGCCATCAGGAGGTCCACCAGTGGGGCCAGAACTCCAGAATCCCTCCCACTGTGCTGCCCCAAGCACCAAGAATACAGAGCATCACTGCCCCAGACAGAGTGTTCCATCTACGCCTTCTGGTTCATAGCCACTGATGATCCTCTGCTCCATATATTTATCCATAAGAACACAGTAGAAACCATGTTGGATCAGGTCAAGGGCCCATCCAGTTCAACACCTTGTGTCACACAGTGACCAAAACCCAGGTGCCATCAGGAGGTCCACCAGTGGGGCCAGAACTCCAGAATCCCTCCCACTCTTGCCCCCCCAAGCACCAAGAATACAGAGCATCCCTGCCCAAGCCAGAGTGTTCCATCTATGTCTTCTGGTTAATAGCCACGGATGGACCTCTGCTCCATATGTTTATCCATAAGAACATATGAGAAGCAATGTTGGATCAGGCCAGTGGCCCATCCAGTCCAACACTCTGCGTCACAAGGTGGCCAGAATCCAGGGGCCATCAGGAGGTCCACCAGCAGTGCCAGAACACCAGAATCCCTCCCACTGTGGCCTCCCAAGCATCAAGACAGAGCATCACTGCCCCAAACAGAATGTTCCATCTATGCCTTGTGCCTGGGAACCACTGGAGTGGGCAAACACCCTCTGAACATCTCTTGCCTTGAAAACCCTACAGCGTCTCCATAAATTGGCTGAGTTGTTGTTGTTGTTGTTCAGTCACACAGTCGAGTCTGACCCTTGACGACCCCATGAACCACATCACGCCAGGCCCTCCTGTCTTCTGCTGTTCTCCGGAGTTTGCTCAATTTCATGTTCATTGCCTCGGTGACACTGTCTCACCATCTCATCCTTTGCTGTCCCCTTCTTCTTTGGCCTTCAGTCCTTCCCAGCATCAGGGTCTTCTCCAGCGAGTGCTCCCTTCTTATTGGGCTGCCAAAGTCTTTCAGCTTCAGCTTCAGTTTCTGGTCTTCCAGGGAACAGTCAGGGGTTGATTTCTTTTAGGATTGATTGATTGGATCTCCTTGCAGTCCAAGGGACTCTCAAGAGTCTTCTCCAGCACCATAGTTCAAAAGATTCTATTCTTCAGCGGTCGGCCTTCCTTATAGTCCAACTCTTGCAGCCATACATTACTAATGGGAATATCATTGCTTTGGTTACACGGACTTTTGTCAGCAGGGTGATGTCTCTATTTTTTATCATGCTGTCTAGGTTTGCCATCGCTTTCCTCCCCAGGAGCAGGCGTCTTTTAATTTCATGGCTGCCGTCACCATCTGCAGTGATCTTGGATCCCAGGAACGTGAAGTCTGTCACTACTTCTACGACTTCCCCTTCTATTTGCCAAGGAGTGATGGGGCCGGATGCCATGATCTTAGTTTTTTTGATGTTGAGCTTCAAGCCCACTTTTGCGCTCTCCTCTTTCATCCTGAGCAAGAGGCTCTTTAGATCCTCTTCATTGGTTAAGTATGCGGACTCTAACCTGGGAGAACCGGGTTTGATTCCCCACTCCTCCAAATGCACCTGCTAGATGACCTTGGGCAAGCCATAGTTCCCTCAGAGCTGCTCTCTCAAGGGCAGTTCTCGAGAGAGCTCTCTCAGCCCCACCTACCTCACAGGGTGTCTGTTGCGGGGAGGGGAAGGGAAAGGAGTTTGTAAGAAGAAGAAGAAGAGATTGGATTTATACCCCGCCCTTCGCTACCCAAAGGAGTCTCAGAGGGGTTTACAAACTCCTTTCCCTTCCCCTCCCCACAACAGACACCTTCCAAGACTTCCCCTTCTATTTGCCAAGGAGTGATGGGGCTGAGACTTGATAGCAAAAAGGGGGGGGGCTTTTCTCCCTCGGGAGCGGTCCACCGCTGCCTTTCCGCCTATCTTCTCCTACTCTTACCAACCACTCATGCTGCTGATATGTTCCATGCAGTGCCCATGTTCCCACAGGACAGCATATGCTCAGGAACCCGCGACGGAGACCGAGAACGAATCTGTACCAACTCCATTCTTCTGTCTGCCCGCCATCTGCCCCCCAAACCCACCGGGGAAAGTATACCATCCCTACCCTCTGAGCCCCTGCCCGACAGTGTAACCCATGTGCTAAGTCTCTTCATTAACTATCTCCATTCAGCCGTCCAATTTGTGGCAATTATACCAATCAAAAAAATCATTCATCCCACTTCGGCACCTGACAACAAGAAAAACAGCCTTTCCAGAAGTGCGGGGAGCACGTGAGCCGTCTTCCTCGCCGCGGGCTCCGCACCCCTTCCTAACAATACCTATAATAATGCCGTCAGCTATACAAAAATCATTCTCTGAACACAAGAATCGTTTTCGCGTTGGGTGGAGGAGGGGGAGAGGGAGAGAATTTGGTGGGAGGAGGGAGAGTTTGATTTTTTTCTCTCTCCTCTCACCGCTTAGCAAGCCAGAGAAAGGACTGGAGGCTGTCGAACCCAGGGGATGTAATTTTCCCCCCTCTTCTTATTCCAGTAGAAAAGAAATGAGAATCTTTGTTTCTGCGCTTGGAAGTTTGGTTCTCTCTGAGGTTTGATTGGCAGGAGCCCCGTGCGAATGAGAGTCACGGGAATGCAAAGTCATCCATTGCCTCTGTCTTCTTCGGGTTGAAAGCCAGCCTTGTTTTCTTCCAGGAGAAAAGGGACTGGGTGGAACACTCCGCAGAGCTAAAGGCTGTGGGGTGATTGTCTCCACTGCGTCTTAAGTTGCTTGCTTCTGCGAAAGGAGGCATCGGAGTAGTGGAACAACAACAGTCAGAGCAGGTTGCCAACTCCAGGTTGGGTGATTCCTGGGAATTTGGGGGATGGACCCAGTTCGGTGTAGTGGTTAAGAGTGCGGACTCTTATCTGGGAGAACCTGGTTTGATTCCCCACTCTTCCTCCACATGCAGCCACTGGTGCGACCTTGGGTCAGCCACAAGTTCTCTCAGAGCTGTCCTCTCAGGAGCAGTCCCCGAGAGAGCTCTCTCAGCCCCACCTGCCTCGCAGGCAGTGTTCCCTCGAAGCCGAGTTAGTATGAGCTAGCTTGCGGGGGTTTTTTAGCCTCCGGCTCGCACGTTTTTGCCTTAGCTCAGGAAGGAATGGCTCCAGAGCAAACCAATTGATGCAGTAGCCAAATTGCTTCCTCACGACTTTAATGCCAGCGGCTCACAGCTTAGAGGGTGCACTGCTCACGGGGAGTCTGTTGTGGGGAGGGGAAGGGAGAGGAGCTTGTAGGCCGCTCTGAGACTCCTTTGGGTAGTGAAGGGCGGGGCATAAATCCAATCTCCTCCTCTTCCTCCTCCTCCTCCTGTCAGTAACAATTCTCTCAGAGCTGTTCCCTCAGAACTCTCTGAGCCCCACGAACCTCACAGGGTGTCTGTTGTGGGGAGGGAGGGGAAGGGAAAGGAGATTGTAAGTCGCTCTGAGACTCCTCCGGGTAATGAAGGATGCGGTATAAATCTAAGCTCTTAGAATCATAGAATCCTAGAGTTGGAAGGGCCCTCCAGGGTCATCTAGTCCAACCACCTGCAGAAGGCAGGACATCCACAAATCCTTCCCCCTCCATACCCCCAGTGACCCCCACTCCGTGCCCAGAAGATGACAAAAAACTTCCAAGATCCGCAGTCAAACCGGCCTGGAGAAAGATGGCTTCCTGACCCCAAAGTGGCGGTCGGCATTTCACTGGACATGTAAGAAAGGGCCACGAGAACTAAGCCCTGAGGCAGCCCTTCCTGCCCTCCCTCTCATGATCTGCCCAAGTTCACAGAATCCGCGTTGCTGTCGGATGGCCACCTGGCCTCTGTTTGAAAAGAAGCAGCAGAAGAACCTGCCAGCTCCGGAGGAAGCCTGTTCCACTGAGGAAATGCACTAACGGTCAGGAAGTTCTTCCTCATGTTTAGCCAAACACTCTCTTGATTTAATTTTAACCCGTTGGTTCAGGTCCGACCTTCTGGGGCAACCGAAAACCGCTCCGCCCCATCCTCTACATGACAGCCCTTCGAGTACTTAAGAGAACATAAGAACATAAGAGAAGCCAATGTTGAATCAGGCCAATGGCCTATCTAGTCCAACACTCTGTCACACAGCGGCCAAATATACCAGGTGCCATCAGGAGGTCCAGCAGTGGGGCCAGGACACCAGAAGCCCTCCCACTGCTGCCCCCTCCAGCACCAAGGATAGAGTGCATCACCTGCCCCAGACTGAGAGTTCCCATCTATACCCTGTGGCTAATAGCCACTGATGGACTTCTGCTCCATATGTTTATCTAATTCCCTCTTGAAACTGTCCATGCTTGCAGCAGCCACCACCTCCTGTGGCAGTGAATTCCATATGTTAATCACTCTTTGGGTGAAGAAGTATTTCCTTTTATCTGTTCTAACCTGACTGCTCAGCAATTTCATGGAGTGCCCACGAGTTCTTTTCTTGTGAGAAAGGGAGAAAAGTACTTCTTTCTCAACCTGCTCAATCCCATTGATAATCTTATAAACCTCGATCATGTCACCCCTCAGCCGTTGTTTCTCCAAGCTAAAGAGCCCCAAGCGTTTTAACCTTTCTTCATAGGGAAGGTGTTCCAACCCTTTGATCATTCTAGTTGCCCTTCTCTGCACTTTTCCCCATGCTAGAATATCCTTTTTGAGATGTGGTGACCAGAACTGTACACAGTATTCCAAATGAAGATGGTTCTCGTATCACCTCTCCATCATCTCCTCTCCAGGCTAAACATACCCAGCTCCTTCAACCTTTCCTCATAGGACTTCATCTCTAGACCACTCCCCATCTCTGTTGCCCTCCTCTGGACACATTCCAGCTTGTCTGTATCCTTCTTAAATTGTGATGCCCAGAACTGAACCCAATATTCTAGGGGTGGTCTAACCAGAGAAGAGTAAAGCGATACTGTCCCTTCACATGATCTGAACACCATGCTTCTCTTGATACAGCCTAAAATGGCATAACGCTGCTGACTCATGTTCAGGGTATGGTCTACCAAGACCCCTAGATCCTTTTCGCACACACCGCTGCCAAGACAAGTCTCCTCCATCTTATAATTACGCATCTGCTTTTTCCTCCCTGAATGCAGAACTTGACATTTACCTTCTTCTTGAGTTGGGGGTCTGAGGAAGGGAGGGACCGAAGTGGGGCATAATGCCATGGAGTCCACCCTCCAAACAGCCCCCTGCTGAGGTCTCTCTCATTTTGGTGGAGTGGTTAAGTGCACAGACTCTGATCTGGGAGAACCGGGTTTGATTCCCCACTCCTCCACTTGCTGCTGCTGGTGTGACCTTGGGCAAGCCATGGTTCTGGCACAGCTGTCCTTGAAAAAGAGCAGTTTCTGTCAGAGCTCTCTCAGCCCCACCTACCTCGCCGACTCTGGCACAGCTGTTCCTGAAAGAGCAGTTTGTATTAGAGTTCTCTCAGCCCCACCTACCTCACAGGGTGTCTGTTGTGGGGAGGGGAAGGGAAAAGAGTTTGCAAGCCGCTCCAAGACGCCTTTGGGCAGTGAAGGGCAGGGGGTATAAATCCAGTCTCTTTTTCTTCTTCTCACAGGGCGTCTGTCTGTTGTGGGGAGGGGAAGGGAAGGGAGTTTGTAAGCTGCTCTAAGACTCCCTCGGGTAGTGAAGGGTGGGGTATAAACCCAATCTCTTCTTCTTCTCTCTTCCCAAACCCCACCCTCCCCGGGCTCCACCACCCCAAAATCTCCAGGGATTTCCCTGCCAAGAGCTGGTCACCCAGGGAAACTATAGGCATGGCCTGTCTACGAGAAATGACAGGAGGTTGAATAGCCATGCCACTGGCTTTCTCTGTACCACTTCAGCTCTCTGGCAGAAGAGAACTTTCACCTGTTCTCAACCTGTCAGAAAAATAGCAGAGATTCTTCCAAGTCTGGGATGTTTAGCTTAGCCCTGAGAGATTTTCTCCCCCTTCGTTCCCCCAGTCTGGTCAGACCAGCTGAAGAAGAAGAAGAAGAAGAAGAAGAAGAGAGAGGAGGAGGAGGAGGAGGAGGAGGAGGAGGAGGAGGAGGAGGAGGAGGAGGAGATTGGATTCATACCCCACCCTTCACTACCCAAAGGAGTCTCGGAGCAGCTTACAAACTCCTTTCCCTTCCCCTCCCCACAACAGACACCCTGGGAGGTAGGTGGGGCTGAGAGAGCTCTTGACAGAAACCGCTCTTTTTCAAGAACAGCTCTGCCAGGGCTATTCCATGCCCTGCTGGAGGGCTATTCCATGCACCTGCTGGAGGTCATCCAGCAGGTGCAAGTGGAGGAGTGGGGGAATCAAACCCGGTTCTCCCAGATTAGAGGCCGCACACTTAACCACTACACAGTGGATCAGGATTCGATGCCTGGGGGAAAAGAAGCCACCCAACAAACCCACTGTGAGAATCTCTGACTTCCCCACCAGCAAGACGCCCTGAGATTTATCCGAGACTGAAATTACAAAGCACCTTTCTTAAATCTTTCCCCGACGGTTCCCGCGACCCTGTTGTGATTCCCTGCTTCTGCTGCTTCCCAAACCCCTCTCATTTCTAATCCGCTTTATTCAGAGCCTTCGGCTTGTAACGGAAACCGCTAAATTTATCGGCATCAAGTTCTCTGGGGAGACATGGGAGGTCCCTCAACTCCAAAACTGGGCCCGAATTCCTCCCTCCCCCCCACTCTCTGCCTGCAGGGAGGACGGAAGAATTAAATTCTAACCACTTCGACAGGCCGACGGAGCCAGCCCTCATTTCCCTCGCCATCTGATAAACGGGGAACCGATCTGTGTGCCCCCGAAGAGTGCCAGCGTACTCCAAAGAGAGCTGCCAAAGCACTAAGCTGATAGAAATGAGCTAATGCCTCGAACTGACAGGATTGGAGTCTAGGAATCTGTTTTACTAACATTGGCACACTTTCGTCATTAACTGTTTATTAATTTTTACACAAAAGGGATGTCTAAAACACTATAAAAACATATAATAGAGCAAGGTAACGTACATTTGGAAACTGGGAAGGACTATAGAACAGTACTGACTACAGAACACAATATGAACATAAGAACATAAGAGAAGCCAATGTTGAATCAGGCCAATGGCCCATCTAGTCCAACACTCTGTCACACAGCGGCCAAAATATACCAGGTGCCATCAGGAGGTCCAGCAGTGGGGCCAGGACACTAGAAGCCCTCCCACTGCTGCCCCCTCCAGCACCAAGAATAGAGTGCATCACCCGCCCCAGACTGAGAGTTCCCATCTATACCCTGTGGCTAATAGCCACTGATGGACTTCTGCTCCAGATGTTTATCTAATTCCCTCTTGAAACTGTCCATGCTTGTAGCTGCCACCACCTCCTGCGGCCGTGAATTCCACATGTTAATCACTCTTTGGGTGAAGAAGTATTTCCTTTTATCTGTTCTAACCCGACTGCTCGGCAATTTCATGGAGTGCCCACGAGTTCTTGTATTGTGAGAAAGGGAGAAAAGTACTTCTTTCTCAACTTGCTCGATCCCATTCATAATCTTATAAACCTCGATCATGTCACCCCTCAGCCGTCATTTCTCCAAGCTGAAGAGCCCCAAGCATTTTAACCTTTCTTCATAGGGAAGGTGTTCCAACCCTTTGATCATTCTAGTTGCCCTTCTCTGCACTTTTTCCAATGCTATAATATCCTTTTTGAGATGTGGTGACCAGAATATGTAGTATTCAGGAAAAGGGACGTATTACTAATACATTAAAAACGAGTTAGCATATGCTTATATCGTTGGAATAAATCGATGTCGTAATCTGTTCCACATTGGTACGACATAACCAGCCCACTCTATAATTAAAGAATAAGAGTAAACACGGGAGAACACAAGCTTAAGTGTATAGTAATATAAGGTAAATTTTTTGTCGAAGGCTTTCACGGCCGGAGTTCATTAGCTGCTGTAGATTTTCTGGGTCGGGTGGCCATGGTCTTGATCCTGACATTGACACAGAGAGTACTCCATCTTTCTGCGTTATACCTCTGAGGATGCCAGTCGCAGCTACTGGCGAAACGTCAGGTCCTACAATGTCAAGACCAGTGCTCCCTCCGAGCTGAGTTAGTGTGAGCTTGCTCACAATTGTTTAGCCTCCGGCGCACACATTTTTGCCTTAGCTCAGGAAGGAGGGCTCCAGAGCCCCCTAATTTATGCAGGAGCCAAATTGCTCACTCACAACTTTAAGGCCAGTAACTTGTTGTTGTTGTTCAGTCGCACAGTCGAGTCCGACTCTTCGCGACCCCATGGACCAGACCACGCCAGGCCCTCCTGTCTTCCGCTGTCCGCTGAAGTTTGCTCAGTTTCATGTTCGTTGCATCGATGACACTGTCTGACCATCTCATCCTTTGCCGTCCCCTTCTTCTTCGACCTTCAGTCTTTCCCAGCATCAGAGTCTTCTCCAGTGAATGCTCCCTTCTCATTTGGTGGCCAAAGTATTTGAGCTTCAGCTTCAGTCTCTGGCCTTCCAGGGAACCGTCAGGGTTGATTTCTTTTAGGATTGAATGATATGATCTCCTTGCAGTCTGAGGGACTCTCAAGAGTCTTCTCCAGCACCATAGTTCAAAAGAATCTATTCTTCGGCGCTCGGCCTCCTTAGCTCAGGAAGGAGGGCTCCAGAGCCCCTAATTTATGCAGGAGCCAAAATCACTCACTCACAACTTTAAGGCCAGTAGCTTACAAAGTAGAATTTTTGCTCACAAGACTCCACAGCTTAGAGGACCACGGCCACCCATCCCGGAAAATCTACCGCAACTAAGGTAAATTTGTTTGTGTGGTTGAATATCATTTTTAGCTATGGTGTTGAAGAATGGCAACCATTTTGAAAGGAAGTTGGACGGCCTAGGAAACTGATTGTCAGGTAGCCGTGTCAAGTGTATGGTATGCGGGAGGAGTACTTCGTCTGAACTTTTCCTCACTGTTACTAACTGTCTCTTATCAGGTCTCTGACCTTCACTCTCCAGCTGCTGGAGTTTCAGCTGGGAACCATAACGGTTTCTAGAATTGTTTTGCTTTGCTAGCTTGCTGCTTCTGCCTGCGCAGGCGACTTGTATTCATTGGCTTCTGCTATGGGGGTGGATGCTTGAATGTAGTATATCATAGTAGGTCTTACTTTATTGTAGCCATTGCAGACACAAGCTGTACGCGTGTTTTTAGTTCTGATTCACAGGAACCTGACACTGATAACGCTTGTCTCAAATGGTCTGCAATTTTTTTTCTAAAATGAAAAGGTCCCAAGCTTTTGCAAACCAGAAGTCAGTGGAGGGGGCTATTTGAGATTTCCATCCCGAAGCAATACAGGATCTTGCTGCTACAATTAGACGGGATATAAGCTCTCTTCTTATAGGCGGAATGGAAAGGTTTTGCCATACGTTAAGGAAGAGTAGTTCCGGTTTAAGTGGTATTTCGTAGCCTGTAATCAATTTTATTTGACCCAACGCTTCATGCCAAAAGGTTTTGATGATTTCCACCAATAATAATAATAATAATAATAATAATAATAATAATAATAATAATAATAATAATAATAATAATCTTTCGATTTATTGATCGCTTACCCCACGCAATTGCAGGCTCTGAGCAATTTACAGTTACACATTTGAGACGTGGGACTAACAATGTTTATATAAGGGATAGGGAGGGCAACATATAATTCATTAATTCCACACACACTGCAGCTGATGGAGGGTTCGTCTCTGCCTTCAGACCTACATGAGGAGCCTTGTGCGAGTGTCTCCACACCCCACAGATCAAATGAATCACACACACAAAGTATAGTTAGATTCGAGTCCAGTTTCACCTTAGAGACCGATAAGGGTTTCGGGGTATAACCTCTCGAGAGTCAAGGCAGAGCTTTGACCCTTGAAAGGTTATACCCCAAAACCCTTGTTCGTCTCCAGAGTGGTACTGGATTCGAATCTAGCTGTTCTACTGAAGACCAGTACAGCTACCCTCCGAAACACGCAGAATAATATTTCAAAAATCCCGTTATAAAGCAAAAAAAATGATACTCATAAAAGATAAAGGGTTGGGGCAGATAAAATACCAGAACCTCTCTGATCAGGTACGCAGCCTGTTTTCCCATTGTCAAGAGGCAACATAAGAGGCTTTTCAGTTTAGAGCCGGGATGACTAAGAGGCGACATGACAGAGGTTTATAAACTTATGCACGGGGCTGCAGGGGATTGAAAAAAGAGGTTCTTTCCCCCTCCCTCTCCGAAAATAGTAGAACTCAAGGGCATCCAACAGGCAGCAGATTCGGGATGGGGAAAAAAGGTAATGCTTCTTTACACAATGAGTTATTAAAACGTGGGATTCGATGCCGGAGGTGGTAGTGATGGCCAGAAGCATTGACGAGTTGAAAAGCGTATTGGACAGATTCATGCGGTTATCAGTGGTTACTAGTCCTGGTGATGAAAGGGAACCTCCACATTCCGAGGCAGTCAACCCTTGAATCCCAAAGCCAGGAGGCAACACCAGGGGAAGGCCTCAGCCTCTATGCCCTGTTGCTAGACCTCCCGAGGAACTGGCTGGCCACTCTGTGAGACAGGATGCCGGACTGGATGGACCCTCACTGGTCTGATCCATTAGGGCTCTTCTAATGTTCTTATGTTCTTACTCTAATACAGATTAGGCCTATACTATGTGGTTAATTCTCTCCCCCCCAAAAAAATATATATATATATATTGCACAAATTCATCCACCTTCCTTCAACCTGCTATTTGTTTCATTGGTGGAAAATGGCAAGTTGTCTGTCTGATACCTTTCTGTTTCCAACAGCGGGGCTTTCTGAGGTGGAAAGATGACCTAAACAAAAGGGTTAAATCCCCCCCAAACACACACACACAAACAGAGAGAGATGGCCAGTTTGGTATAGTAGTTAGGAGTGTGGATTCTAATCTGGGAGAACCGGGCTTGATTCCCCACTCCTCCCCATGCAGCTGCTGGTGTGACCTTGGGTCAGTCACAGCTTCTCTCAGAGCTATTCTCTCAGGAACAGTTCTCGAGTGAGCTCTCTCAGCCCCACCTACCTCGCAGGATGTCTGTTGTGGGGAGGGGAAAGGGAAAGGAGATGGTAAGCCGCTCTGAGACTCCTTCGGGTAGTGAATGGCGGGGCATAAATCCAATCTCTTCTTCTTCTCTTCTCTGGGTTGGGAAATAGCTGGAGATTTGGGGGTGGAGCCTGAGGGGGCGGGGTTTGGGGAGAGGAAGGACTTCAACGGGGTACAACGCCATCGGGTCTACCTTCCAAAGCAGCCATTTCCTCCAGGGGAACCGACACCTTGAGATCGCGGTAATCCCAGGCGGTCTCCAACCATCAGCTGGGTTTGTTGTCAACGCTACGCATACCTTGCTGCCCCCGTCTCAACTGGGGGTCTCCTGCATCTCCTATTATTTTGTTAATCTCTGTGTTTTAGATATTGTAGTATCTCATCTGGTTCTGGCCACAAGTCTGAAAGGAAACAGGCAATTTCGTGTCAGAACAGGGGAAGACAGAAACGGGCCAATGGCACGCCACTGAAAACCGTAACGGAAAGATAAATCCTACACTCGGAAGGTCTTAAATGGTGGGGCCCTGCTAGATTTCCCCCCACCACATTTTTGGGTTTTTTTTAAAGAAAGCTTTGAAAGCAGATAAGGATGCTGGAGGGAAATGAGATCAATTCTGTGATGTGTTCTTCCCCAGAGAGGACGGCTGAATCTACGGTGACCTCCAACCTCCTCTGTTCTTACGGCAGCGTGCCGGTGATGTCTGAGGAGAAATATATGGCGAGAAAGAGATAAATCAAGTCGAGGGGGAACAGCCAGAATGGGACTGTTGAGGGTGTTTTCAAAAAACAAAACAAAATGGGCAAGTTCTCGTAGAATCCAGAGAGCAAACTTTTGTGACTCGAGACTTGGCAAAAAGATATATGCCCTGCGGCGTTCCAGAACGTATTCTTTACAACACTTTGTTGTTGTTCAGTCGCACAGTCGAGACCGACTCTTCGCGACCCCATGGACCACATCACACCAGGCCCTCCTGTCTTCCGCTATCCGCTAAAGTTTGCTCAATTTCATGTTCGTTGCATCAATGACACTTGTCTAACCATCTCATCCTTTGCCATCCCCTTCTTCTTTGACCTTCAATCTTTCCCAGCATCAGGGTCTTCTCCAGTGAATGCTCCCTTCTCATTTGGCGGCCAAAGTGTTTGAGCTTCAACTTCAGAATCTGGCCTTCCAGGGACCAGTCAGGGTTGATTTCTTTTAGGATGGACTGATTGGATCTCCTTGCAGTCCAAGGGACTCTCAAGAGTCTTCTCCAGCACCATAGTTCAAAAGAATCTATTCTTCGGTGCTCGACCTTCCTTATAGTCCAACTCTCTCAGCCATATGTTACCACTGGGAATACCATTGCTTTGACCATGTGGACTTTTGTTGGCAGGGTGATTTCTCTGCTTTTTATCATGCTGTCTAGGTTTGCCATTGCTTTCCTCCCAAGGAGCAGGCGTCTTTTAATTTCATGGCTACAGTCACCATCTGCGGTGATCTGGGATCCCAGGAACGTGGAGTCTGTCACTACTTCTATGACTTCCCCTTCTATTTGCCAAGGAGTGATTGTTGTCAGATGTTATGATCTTAGTTTTTTTGATGCTGAGCCTCAAGCCCACTTTTGCGCTCTCCTCTTTCATCCTGAGCAAGAGGCTCTTTAGGTCCTCTTCACTTTCTGCCATCAGATTAGTATCGTCTGCATATCTGAGGTTATTGATCTTTTCCCCAGCAATCTTAACCCCAGCAGTCTTTACAACACTAGAAACGCTAAAATGATACTCTAGGGTTGCCAATCTCCAGTGGTATTACAACAGATAAAGAGAGAAGTGTTTCTCTTCTAAACTTGCAACGTGGCTCTATGTAGCTTTGTAAGCTGTTTGACCTGGTAAAGCGATGCTCCTGCGTTTGTAGCTTTATTTAAGCACGTAAGTTCTCTCTTGCTCCGGATTGCAAGACTACATCTAATGGGTGGAAATGACAAGGGAGTCGTTATTGGCTAGATATCAGGAGAAACTTCCTGACTGTCAGAGTGGTTGAGTAGTGGAACAGTCTGCCTCAGGAGGTGGTGGATGCTCCTTCACTGGATGTTTTCAAGCGGAGGCTGGATGACCATCTTTCGGATATATTGTAGGGCTTTCGGCTTATGCTCCTGTAGAGTGCAGGGGGTTGGACTAGATGCCCTGCAAGGTCCCTTCCAACTTTAACATTCTATGTTTTTATGATCTAGCCTCTCTTGCCACAACGTCTGAGACAGGGGCCATCGCACCTCGAACTCCCAACAGGTTTAACCCTCCAACCACCATTCAGTTTCACTTTCCAAAACTGGCTCTCCCTCCCTGCTGTTAGCATCATAAAGGGGAAAATGGCGGGCTTCATGGGACACATCCTGGCTCCTTGAAAATGGTAATAAAGCCAAGAGCTCCATTTCAGAACAGAGAAACCAGGGCTGACTTCAGACTGGCCATTTGCTGCGGTAGCCAGTCATGGCAAAAAAAAACCCTGGAACAAACTGTTCTGGGGTTTCCCATTCACACAGCCCAGACTGCTGTGGGAGCATACCGGGAGGAGGCATGCTGGAGCATTCAGACTGCTGCCCCAGAGGCATTTCCCCATTAATTCGGCTGTGGGTGTATGGGTGTATGTACGCATGAGCGCTCATGCAGTCATGCGCATAAGCGCATTTTGCCAATTGGCGAGGACCCTGCAGCGCTGGCACTGCATTGGGCAGTAGAGCGGAGCGTGGCCAATCATACTATGCTGCCTTCTGCCCAATGCAGGTTGCTCCCAGCTTATCGGCGGGGCGTTCATACTTCCAGGAAGCGGATAAATGCAGGACACAGGCACTCTTCCGGGATCTGCTACCGCTTTTATGAGGTATCTATTAAACGCAGGAAGAAAGCGGAACAGCCAGGGTTGCCTACGGGTGGGCAACGCCAGGCAGATGTGCCTGTGTGAACGCCCCCTTTACTGCGGTTTTAAAGCGTTGCTGAAACGGGGCTCTGCCAGGGCAAATTGCCAGCCTGAACTCAGCCCATGTGAAGTTTGAAAGACTAACCCCTCCTCTCCCTTCTGTGAATCGCCCTGAGTCAAATTGAGGTGGCATAACCTCATGGTCTGGGGCCTGTCTACCTGAGGGACCGCCTTTCCCCGCATGTTCCCCCGAGAGCACTGCGTTCAGGGACCCAAAACTGCTTGGTCCCTCCTGGCCCTCGAGACGCCAGGCTAGTAACAACAAGATCCAGGGCGTTCTCGTTAGCTGCACCAAAGTTATGGAATGAGCTCCCGGCAGAGATCCGGGCACTACGTGATCTACAACAATTCCGTAGAGCGGTAAAAAACGAGCTCTTCCGACACGCATTTTAAGATGCGGCCACATTGGCACCACCGCAATAACACCAGCACAGGCATTTGACATGCTTGCCTATTGGCACCAACATCCCATACAGCACTTTATAAGAACGCCGCCATATTTTAATGTATTTTAAATGTACTTTGATGTATTTTAATGTATTTTAATGTATTCTAATGTATTTCCTAAAAGAAATCAACCCTGATTGTTCCCTGGAAGGCCAGATCCTGAAGCTGAAGCTCAAATACTTTGGCCACCCAATGAGAAAGGAGCCCTCACTGGAGAAGACCCTGATGCTGGGAAAGATTGAAGGTCAAAGAAGAAGGGGACGGCAAAGGATGAGATGGTCGGACAGTGTCATCGATGCAACGAACATGAAATTGAGCATACTTCAGCGGACAGCGGAAGACAGGAGGGCTGGCGTGATCTGGTCCATGGGGTCGCAAAGAGTCGGACTCGACTGTGCAACTGAACAACAACAACAATGTATTGTAAGTTACTAAACTGCACTGATTTGTTTAGAGGGGATCGTATTGTGGCTGTATTGTATATTAGTCTACTGTTGTAAGCTGCCCTGAGCTGCCTCGGCGGGAGGGCAGGACACAAGCCTAACAAATAAATAAATAAATAAATAAATAAATAAATAAATAACCTTGCAATCTTTATTTTATCAACAGAGTGATCTTAGCCAAAATGCTCTGATCTATAATTAATAGAGCACTCGGAACAGCATTTAATATTGGGATTCTTTGGTCTGTGTATACAGAGGATGGGCTACCATGCTATTTCCCAATAAAGAGGCGAGAGACAGGAGTAAAATAAATCTTTTGTTTACTGTGCAGTAATATCAATCAGAACATACAATCACTTATAGAGCCTATTCCAACTTCACAAAGAAAAATAATTTGTCAGCAGAAGTGGTTGTCAAGTTTACAAAGCAACGTACCAGAGATCAAATTCTAAGAGCGACTTCAACAACACCCTTGAAGATTGGTGAGCAGAACATAAGGATCCTAAAAGATGTTCCATATGAAATTCGGATGAAAAGGAAAGCATATAAAGGACTGACCTTGTTCTTGTAAAAGTATCAAATTAGCTACAAATGGTGGATCCCAGAAGGATTGGTTTTTAAATTTAAGGATAAAAGGGAGAAGATTGACTCCATCTTCAAAGCTCAAGAATTTTTGAAGAGGCACGCCAGCTCAGAGGAAGATGCAGAACTCGCCAAATGGACAATGTTAAGCAGTGAAGAGGACAGTGGCCCGGAGGGAGGAGACGAAGAATCACTGCTGGACCTCCTGATGGCAACTGGTATATTTTGGCCGCTGTGTGACAGAGTGTTGGACTAGATGGGCCATTGGCCTGATTCAACATTGGCTTCTCTTATGTTCTTATGTTCAGAGGCTGGAAGAGCAATGAAGGGCCCAACATATAATCTGAGAGACTTGAAAGGGAGACAACCCAAAATATAAACATTTGCTCGTGAAGCATAAAGATGGACTATATCAATAACTAACCCCAAAGGACTTTACTAATCTAACTAACAGGTTTATTTTTGAATTACAGTAAATTGAAAGAAGATCGGTCAACCACGGAAGAAGCCAAGAACTTTATATATACTAACAAAAAGATTAATATACTAATAGTGACTTCACTCATCACTTTTCTTGGTCCCTCTATATACCTTCCCTCTTTCTGTATTAAAAGCAATAAAATTCTCTCTTTTTTAGGAGAGTTTTACAAAAAAAAAAAAAAGAACATACAATCACACACACTGGCATGCCAGAAACTAATAAAAACAGGAAGGAAATAAATAGCACATTCACATGAGCAGGTATTGAAGCAATGAGGGGCAATATTTACCTCAGGGTGCGCAGCTCCAAATCTTCCAGCGGGTGGTTCAGGGAGGGAAGGAATATGGAAGAAAAGAATGGGGGAACACGTGTACTAGACCTGCTAGAGACACATGCGCTACTCCAGCTGCAGACTGAAGTCTTAAAGCGAGGTAAGGGTTTGGGTGGAGTAAGCTTGGGCATAAGAGGTAATAGCAGGCAGAGAGAGGTCATTGGTAGGGGGTAGGCAAGGCTGCCGTGCTTGAGAAGCGTGTGCGAGTGTTTTTAAAAGCTTCTCATGCGGTGGGCGTGAGAGGCCAGGCGGCTTACACCTGGGGACACTCCCTGCTGGCTAGGGATTCGTTGTTAGGGTCAATTTCAAATGCTAGTGGCTACCTTGACCGTTGGACACCTGGGAGTGGGAAAAGAAGAAGCTGGAACAAAGGAGGATGACTCTTCAGTATCCGGGCAGATTCTCCATGAGGAACGTGTGAGTTGGCATGTAGGGGGGGGTTAATCCCTTTATTGTGGAGACCGGGAGTCTGGGCTGTATGCAAGAGTCTTTTGTTTGAGTGTAAACTTGTGAGTGTAAAAATGTGACAAGCAGAAAGCAGGCTATGGGGCACCTCTGGAGTGAATTCAGCGAGCATCTCATCGTCCTTGGCTGGCATCTGCTTCTTCTCTGGGTTTTCCCCCTTGGTGCTTATCATACAGTCTCTAGGCTGGCACACTATCAGGTTTATAACCGCATAAAAACAGTCCAGAAATAGCCCAATAAAGGCGGCTGGGCTAACAGTGAGTCTACACTGTCTTCCAGTGGAAATGAAGCTTTAAAAATGAACCATCCGGAGCATCTTTCCCCCCTTCCCCTAACGGCTGCTTGCAAGTGTGCATCCTGTTTGTTCATAAACATCTGTTGCTTTCTAGGAGACTTTTGGGGGAAGCCAAGTCAGCAGCCGATGTCAGCAGCTGAGAAGCGGAAGTCCATGTGTCCCGCAGATGGTAAATCTTTTGCTCTTTCAGACGGAGAACAAAAGGCACAGCGGCGTTCCGATGAAAAGGAGAAAATGGGTGACGCTCAGGCAAGCTACAGTAAATGCAAATGAGCTGAACAAGTAAAGAATCTTTTCTCTCTGCAGCCAGCAGAAGGTTCTCTCCATCCCGTGTCTTATATAAGACAATCATGTCTCTTCTGTCCTTTTAAAAAAGCCCCCGCCTTCAGGAAGCACAAGACGCCCGTTTTTCAGAACTAAATATACTTGCAGATTTTTTTAACATTGTTCTGTGGTTTTCTGCCTCCACTGGATGGAAATAAATATTTATTTACGTGGCTCGCATGGGCGATTTCAAGCCTGCATCAGCTGGGGAGGGGGAGGAATATGTATTTTGAAGAAGAGGAGGAAGAGAAGATTGGATTATACCCTGCCCTTCACTACCCAAAGTCGTATTAGAGTGGTGTACAAACTCCTTTCCCTTCCCCTCCCCACAACAAACACCCTATGAGGTAGAAGAAGAAGAAGAAGAAGAAGAAGAAGAAGAAGAAGAGATTGGATTTATACCCCGCCTTTCACTACCCAAAGGTGTCTCTGAGCGGCTTACAAACTCCTTTCCCTTCCCCTCTCCACAACAGACACCCTGTGAAGTAGAAGAAGAAGAAGAAGAAGAGATTGGATTTATACCCCGCCCTTCACTACCCAAAGGAGTCTCAGAGTGGCTTGCAAACTCCTTTCTCTTCCCCTCCCCACAACAGACACCCTGTGAGGCAGAAGAAGAGAAGAGATTGGATTTATACCCTGCCCTTCACTACCCAAAGGCGTATCAGAGTGGTGTACAAACTCCTTTCCCTTCCCCCCCCACAACAGACACCCTGTGAGGTAGAAGAAGAAGAAGAGACTGGATTTATACCCCGCCTTTCACTACCCAAAGGTGTCTCAGAGCGGCTTACAAACTCCTTTCCCTTCCCCTCTCCACAACAGACACCCTGTGAGGTAGAAGAAGAAGAAGAAGAAGAAGAAGAAGAAGAAGAAGAAGAAGAAGAAGAAGAAGAAGAAGAAGAAGAAGAAGAAGAAGAAGAAGAAGAAGAAGAAGAAGAAGAGGAGATTGGATTTATACCCTGCCCTTCACTACCCAAAGGTGTCTCAGAGTGGCTTGCAAACCCCTTTCCCTTCCCTTCCCCGCAACAGACACCCAGTGAGGCAGAAGAAGAGAAGAGATTGGATTTATACCCTGCCCTTCACTACCCAAAGGTGTCTCAGAGTGGCTCACACCTTTCCCTTCTCCTCCCCATAACAGACACCCTGTGAGGTAGAAGAAGAAGAAGAGATTGGATTATACCCTGCCCTTCACAGCCCAAAGGCGTCTCAGAGTGGTTTACAATCTCCTTTCCCTTCTCCTCCCCACAACAGGCACCCTGTGAGGTAGAAGAAAAAGAAGAGATTGGATTTATACCCCGCCCTTCACTACCCAAAGGAGTCTCAGAGCTGCTTACAAACTCCTTTCCCTTCCCCTCCCCACAACAGGCACCCTGTGAGGTAGAAGAAGAAGAAGAGATTGGATTTATACCCTGCCCTTCACTGCCCAAAGGAGTCTCAGAGCGGCTTACAAACTCCTTTCCCTTCCCCTCCCCACAACAGGCACCCTGTGAGGTAGAAGAAGAGAAGAGATTGGATTTATACCCCGCCCTTCACTACCCAAAGGAGTCTCAGAGCGGTTCACAAACTTCTTTCCCTTCCCCTCCCCACAACAGGCACCCTGTGAGGTAGAAGAAGAAGAAGAGATTGGATTTATACCCCGCCCTTAACTACCGAAAGGAGTCTCAGAGTGGCATACAAACTCCTTTCCCTTCCCCTCCCATCCCCACAACAGACACCCTGTGAGCAATGCTCCCTCTAAGCCAGTAGTTCTCAACCTTCCTAGTGCCGCGACCCTTTAATACAATTCCTCATGTTGTGGTGACCCCCAACCATAAAGGAGTGATGTCTCAGTTCCTAAGACCATCGAAAATATGTGTTTTCCGATGGTCTTAGGTGACCCCTGTGAAAGGGTCGTTCGACCCCCAAAGGGGTCGCGACCCACAGGTTGAGAATCGCTGCTCTAAGCTGTGCAGTCTCATGGGCAAAATTTCTGCTTTGTGAGCTACTGGCATTAAAGCTGTGAGCTGAGAGATTTGGCTGCTGCCAATTTGGTGGAGTGGTTAAGTGTGCAGACCCTGATCTGGGAGAAACGGGTTTGATTCCCCCACTCCTCCACTTGCACCTGCTGATGTGACCTTGGATCAGTCACAAGCTCTGGCACAGCTGTTCCTGAAAGTGCAGTTTCTGTCAGAGCTCTCTCAGCCCCACCTACCTCACAGGGTGTCTATTGTGGGGAGGGGAAGGGAAAGGAGTTTGTGAGCTGCTCTGAGACTCCTTCGGGCAGTGAAGGGCAGGGTATAATCCAATCTCTTCTTCTTCTTCTTCTACCTCACAGGGTGTCTGTTGCGGGGAGGGGAAGGGAAAGGAGTTTGCGAGCAACTCTGAGACTCCTTTGGGTAGTGAAGAGGGGGTATAAATCCAATCTCTTCCTCTTCTTCTACCTCACAGGGTGTCTGTTGTGGGGAGGGGAAGGGAAAGGAGTTTGTAAGCCGCTCTGAGACTCCTTTGGGCAGTGAAGGGCAGGGTATAAATCCAATCTCTTCTTCTTCTTCTTCTACCTCACAGGGTGTCTGTTGTGGGGAGGGGAAGGGAAAGGAGTTTGTGAGCCACTCTGAGACTCCTTTGGGTAGTGAAGGGCAGGGTATAAATCCAATCTCTTCCTCTTCTTCTACCTCACAGGGTGTCTGTTGTGGGGAGAAGAAGGGAAAGGAGTTTGTAAGCCACTCCGAGACTCCAAGTGAAGGGCGGGGTATAAATCCAATCTCCTCCTCCTCCTCCTCCCCTCCTACATTAGTTTGCTCTGGAGCCATCCTTCCCGAGCTAAGACAAGAATGTGTGAGCCAGAGACTAAAAACTGTGAGCTAGCTCACACTCACTCAGGTTAGAGGGAACACTGCCTGTGAGGTAGGCGGGGCTGAGAGAGCTCTGACAGAAACTGCTCTTTTTCCAGAACAACTGTGCCTGAACTATGGCTTGCCCAAGGTCATCCAGCAGGTGAAAGTGGAGGATTGGGGAATCAAACCCAACTCTCCCAGAATAGAGAGATTATACATATTATTCAGCTAGACATAAATCCTGGTCGAGAATAAGAACATAAGATCATAAGAGAAGCCAATGTTGAATCAGGCCAATGGCCCATCTAGTCCAACACTCTGTGTCACACAGTGGCCAAAAATACCAGGTGCCATCAGGAGGTCCAGCAGTGAGGCCAGGACACTAGAAGCCCTCCCACTGCTGCCCCCTCCAGCACCAAGAATAGAATGCATCACCTGCCCCAGACTGAGAGTTCCTAGCTATACCTTGTGGCTAATAGCCACTGATGGACTTCTGCTTCAGATGTTTATCTAATTCCCTCTTGAAACTGTCCGTGCTTGTAGCTGCCACCACCTCCTATGGCGGTGAATTCCATGTGTTAACCACTCTTTGGATGAAGAAGGACTTCCTTTGATCCATTCTAATCCGACTGCTCAGCAATTTCATGGAGTGCCCATGAGTTCTTGTATTGTGAGAAAGGGAGAAAAGGACTTCTTTCTCGCCCTGCTCAATCCCATGCATAATCTTACAAAACCTCGATCATGTCACATGGCCTGGATAACTACCAGAATGATAAATGAAATAACCGAAGTTGAAATACTCCCACAGACTTTTGCTGATCACAACCCACTTCTGTTGTCATTTAAGGAGCGACAAAGAAAACCCAGGTGGAGGATGAATATAGGTTTACTAAGAGATCCAGATTTCATAAAGGAAACCAAAGCAGAAATTCAAGATTTTTTTAAAAAAAGAAATATGCAACCAGATATGTCAATCAAAACAGTTTGGGAAACCTTTAAAGCCTATATAAGAGGGCGGTTTATTCACCAAGAAGCCTGGAAAAGGAAACAAAGAAAAGACAAATATGTGAAATTAAGGGAACATATCAAAACGGAAGACAATAATTTAAAACGAACGGAATCTGAAGAAGTTAAAAACAGACTCAGAATCTTACAACATGAGATGAACTTATTATTAACACAAGAAATAGCTAGAAATATAGAATATACTAAACTTTATTACTTTGAAAATGCCAACGAACCCACAAGATGGTTATCGTATAGACTCAGGAAAGAAAGAGAGAAACATATAATTATATCCTTAAGAAATGACAGAGGAGAAGTAAAATATGGAGCACAAGAATTAAAGAATATTGTGGAAAATGTCTATCAAAATTTCTATAAACAAGAAGCACAAAAGGGTTCGCAAATAAAGAATTACTTAGAAGAGAGAAATAACAAGAAATTTGAGGAAAGTCATAAAAGATTATTCAGTGAGCAAATTACTATGTGTGAGGTAGCAGAGGCTATTAAAAAACAGAAAAAGAAGAAGTCGCCTGGTCCCGATGTTTTACCAGCGGAAGTATATCAGATATTTGAAGACCAGATCAGCATACCTTTTAAAGAACTATTACAAGACATAGGGGAAACAGGGAAGTTGCCAGGTTCCTGGTACCAAGCAGTGATTACCTTAATACATAAACCAGACACAGAGAACAATGAAATCAAAAACTATAGACCTATATCTCTCTTAAACGTGGGCTATAAAATATTTGCAAACATTTTAGCAGCAAGACTGAAAAAAGTACTAATGCAAGTTATACATCAAGACCAGGCAGGATTCTTACCCAAAAGACAAATGAGAAGTAACATACGGGCAATTGTTAATGTGACAGAGTACTATGAATGACACCCAGATAAACAAATGACGTTAATGTTTCTTGACGCAGAAAAAGCATTTGACAATTTATCTTGGGAACTTTTGCTTCAAAAATTGGTGGTTTGGGAATGCGGAACACGATTCTTAACAATGATTAGCGCTATATATAAGACATAATATGCCAAGGTTATGGTAAATGGTGATATGACACAAAATACTGAGATTCAAAAAGGTACAAGGCAGGGTTGCCCGTTATCACCATTATTATTTATATTTGCGTTAGAATCACTGAATGACGTAGTAAGAGAAAATCACTTGATACAAGGACTCAAAACTAGAGGAGAAGAATTTAAATTACTAGTGTTTGCTGATGACCTTGTCTATATTTTAGAAAATCTGGTACCCTCTATTACACACATTAAAAACAATCCAGGATTATGGACATGTAGCAGGGTTAAAAATTAATTTGAGGAAGACAAAAATAATAACCAAGAACTGTCTACCAAGCAAGATTCAGGAGATACATGAGCTACAGATAAAGAAATCACGAAAAAAGTCAAATATCTTGGAATAACATTGTTGAACAGAAACAGTACTCTAATAGAAGAAAACTATAATAAATTACTTGAAGAAATCAGGAAGGATCTACTAAGATGGAAAGATTTGCAGTTGTCTCTTATGGATAGAATAGCTACCATAAAAATGAACATACTACCGAGGTTTTTGATTTTAGACCAAAATTTAGCTATACTGAAAAGACTAGCTTTTTTCACAGAACTTGACAAAATCATTAGACAATTCATCTGGCATCCTAAAAGATCAAGAATCAAATGGAAAGTGCTACAAGATAGGAAAGAGAGAGGTGGATTTGTTTTTTCCCAATTGGAAGCTTTACTACCAGTCGGCAGCTTTAGGCTGGATAAAAGATTGGCTAACCCTGGAAAATATAAGAAGTTTAAGCTTAGAAAGACATGATTTAAGTATGGGTTGGCATGCTTATGTGCGGTACGAGAAAGATAAAATACATTCCAATTTTAGACATCACATGGTTAGAGATGCACTATTAAGAGTGTGGAATGATGTAAAAGAGAGGTATTATAGAAAAATACCGAAATGGGTTTCGCCCTTAGAAGCGTTTATAAAACCCTCTCTTATCAACAAATATGATAGAGAAAGTTATGATGTGTTGCTAGATAAGAACGATAAATTAAAATCGGAAGAGACTCTACTGCATGTACATGACATAAAGCTGACATGGTAGGAAAACCTCCAACTCCAAGCTAGATTTGTGAAATACACTGTAATAGGCTTCCAAGAGTCTAAAACTCAATTAGATAAAATTTGGTTCTCTTCAAGCAGTAAAATGATTCAGAAATGTTATAGCTTTTTATTAGAAGAGCACATGCAAGACAAAATGGTTAAAACGACTATGATTGTGTGGATGAGAGATATAGGATATAATATTGACATGGATAAATGGCTAAAAACGTGAAAGACTGTTAAATATATGAGGGCTACCAACTTCAAAGAAAATATTTACGAAGTATGTCATAGATGGTATTGGTCTCCTGACAGAATAGCTAAATATCATCCCAACGCGCAGGGGTCTTTTCGTAGAAAAACAGCTGCAGGAGCTCATTAGCATATGGCATGCTAATTAGCTATTAGGCTATTAGCATATGCCATGCCCCCTGACATCACCGGAACTGATGTCAGAAGGGGAAGCAAAAGGGGGGAGGAATCTTCAAAAGCCTCCCCTTCCACAGCTGGCCTGGGTGGGGGAGCTAAGAAAGAAGGGGTTTAAAGTTTGAACTCCTTCTCATGAGAGTTGAGCCACAGAAGGAGGAAAGAGGGAAGGAAAGAGAGAGAGTAGAGAGAAGGAAAGAGGGAAAGAAAGAGAAGGAAAGGAGGAGGGAAAGAAAGAGAGAGAGGAGAAGGAGGGAAACAGGGAAAGGAGGAAAAGGAGGAAAAAAGAGAAGAGAAGAAGGTGGGAAAGAAAGAAAGAGAGAAGAGAAGAAGGAGGGAAAGAGGAAAAAGAGAAGGAAAGGAGGGAATGAAAGAAATTTGGCGGCAATTTGGCCCCATTATATCCTATGGGCCATTGAAGTCAATGGTGAAAACATAGGGTATATTCTGGGGGCTGGAGGGGAAGGGGTTTGAGGGAGAGGCTCCAAACTCACAGGGTAGCTGATGGAGCCTCTCCCCAAGATACCCACCAAGTTTCAAGAACATTGGATCAGGGGGTCCAATTCTATGGGCCCACTCACCCATCCTTGACAGATCCCTTCGGAGTGCCTCACACTCCTCCCTGGTTTTCACCACCCGGAACAACTTCGTGTCGTCTGCAAATTCAGCCACTTCACTGCTTACTCCCAATTCCAAATCGTTAATAAACACATGTTAATAAATACATGTTAAAAGATGGTCGAGAGTATATAAATGGATAAATAACATGTGGAAAAATTAGACTCAAATGTATATAAGGCTTATTAGGAGTAAGATTGTATATTACGAGTAGGAGCCGCCGCTTCCCCGCTCCCCCTTTTCCGTTCTCCTTTCCCTTAGGCCGCTAGCCCCTAACCCTTTGCCGCCAATTGTTACCATCCCATGTGGTAGAGGGAGGGGGCAGTCGAGGGAGACTTTGCCATGACATCACTCGGTCTAAACTTCTATCCGACGCCATCAGACTGCGGAAATAGAATAGCTATAGAAATGTATCGACTTATATGTTTTTAAGATATTGTCTTGACACTTGGATGTCTTACTGTAAGCCGCCCTGAGCCCGCTTGCGGGGAGGGCGGGGTAGAAGTGTAATAAATAAATAAATAAATAAATAAATAAATATATTGTGAAAACTTATAAATAAAAATGGAAAATCCCCCCCCCCCTTTTCCAGGCGTGTTGAGTGGCTCACTCCAACCGTGCCATGGCCCTGTTTGTTCTTCTCCTTCTTGACTGTTTAGGGGCCACACGTGAAGCTGTCTGATACTGAATCCGAGCATTCGTTCATCAAGGTCAGTCTTGTCCAGAGCTCTTTTTCAGTAGCAGGAACCCCTTTGCCTATTAGGCGACACAGCCCCTAACGTAGCCAGTCCTCCAAGAGCTTAGAGAGCTCTTCTTACAGGGACTACTGTAAGCTCCTGGAGGGTTGGCTACATTAGGGGTGTGTCGCCTAATAGGCAAAGGAGTTCCTGCAACAAAAAGAGCCCTCTTGTCTACTCAGCCCCAAAGTGCTCTTTCTCCAGAGCTTCCACCAGAAACGCCCTCCACGTGTGCTTTCCAAGGGCGCATAGCATGACAGATGCAGCTTCATACCACGGGCCCTGCCGCCTACTGGGATTTAGCATTTTGGAGGGCTGAGGGCCGTAGGCTGCCACCGCCGACTAACTCCTCCTCCTCTGACTGCATATCCTGCACTGCCCATTCCTGGCCCTTATGCGGGGCCAGCAGTCCCACCGGGTGCCACATTAGCACAGTGTTACGCCAGCCACGATGACTGAGCTGTGACTGAGCCAGTTGGGTTGGGAGCGCAGACTCTAACCTGGGAGAACTGGGTTGGATCCCCCCACTCCTCCTTCACATGCAGCTGCTGGTGTGACCTTGGGGGTCAGCCACAAAGTCCTCTCAGGAATAGTTCTCTCAGGAGCAGTCCTCGAAAGAGCCCGCCTGCCTCCCAGGGTGTTTGTTGTGGGGAGGGGAAGGGAAAGGAGTTTGTAAGCCGCTCTGAGACTCCAAGTGAAGGGCAGGGTATAAATCCAATCTCTTTTTCTTCTTCTACCTCACAGGGTGCCTGTTGTGGGGAGGGGAAGGGAAAGGAGATTGTAAGCCACTCTGAGACACCTTTGGGTAGTGAAGGGCAGGGTATAAATCCAATCTCTTCTCTTCTTCTGCCTCACAGGGTGTCTGTTGTGAGGAAGGGAAGGGAAAGGAGTTTGTAAGCCGCTCTGAGACACCTTTGGGTAGTGAAGGGCAGGGTATAAATCCAATCTCTTCTCTTCTTCTGCCTCACAGGGTGTCTGTTGTGGGGAAGGGAAGGGAAAGGAGGTTTGTAAGCCGCTCTGAGACACCTTTGGGTAGTGAAGGGCAGGGTATAAATCCAATCTCTTCTCTTCTTCTGCCTCACAGGGTGCCTGTTGTGGGGAGGGGAAGGGAAAGGAGTTTGTAAGCCGCTCTGAGACTCCTTCAGGTAGTGAAGGGCGGGGTATAAATCCAATCTCTTCTCTTCTTCTGCCTCACAGGGTGCCTGTTGTGGGGAGGGGAAGAGAAAGGAGTTTGTAAGCCATTCTGAGACTCCTTCGGGTAGTGACGGGCAGGGTATAAATCCAATCTCTTCTCTTCTTCTGCCTCACAGGGTGCCTGTTGTGGGGAGGGGAAGAGAAAGGAGTTTGTAAGCCGTTCTGAGACTCCTTCGGGTAGTGAAGGGCGGGGTATAAATCCAATCTCTTCTCTTCTTCTGCCTCACAGGGTGCCTGTTGTGGGGAGGGGAAGGGAAAGGAGTTTGTAAGCCGTTCTGAGACTCCTTCGGGTAGTGAAGGGCGGGGTATAAATCCAATCTCTTCTCTTCTTCTGCCTCACAGGGTGCCTGTTGTGGGGAGGGGAAGAGAAAGGAGTTTGTAAGCCGTTCTGAGACTCCTTCGGGTAGTGACGGGCAGGGTATAAATCCAATCTCTTCTCTTCTTCTGCCTCACAGGGTGCCTGTTGTGGGGAGGGGAAGGGAAAGGAATTTGTAAGCCGCTCTGAGACACCTTTGAGTAGTGAAGGGTGGGGTATAAATCCAATCTCCTCCTCCTCCTCCTCCTCCTCCTCCTCTTCTTCTTCTTCTTCTTCTTCTTCTTCTTCTTCTTCTTCTTCTTCTTCTTCTTCTTCTTCTTCTTCTTCTTCTTCTTCTTCTTCTTCCTCCTCCTCCTCCTCCTCCTCCTCCTCCTCCTCACAGGGTGTCTGTTGTGGAGAGGGGAAAGGAAAGGAGTGTTGGCCCGGGATAGCTGAATGTGGTTTTGAACTGCATCTTTTTCTGTTCCAGTGTGAGTTTGGTAAAGTAAAGGTAAAGGTTCCCTTGCTCAAAAGCCAGTCAAATCCGACTCTAAGGTTACGGTGCTCCTCTCCGTTTCAAAGCCAAAGAGCCAGCGCTGTCCGAAGACGTTTCCGTGGTCATGTGGCCGGCATGACTACACACCAAGGCGCACAGAACACCGTTACCTTCCCACCGAAGTGGTACCTATTTATCTACTTGCAATTTCTTGCTTTCGAACTGCTAGGTCGGCAGGAGCTGGAACTAGAGACGGGAGCTCACTCCGTCATGCGGCACTCTCGGGTCTTGAACTGCTGAACTACTGACCTTCCACAGCCTGCAGTTCAGCGTCTTAACAAATGCTAACTGCGGATTGGCCCATAGTCTCAGGTTAGAAGTCTCTCACGTTACTTTCTACGCAGTCCTTTCAATCAGACATGCTGGGGATTGAACCTGGGACCTTCCGCGCCCCAGGAAGGACCCCTGCCACTGAGTTAGGGCTCAACCCCTTTTGTTCTCTGGCTTGAAGCAAAAGTTTCACTCTTGTCCATGCCTTTGCGTCCGTTAGCCGGGCGATCTCTTTTTCCCTTCTGCATTGTCAACCGCGAGGCGTCGGCTTTCGCCGGATCTGATTGCTGAGTGTTCAACACCGATGGTGGTGTCAGATGGAAACAAAGGACGCAGCTGGGCCCGCCGAACCGAAGGATGGTTTTCATCGGGCCAGTAATTAGGGGGGGGGGGGGAGAACGAAACAATCATCTTCTTTAGCTCAGAAATGGAAACGGGATTTGATTGAGGTGCAGCGGAGAGGAATAAATATGGAAAGCAATTATGCCATCTTGGTTGCCTTTTCCTGATGGGCACCTTATTTACAGGCAGGCAGTGCCGCTCAGAAACAAAGAGGAGAGACCGACTGACGCACCCCCAGAGTTAAATTAAAGAAGATGAGATGATTGGGATATGCTCACGATTTGACTTCCAGTAAGAATTCGGTGAGCGGCGCCTGGCGAGAGAGGAACCCGAGGAAATCAGGGGGAGTTTGTTCTGCACATAATCATCGCCGCCACATTTCCTTTGCTCGTTTCAATGGGATTACAACACGGTAATTTTAAAAAACTCCACACAGGAATGCCCACTGATTGCGTTTCGCGGGAGCCGGGGACCGGCCTGCCTTCTCTCGGCCCGCAGCTGCTGCAAAGGAGGCGTGGATGTTTCTAGATTCTCCTCGTCTGGATTTCTCCCCCAGAATTCCTTTCTGTTTCCATCCTGCCCTTCCCCAAAGGAGCTCAGGGTGCTGGGCGTGGATCTCCCCTCCATTCTATCTAGCCTCACAACAACCCTGCAAGGGAAGCTAGGCAGAGAGAGAGAGAGAGAGAGACTGATTCGAGGGCACCTAGAACGTTTCATTTTTAAAAGTGGGGATGTAGACCTGGGTCTCCCAGGTCATGGGACAACATTCAAAGCCCTACACCACACTGGCTCAGTCCCAAGTTGCCAGATCATGCCTGGCCTTGTTTCCAAATTCTCAATTGTGTGCAATTTTTTTTTTAATTTCCAAAGAGTTTCCTGGGTGCTTGTAAATGTGCATTTTGTGGTATTTTAACTCTCTACCTGTTCAGAGTCCATGACCTGGATAACCCAGGGAAGAAGAAGAAGGAGAAGGAGAAGGAGAAGAGATTGGATTTATACCCTGCCCTTCACTTGGAGTCTCAGAGCGGCTCACAAACTCCTTTCCCTTCCCCTCCCCACAACAGACACCCTGGGAGGCAGGTGGGGCTGAGAGAGCTCTGATAGAAACTGCTCTCTTTCAAGAACAGCTCTGACAGAACTATGGCTTGCCCAAGGTCATCCAGCAGATGCAAGTGGAGGAGTGGGGAATCAAACCCAGTTCTCCCAGATTAGAGTCCACACACTTAACCACTACACCAAGAAGAAGGAGGAGGAGGAGGAAGAGGTGGAGGAGGCGGCTGAATTTATACCCCACCCTTCACTTGGAGGCTCAGAGGATCTTACAATCTCCTTCCCCTTCCCCTCCCCACAACAGACACCCTGTGAGGTCAGCAGGGCTGAGAGAGCCCTTTTGCAGACTGCCCTTGAGAGAACAGCTCTGAGAGAACTTGTGACTGACCCCAGGTCACACTAGCAGCTGCATGTGGAGGAGGAGCGGGGAATCAAACCTCCGCTGCTGTGCAAATAAAACAAGAATTTAAAATCACAACTGAGGCCCGCTTTAATCAAAACGAAGTCCTAAATAAGACTGTCTTCAGCTGCTTCCCAAAGAGTGAAAGTGAGGGAGCTGGGCGCACTTTTCTGGGGACATTGTTCTGTAATTGTGGGGCTGCCACCAAAAAGGCCCTGCCTCACATGTACCCACCAAACAAGCTTCTTTGATTGATAGGACCATTGGGAGTTCCTTCCCCTGTGATTGTCCCTCCTGGGCAGGAACAGATGGGACAGTTGGCAGCCACCACCACATCCTGTGGCGGTGAGTTCCAAAGTTCAGCTACGCCTTGTGTGAGGTACTTCCTTCGGTTCTAAAAGGAATATGTAGAGTTGGACAGCTCTGGGTTGGGAAATACCTGGAGATTTAGGGGGTGGAGGCTGAGGAGGGCGGGGTTTGGGGAGGGGAAGGTATAATGCCGTACAGTCCACCATTCAAAACAGCCATTTTCTCCAGGGGAACTGATCTCTGTCACCTGGAGATCAGTTGAAATCCCAGGACATTTTCAAGCGGAGACTTTACGACCATCTTTCGGGTATGTTGTAGGTATGTAGGGCTACATGTAGGTATGTAGGGCTATCTTTTGGCTATGCTCCTGCAGAGTGTAGGGGGTTGGACTAGATGACCTGCAAGGTCCCTTCCAACTCTAACATTCTATGATTCCATATGATTCTATGAAAGGCTCCATCCAGCACTTGGAGATTGGCACCCATATGGACATCCTTATATTCCATGGCAGGTCCACATTTGGGGATGGGCACAAAGTGGCTGACAAACTAAAGTCTGTCACAAGTTTAGGCCAGTCCGTAGTTCGCAGAGTGATGTCTGCGAACTGAAGAACCGCCCCGAACTTCCATGAATTTTGGCGCTGTTCACGGGGGTTCTTTGCAGAAAAAACACCTGAGTGGTAGGGAGCTCAGCTGTCCGGTTTAAATGGCTGGGACCCATTTAAACCCTGCTTTTTGCTCCCCACGAAAAGCTGCGGGGAGCAGAGAGCAGGGGTTTAAACTTTAAATGGCTCATGGACCGATACAGACTGGGTCAGTTCACAAACCAGTTTCCTGGGCTGGGTGGGCTCATGGTCCTGTTCGTGGTTCAGCCACACGCCACGAACTGAACCACAAAAATGCAGCTCGCGCCCAATCCTACCCACGTTCTTCGCACTCGGTACCTCTGACACGAGCGCCATTCTTTGATTCATTCTCCAAAGAGACTTATCAGCATACGCCAACCTCAGTCCTGTAAAGATCTGCATATGAATGGCCCGCGTTTCAGCTGACATATATAAACACTTTCCTACTGATATCAACACGCAAACAAGTAAAAAAACCCTCCTCCCTCTTTGGCAGTTGGGGGAGGGAGACACAACCCCCACCCCCGCTCTTTCCTATCAGCTCCTTGAGCGTTAATGCCCAAACAAAAGCCTCTGCCAAATTAATTCAGCATGTAGTCAATAGATCATCAAACCTTTCTTGTCGGTAGCAGTTCCCCATTCACTTTGATTTTTCCGCAAGGTAATTAAAGCCATGAATATGTAAACCGACTCTTTGGGATGGGGGTGGCAGAAGGGGGGGGGAGAGACGTTTGAAATGAAAAGGGACATTGAATCGCATCGGTCTGATAGCTGCGATCCATCCCCGTTATTTCTTCAGGGTTTATTAGCGCCCGTTCGGCAGCTGTTTCCAAACATGCATTCAGATCTGCGCGTTCAGCTGGTGCGGAAGTACATGCCAGTATGGGAAGGGGAGGGGGTTATGCCAGCATAAAAACAGCCAGAGACGAATGACCTGCCATTGGGGTTGTCAACCTCCAGGTGGGAGCTGGAGATCTCCTAGGATTACAGGTGATGTCCAGGCGACAGAGATGGAGAAAATGGCCGCTTTGAAGGTTGGATTCCATAGCATTCCACCCCACGGAAGTCCCTCCCCTCTCCAAACCCCGCCCTCCTCAGGCTCCACCCCCTAAATCTCCAGGAATTTCCCAACAGCAATGCTGATACTGTGAACTTAAGAGGAACACACAGGCTGAGCTCAGACTGGCCGTTTGCCCCGCTGTAGCCACGTTTCAGCCACGTTTTACGAGTGGACATCTGCCTGGCGTTCACCGCCCGTAGTCAACCCGTGCTGTTCCGTTTCGCTCCCGCATTTAAAAGATACCTGGTGAAAGCGGTAGCAAATCCCTGAGAGCTCGTTTATCCCTCTTCATTCTGCTTCTGGGAAGTGTGAACGCCAACCCGAAAAGCCAGGAGCAGCCCGCGTTGCGCATAAGGTAGCAGCGATATGATTGGCTGTGCTCCGCTCTACCGCCCAATGCGGTGCCGGCGAAATGGGATCCTCCCCAAATTGGCCAGATGCGCTTGTGCCCATGAGCCGAGTTACCAGGGAAAAGCCGTTTACAGCTGCACCTCCAGGCCAGCAGTCTGAACGCTCCCGCGCGCCTCCTCCCGGTATGCTTCCGCATCAGTTCGGCACTGTGGACAGAATGGAACGGGTGCAAAGGAAAGCGACGAGGATAATCGGAGGCCTGGAGACCGAGCCCTAGGAGGAAAGGCCGAGAGACTTGGGAAGGATCAGTCTGGAGAAGAGGAGGTTGAGGGGGAACAGGATGGCTCTCTTGAAGTATCTGAAGGGCTGTGTCACTTAGAGGAGGGCAGAGGAGAAGAAGAAGAGAAGAAGAGACTGGATTCATACCCTGCCCTTCACTACCCAAGGGAGTCTCAGAGTGGCTTACAAACTCCTTTCCCTTCCCCTCCCCACAACAGACACCCTGGGAGGCAGGTGGGGCTGAGAGAGCTCTGACAGAAGCTGCTCTTTCTCAAGAACAGCTCTGACAGAACCTTGGCTTGCCCAAGGTCATCCAGCAGCTGCAAGCGGAGGAGTGGGGAATCAAACCCGGTTCTCCCAGATCAGAGTCCACGCACTTAACCACTGCACCAAACTGTTCCTGTTGGCAGCAGAGGAGCTGTTCCCGCTGGGGCTCTTCAGCTTGGAGAAACGATGGCTGAGGGGTGACATGATCGAGGTTTATAAGATTATGCATGGGATTGAGCAGGCTGAGAAAGAAGTACAATAAAGAAGGCCAATGCTATGCTGGGGATTATTAGGAAGGGAATTGAAAACAAATCAGCCAGGATCATCATGCCCCTGTATAAATCATTGGTGCGACCTCATTTGGAATACTGTGTACAGTACTGGTCACCACATCTCAAAAAGGATATTATAACATTGGAAAAAGTGCAGAGAAGGGCAACTAGAATGATAAAAGGGCTGGAACACCTTCCCTGTGAAGAAAGGTTAAAACGCTTGGGGTTCTTCAGCTTGGAGAAACGACGGCTGAGGGGTGACATGATTGAGGTTTATAAGATTATGAATGGGATAGAGCAGGTTGAGAAAGAAGTACTTTTCTCCCTTTCTCACAATACAAGAACTCGTGGGCACTCCATGAAATTGCTGAGCAGTCAGGTTAGAACAGATAAAAGGAAATACTTCTTCACCCAAAGAGTGATTAACATATGGAATTCACTGCCACAGGAGGTGGTGGCAGCTGCAAGCATGGACAGTTTCAAGAGGGAATTAGATAAACATATGGAGCAGAAGTCCATCAGTGGCTATTAGCCACAGGGTATAGATGGGGCAGGTGATGCCCTCTATTCTTGGTGCTGGGGGGGGCAGCAGTGGGAGGGCTTCTAGTGTCCTGGCCCCACTGCTGGACCTCCTGATGGCACCTGGTATATTTTGGCCGCTGTGTGACAGAGTGTTGGACTAGATGGGCCGTTGGCCTGATTCAACATTGGCTTCTCTTATGTTCTCTTATGTTCTTATGTAGGAGAGGACTCTCAAGATTGGGTTTAAATTAAGGGTGAGAAGGTTCCGGCTGGATCTTAGGGAAAAATATTGACAGTCAAAAGTTGTGCAAGAGTGGAATCAGCTGCCTAGGGAGGTGGTGAGCATCCCCTCCCTGGCTGTCTTGAAGCAGCGGCTGGACCAACACTTGTCAGGGATGCTCTAGGCTGATCCTGCATTGAGCAGGGTGTTGGACTAGATGACCTCTATGGCCCCTTCCGACTGTGTGATTCTATAATTTAGCCCGATTGAATAGTTTAAGCACCTCCGCATCAGGGAGAGTGTGTAGTGGATGCATCCCAGTGACCACAAATAAAGCTCACGGGAGGGGACGCAAACTGTGCTCCTTAACATCAGCCTTAAAGGTAAAGGTAAAGGTTCCTTTGCTTGAAATCCAGTCAAATCCAACTCTAGGGTTGCGGTGCTCATCTCCGTTTCAAAGCCGAAGAGCCAGCGCTGTCCGAAGACATTTCCGTGGTCATGTGGCCGGCATGACTAAACGCCAAGGTGCACGGAATGCTGTTACCTTCCCACCGAAGTGGTACCTATTTATCTACTTGCAATTTCTTGCTTTCGAACTGCTAGGCTGGCAGGAGCTGGAACTAGAGATGGGAGCTCACTCCGTCTTGCGGCACTCTCGGGTCTTGAACTGCTGAACTACTGACCTTCCACAGCCTGCAGTTCAGCATCTTAACCACTTGAGCCACCGCAGCCTTAAGGAAGTAATTAATCCAATCAGGGATATTATGGAAATTTGTCCCTTGAAACTTGTCCCTTTGTGGCTCAGAGCACATCAAGTCCCCAGGGGAGAGTTGCATGCGCCTAGCTGTTACCGTAAAGGAACCTTGAAAAGGAACTTTTCTGTTTTGTTCAGTTTAAAGACATTGCCGTCGTTTAAAACGAAAAAAAACAGCTTTGCCGTCTTCAACCAATAACCTGGATTTCAAAACGCAACAAACGGAGTGCAAATGGAGCTTGGGGGGGACGGGACACTGCCTTATTAGTTTGTCATAATTATACCTTTCAGCGTTCCGACAAACAAGCGACGGCGGTACAGTGAGGTTGCCAGGTTTCTGCCGAGCTCGAGGCCGTCAGGTTTGCGCCAAGCGTAGAATCGTCCCCTCCCCTGCCATAAGACGCGGCACTCAGGGAAACGATCCGATGATTTTTGTCGGCAGAACTGTCTTGTTTGCATTCGGCTTCATTCTTGTAAAAAACACAAAAAACAACTATATGAAATGTTGCCAAATGTGAGGCTCAAGCCAGCCCAGAGGCTGGAAAATCCAGAACCAACCTCTTAGGTGCCCCTTTGCTCCTCCATAACAACTGCGAGAGGACCCAATTCGTATCAGTGAGGGAGAAGCGTCTAGTGAAGGAGGAGGAGGAGGAGAGGAGAAGGAGAAGGAGATTGGATTTCTATGCCGCCCTTCACTTGGAGTCCAGAGCGGCTTACAATCCTTTCCCTTCCCCTCCCGCCAACAGACACCCTGTGAGGGAGGTGGGGCTGAGAGAGCTCTTCTGAGAACTGCTCCTGAGAGAACAGCTCTGTGAGAACTTGTGACTGACCCAAGGCCACCCCAGCAGCTGCATGTGGAGGAGTGGGGAATCATAGAATGTTAGAGTTGGGAAGGACCTTGCAGGTCATCTAGTCCAACCCCCTGCACTCTGCAGGAGCATAGCCGAAAGATAGCTCTACAACATACCCGAAAGATGGTCGTCCAGCCTCCGCTTGAAAACGTCCAGCGAAGGAGCATCCACCACCTCCCGAGGCAGACTGTTCCACTGCTCAACCACTCTAACAGTTAGGAAGTTTCTCCTGATGTTTAGCTGGTAAGGACTCCCTTGTAATTTCCACCCGTTCGATCTAGTCTTGCAATCCGGAGCAAGAGAGAATCGATCTGCTCCATCTTCTATGTGACAATACTTGAAGACAGCAATTATGTCCCCTCGAAGCCTTCTCTTTCCCAGGCTAAACAGACCCAACTCTTTCAGCCTTTCCTCGTAAGACTTGGATTCCAACCCTCTCACCATCCTGGTTGCCTTCTTCTGGACACGCTCGAGCTTGTCAACCTCCTTCCTAAAATGTGGTGCCCAAAACTGGACGCAGGACTCCAGGTGAGGCCTGGCCATAGCAGACTAGAGTGGAACCACCACCTCCCTTGATCAAGCCGAGTTCTCCCAGAATAGAGTCCACGCTCCTAACCACTACACCAAATTGGATCCTGGCCGGCAGGGGCTGCAGAGGAGGTAATGGGTCTCTCGCTTTGGGGACAAAATACCTCCAACTGGCCCTGACTGAAGGAAACTTCAAGCATTACCCCTATGGGCCTCTGTAGCATGTTAAGTACCAACCAGGGCCAACCCTGCTTTACATCCAAGATTTGAGGAGATCAGGCTGGTCTGGGTCATCCAGGTCAGGGCAGGATAGCATTTAGGTTCTGCTGATCCATTATCGATCGAAAGGGCGACCGCAACCAAGAAATCAGAAGGAGATTGGGACTGGGAAGGGAGGCCATGAAGGAACCAGAAAAGATTCTTCAGTGTAAGGATGTGATGCTGGCGACCAAGAGCTGGATAATTCATACTATGGGATCCCCCAGTATTATCTATGAGTGTGAATATTGGACAGGGGAGAAAGCTGACGAGAAGTAAGTCGATTCATCTGAAACGGGCCACTGGTCTGATCCAGAAAGGCTCTTCTGATGTCCTTATGAAGGCCTCGGCCTCTGTGCCCTGTTGTTAGCCCTCCAGAAGAACTGGCTGGCCCCTCTGTGAGACAGGAGGCTGGACTGGATGGACCACTAGCCTGATCCAGCAGGGCTCTTCTGAGGTTCTTATGAAGGCCTCAGCCTCTGTGACCTGTTCCTGGCCCTCCAGAGGAACTGGTTGGCCACTGTGGGAGATGGGATGCTGGACTGGATGGATCACTGGCCCGATCCAACAGGGCTCTTCTGAGGTTCTTATGAAGGCCTCAGTCTCTCTGCCCTGTTGTTGTCCCTCCAGAGGAGCTGGTTGGCCACTCTGTGAGGCAGGATGCTGGACTAGATGGACCACTGGCCTGATTCAGCAGGGCTAGTCTTATATTCTTATGAAAGAAATGATACGGAAAAGAATAATAAAAATAAAGTAAACTACTATTCTCTTAAACTGTCTCTCTTCCTACCCCATCTATATAGAACCCAGAGGGAGGGAAGAAGAGAGGAAAAGAAGAAGAGACTGGATTTATACCCCACCCTTCACCACCTGAAAGAGTCTCAGAGTGGCTTACAATCTCCTTCCCCTCCCCACAACAGACACCCTGTGAGCAGTGTTCCCTCTAAGCTGAGTTAGTGTGAGCTAGCTCACAGACTTTTAGCCTCCAGTTCACACATTTCTGTCTTAGCTCAGGAAGAAGGGCTCAAGAGCCAAACTAATCTATGCAGCAGCCAAATCACTTGCTCACAACTTCAATGTCCGTGGCTCACAAAGTTAGAATTTTTGCTCACAAGACTCCACAGCTTAGATGGATCATTGCCTGTGATGGAGGTGGGACTGAGAGAGCTCTTCTGAGAAGAGGGAGGGAGGGAGGGAGGGAGGGAGGGAGGAAGGAAGGAAGGAAGGAAGGAAGGAAGGAAGGAAGGAAGGAAGGAAGGAAGGAAGGAAGGAATTCCTGTATTATGGAAGGTTGTAGAAGAAAGAAAGAAAGAAAGAAAGAAAGAAAGAAAGAAAGAAAGAAAGAAAGAAAGAAAGGAAGGAAGGAAGGAAGGAAGGAAGGAAGGAAGGAAGGAAGGAAGGAAGGAAGGAAGGAAAGGAAAGGAAAGGAAAGGAAAGGAAAGAAGAAAGGAAAGGAAAGGAAAGGAAGGAAGGAAAGGAAAGGAAAGGAAAGGAAAGGAAAGGAAAGGAAAGGAAAGGAAAGGAATTCCTATATCATGGAAGGTTGTAGAAGAAAGGAAAGGAAAGGAAAGGAAAGGAAAGGAAAGGAAAGGAAAGGAAAGGAAAGGAAAGGAAAGGAAATCGTGAAAGGAAAGGAAAGGAATTCCTGTATCATGGAAGGTTGAAAGAAAGAAAGAAAGAAAGAAAGAAAGAAAGAAAGAAAGAAAGAAAGAAAGAAAGAAAGAAAGAAAGAAAGAAAGAAAGAAAGAAAGAAAGAAAGAAAGAAAGAAGCCCTTAGATTCAATTAAAGCTGGACTTAATGATAACGAGACCCTGATCTCAGTAGCTCGGCTGGCCACGACTGCCAGAAGGGTGAGAAGTTCACCCAATTATGTTAACAAAGCATCAGAATCATTTGAAAGGTACTCAAGACAAGGACAGTGCTAATTGAGACAGGAAGCTGAAGACGTTTGCTCCGAGGTCACAGGCTGGCTACTGTGAACAAAGGGCTGTCCTAGAGGGGCCGGAGAGGAGTTTTTTCCCCCCATTAAAACTTCAAGTATCCATGCTAAAGACCAAAGCTGCTTTATGTTGAATATTGCTTTCTTATTTAATAGAGAATGATAGAATGTTAGAGTTGGAAGGGACCTTGCAGGTCATCTAGTCCAACCCCCTGCACTCGGCAGGAGCGAAACCGAGAGATCTGTGCCTGGCAATTCACACTCCCCCCGCCCGTCTTACGCACATTGCTTCCTAGCCAGCGTGACACAGTAGTTAGTGTGTTGGGCTTTTATTAGGGAGACCCCGTTCCGATTCTCCTTTGGGTACGAAGCTCACAGAAGAACCAGTGTGGTAGAGTGGCTAGAGCTCAGACTCTGGCCCAGGGAAACATGAGTTCAAGTCTCCACACATGAACTTGTCTAATCATGAATCAAATCATCGGTTTGAGAGCCAGTTTGGTGCAGTGGTCGGGAGTGCAGACTCTAATCTGGGAGAACCGGGTTTGAGTCCCCTGCTCTTCCACATGCAGCTGCTGGTGTGACCTTGGGTCATCACAGTTCTCTCAGAGCTGTTTCTGTCAGAGCTCTCTCAGCCCCACCTGCCTCACAGGGTGTCTGTTGTGGGGAGGGGAAAGGAAATTGTAAACCACTCTGAGATGCCTTCGGGGAGTGATGGGTGGGGTATAAATCCAGTCTCCGCCTTCAGTGGCTCTCCCAGGTCTCAGACGGAGGTCTTTCGCACCACCTACTTCCAGATCCTTTTAACTGGAGATGCCGGGGATTGAACCTGGGACCTTCTGCATGCCAGGCAGAGGCTCTTCCACTGAGCTACAGCCCCTCTTTGGAGCTCTCCAGGGTCTCAGGCGAAGGTCTTTCCCATCACCTCCTGCCTGGTCCTTTTAACTGGAGATGCCGGGGATTGAACCTGGGACCTCCTGCATGCCAAGCAGAGGCTCTTCCACTGAGCCACGGCCCCTCTTTACAGCTCTCCAGGGTCTCAGGCCGAGGTCTTTCACAACACCTCCTGCCTGGTCCTTTTAACTGGAGATGCTGCCAGGGACTGAACCTGGGACCTTCTGCATGCCAGGCAGAGGCTCTTCCACTGAGCCACAGCCCCTCTTTACAGCTCTCCAGGGTCTCAGGCAGAGGTCTTTCCCATCACCTCCTGCCTGGTCCTTTGTAACTGGAGATGCCGGGGACTGAACCTGGGACCTCCTGCACGCCAGGCAGAGGCTCTTCCACTGAGCCACGGCCCCTCTGCTCAGTCGTAAAGCTCACTGGGGGATCCTCAATCACTCCTTTTCTCTCAGCCTACTCTCCTTTCCCTTGAATTCTAGGCCAGAAGGTCCCACGACGATATAACAGCCAGGTACAAAGTTTCCTGAATGTAACCGGCTGTCATCAGTTTTTCAAATTCAAATGAGTTCTAACAGCAGCATTTCAAAATGGGGCATTTTCGGTCCGGGTTTTGATCCGTTAATATCCGCCTAAATGTCCTAAGCAAGAGCGCTTGACGTGTCCTCACACCTGATGACTTGCAGCTCAGTGTGTGAATCCGTTCCACCGGGAGAGGAAACCTGATTGAGTTCAGGTGGTACAAAAAGTTCCCTGCGTGGTAATTGACTTCGGGAGGCCCATTCACACATGCCAGTCAACCTTTGATAACGCTCTTGATTTCATTTAAGAACATAAGAACATAAGAGAAGCCAATGTTGAATCAGGCCAACGGCCCATCTAGTCCAACACTCTGTCACACAGCGGCCAAAATATACCAGGTGCCATCAGGAGGTCCAGCAGTGGGGCCAGGACACTAGAAGCCCTCCCACTGCTGCCCCCTCCAGCACCAAGAATAGCGTGCATCACCTGCCCCAGACTGAGAGTTCCCATCCATACCCTGTGGCTAATAGCCACTGATGGACCTCTGCTCCAGATGCTTATCTAATTCCCTCTTGAAACTGTCCATGCTTGTAGCTGCCACCACCTCCTGTGACAGTGAATTCCACGTGTGAACCACTCTTTGGGTGAAGAAGGACTTCCTTTTATCTGTTCTAACCCGACTGCTCAGCAATTTCATGGAGTGCCCACAAGGAGTTCTTGTCTTGTGAGAAAGGGAAAAAAGGACTTCTTTCCCAACCTGCTCAATCCCATTCATAATCTTATAAACCTCAATCATGTCACCCCTCAGCCGTCGTTTCTCCAAGCTGAAGAGCCCCAAGCGTTTTAACCTTTCTTCACAGGGAAGGTGTTCCAGCCCTTTTATCATTCTAGTTGCCCTTCTCTGCACTTTTTCCAATGCTATAATATCCTTTTTGAGATGTGGTGACCAGAACTGTACACAGTATTCCAAATGAGGTCGCACCAATGATTTATACAGGGGCATGATGATACTGGCTGATTTGTTTTCAATTCCCTTCGTAATAATCCCCAGCATAGCGTTGGCCTTCTTTATTGCAGCTACACATTGTGTAGACATTTTCATCGAGTTATCCACTACGACTCCAAGATCTCTCTCTTGGTCCGTCTCTGCCAGTTCAGACCCCATCAACATGTATTTATATTTAGGATTTTTGGCTCCAATGTGCATCACTTTGCACTTGGCCACATTGTTTCAGAGGGGAGTTGTGCTGGTCTGTATAATAATAATAATTATTGCCCGGTGGTGTCTGTGTATTATAGCCACGAGATCTTACGGTTGTTTGGCAGCCAGAAGTTCTAGCTCTTTTAGCGTTATGCACCACTAGGTGGCAAGCTAGACTTGTTTTTAAGGCAGGAGACATTTCAGAGGTGGTTTGCCATTGCCTGCCTGTGCATCATGCCCCTGGTATTCCTTGAAGGTTGCCCTGCAGTTCATGGAATGCTGCCCATAGGACCCCGGGGATCCCCCAGGGACGGTGGGTGGGGCAGCGAAAAGGCTGGTATTGTGCTCTTCCACAAGGATTGCCAGCTATGGGTTGGGAGCCAGAGACCAACAAGACTTCCAGAGTATAAGCTTTTGAGAGTCAATGCTTTTGGGGGTGGAGCCAGAGGAGGGCGGGATTTGGGGGAGGGGAGGGGCTTTATCAGGGTATAACGCCACAGAGGTTGCCTTCCAGTTTGGTGTAGTGGTTAAGTGCGCGGACTCTAATCTGGGAGAGCCGGGTTTGATTCCCCACTCCTCCACATGCAGCTGCTGGATGACCTTGGGCAAGCCATAGTTCTCTCAAGGGCAGTTCTCTCCAGAGCTCTCTCAGCCCCGCCTACTTCCCAGGCAATGTTCCCTCTAAGCTGTGGAGTCTTGTGAGCAATAATTCTACTTTGGGAGCTACTGGCATTAAAGTTGTGAGCAACTGATTCGACTACTGCATAAATTAGTTTGCTCTGGAGCCCTCCTTCCTGAGCGAAGACAAAAATGGGTGAGCTGGAGGCTAATAAACTGTGAGCTAGCTCACACTAACTCAGCTTAGAGGGAACACTGCTCCCAGGGTGTCTGTTGTGGGGAGGGGAAGGGAAAGGAGATTGCAAGATGCTCGGAGACTCCCTTGGGTAGTGAAGGGTGGGGTATAAATCCAATCTCCTCCTCCTCCTCCTTCTCCTCCTCCTCTTCTTCTTCTCCCAAAACATCCATTTTCTCCAGGTGAACTGATCTCCATCACCTACAGATCAGTTGTCATCCTGGGAGATCTCCAGTCACCACCTGGAGGTTGACAACCCTACCCCCCACTTCTGGCACTCTAGGCAATCGCCCAGGTACTCCTAACGGGTGCGCAGGCCCTGCATTTAGATACTGGAGAGACAACAGATCTAAACCGTCGAAGGTGTGTTATTCATTGCGAAGGCTTCAAAGAATGTTTAAAGTTGGAGCTGAATCCAAGAATTTGGGGCTCATCTCTTTGTCTGAGAGCCCAAGCAGAACCTCTGGCGCTTTCCCTGTGGCCTTGGCCAGTTATTTCCTTTAGCATCCAAACATCCTCGCCTCCTGATCGAAACCTTCAGCGACATCCCATGCCTTGGGCAGCCATCTTTCCCCCCTGGAAGACCAGAAGCCCTTTCTAACACTGAAAAAGATCGGAGCGTGATTTGTTTGCAGAAGTCACCAGGGCCTAGCCGACCTCTGCTGTTTTTTTGCTCAGCCCTGTGAGAACAGAGAATGCCGAACTCACACAGAACTCTGTTATCTACCTGAGGGACCGTCCAGAGGGTGTTAGGGGCACAAAGGAAGAAATTCTGTTTTTCGTCACCGACTCACATCCCAAAGTCTCTGGACGGGGACAGGTCTTCTGCCAAGAAATACTTTCCCTTGCCGGTGGCTCATGATGGTTTGCAGTGGATTACGTGGCTTTCCTTCCCCCTTGTTTTAAATTTTGGTCTTGGTTTGGCTGTTTTATCATTGAGCGCGCAGTTACGCAGCTAAATTTGTTGAGCGCGGTTACGTAGCTAAACACAGAGGGCTTCATTCCAGAGGCAGTTGAAATGCCAGGCCTTTGAAAACATGGGGATGCAGAGGCTGAACTTTTAAAAGGTCCAACTAATATAAGTGCCTAAATATTCCGGAGTCTTGTGTGCAGTTCTGGAGGCCTCACTTCCAAAAGAGATGTGGACAGACTGGAGCAGCTGTAGAGGAGAGTGACAAGGATGATCCGGGGACCGGGAGACCAAGAAGCCCTGTGAGGAAAGGCTGAGGGACTTCTTGGGAACATTCAGTCTGGAGAAGAGGAGGCTGAGGGGGGACAGGATGGCTCTCTTGAAGTCTTTGAAGGGCTGTGTCACTTGGAGGAGAAGAAGCAGAGATTGGATTTATACCCCGCCCTTCACTACCCAAAGGAGTCTCAGAGTGGCTTACAATCTCCTTTCCCTTCTCCTCCCCACAATAGATATCCTGTGAGGTAGGTGGGGCTGAAAGAGCTCTCTCCAGGACTGCCCTGGAGACCAAGCCCTGTGAGGAAAGGCTGAGGGACTTGGGAAGGTTCAGTCTGGAGAAGAGGAGGTTGAGGGGGGACAGGAAGGCTCTCTTGAAGTCTCTGAAGGGCTGTGTCACTTGGAGGAGAAGAAGAAGAGATTGGATTTATACCCCGCCCTTCACTACCCAAAGGAGTCTCAGAGCGGCTTACAATCTCCTTTCCCTTCTCCTCCCCATAACAGACAGATACCCTGTGAGGGAGGTGGGGCTGAGAGAGTTCTCTCCAGGACTGCCCTTGAGAGACCTGGAGACGAAGCCCTGTGAGGATAGGCCGAGGGACTTGGGAAGGTTCAGTCTGGAGAAGAGGAGGTTGAGGAGGGACGGAATTGAAGTCTTTGAAGGGCTGTGTCACTTTGAGGAGGGCAGGGAGCTGTTCCGGCTGGCAGCAGGGGAGAGGACTCACAAGAATGGGTTTAAATCAAGGGTGGGAAGGTACCAGCGGGATCTTAGGGGAAACTTTTTGAGTTGGCTACCGTGCTTTATTTTGCTCCAGGGCGAACAGCCATGCCTCCCCCCCCCAAGTGTTATCTGGCCCATGTGACCGGGGCCACAATCATCTTTGGCGGCCCTGCTTCAGGTGCCCCCACCTCCTGAGTTCAGGCAGGTGTCAACCTGGGACAGGGCCTTCTCTGTCACGGCACCAAAGCTCTGGAACTCAATCCCCAGGGAGATTCCAATGTCCCCTTCTGTTGCCCATCTCCTGCCGGCAGGTGAAGACTTCTTCGCTCCCTTTGGCCTTCCCTCAATGATCCCTCCTTTCTGACCAACGATTCCACGGCCGTTTTGATGTCTTTGTTTCGTGTTTTGTTTTTAATTTGTTTTAATTATGTGCGCTGGGGGTTGGTTTTGATGGTTTTAAAAATGTGACCTTTGTTGGATATGCTGACTCTGCGTGCCAAAAGGATCTGGGAGGGAAAGGAGTCAGAGAATTCTCCCACTGGGGTACGCTTGGCCGTTGGCCCCTCCCTCCTCTCATGGGTTAGGTGTTGAGCCTCTTTGGCCCTTGATTGCCTTTTGCTTCTTCTTATATGGGACCCCTCACTCTCTTCCTCCTCCTCCTCCTCTCCTCTTACCTGGGCTTGGGCCTGTAGCAAGTTAAACTGTTCAAAATAAGTTTAAGTGTACTTACATGGATATGTCACGTAAGATGTCTAGACAGTGTGTAGCTGCAATAAAGAAGGCCAACGCTTTGCTGGGGGTTATTAGGAAGGGAATTGAAAACAAATCAGCCAGGATCATCATGCCCCTGTATAAATCATTGGTGCGACCTCATTTGGAATACTGTGTACAGTTCTGGTCACCACATCTCAAAAAGGATATTATAGCATTGGAAGAAGTGCAGAGAAGGGCAACTAGAATGATTAAAGAGTTGGAACACCTTCCCTATGAAGAAAGGTTAAAATGCTTGGGGCTCTTTAGCATGGAGAAACGACGGCTGAGGGGTGATATGATTGAGGTTTATAAAATTATGAATGAGCATAAGAGAAGCCAGTGTTGGATCAGGCCGATGGCCCATCCAGTCCAACACTCTGTGTCACACAGTGGCCAAAAATACCAGGGGCCATTAGGAGGTCCAGCAGTGGGGCCAGGACACTGGAAGCCCCTCCCACTGTTGACCCCTCCCCCAAGCACCAAGAACACAGACCATCCCTTGCCCCAGACATAAGAACACAAGAGAAGCCAATGTTGGATCAGGCCAATGGCCCATCCAGTCCAACACTCTGTGTCACACAGAAATACCTGGCCAGAAATACCAGGTGCCCTCAGGAGGTCCAGCAGTGGGGCCAGGACACCAGAAGCCCTCCCACTGTTGCCCCCCCCAAGCACCAAGAATACAGAGCATTTCTTGCCCCAGACATAAGAACACAAGGGAAGCCAGTGTTGGATCAGGCCAATGGCCCATCCAGTCCAACACTCTGTGTCACACAGTGCCCAGAAATACCAGGTGCCATCAGGAGGTCCAACAGTGGGGCCAGGACATCAGAAGCCCTCCCACTATTGACCCCCCCACACGCACCAAGAATACAGAGCCTTATTTGCCCCTGAGTCCCTATCTATACCTTGTGACTAATAGTCACTGATGGACCTCTGCTCCAGATGTTTATCCAAATCCCTCTTGAAACCATCCATGCTTGTAGCTGCCACCACCTCCTGTGGCAGTGAATTCCATATGTTAATCACTCTTTGGGTGAAGAAGGACTTCCTTTTATCTGTTCTAACACAACTGCTCAGCAATTTCATGGGGTTCTTGCACTGTGAGAAAGGGAGAAAAGTACCTCTTTCTCTACCTGCTCTATTCCATCCATAATCTTATAAACCTCGATCATGTCACCCCTCACCCCTCAGCAAAAATTCTACTTTGTGAGCTAATGACATTAAAGCTGTGAGCGAGCAATTGTTCTACTGCATTAATTAGTTTGCTCTGGAGCCATTGGAGCTGCGGTGGCTCAAGTAGTTAAGATGCTGAACTGCAGGCTGTGGAAGGTCAGTAGTTCAGCAGTTCAAGACCCATGAGTGCCGCATGATGGGGTGAGCTCCCATCTCTAGTTCCAGCTCCTGCCAACCTAGCAGTTCAAAAGCAAGAAATTGCAAGTAGATAAATAGGTACCACTTCAATGGGAAGGTAACAGCGTTCCGTGCGCCTTGGTGTTTAGTCATGCCGGCCACATGACCACGGAAATGTCTTCGGACAGCGCTGGCTCTTTGGCTTTGAAACGGAGATGAGCACCGCAACCCTAGAGTCGGATTCGACTGGCTTTCGAGCAAGGGAACCTTTACCTGGAGCCATTCCTTCCCGAGCTGAGACAAAAAATGTGTGAGCCGGAGGCTAAAAAACCTGTGAGCTAGCTCATACTATCTCAGCTTAGAGGGAACACTGGCTACAGCTTGACATTCTAATTACGATGGAGGACTGTCCACATGATCTTCTCTTCCCATCACCCACGTGCAAGAGTGGACCACCACCTGGTCGATGCTGGGTTTATGCTATCTTCCCTTCCTTTTGGAGGGGCTAAGAGATGCACATATCTGTGTTGTTGGTTTTTTTGCACTATGGACTTCTGCACGAGGCCTTAACCCATTGAGGATCAAAGGGAAGGGACGGGCGCATCCCACCCCTCTCTGGCACTGCAGCCATGTGCGCTGCTCTTGAAGAGGAACCATGTCGAAGCCGAGGGTTGTGGGGGAGAGCCCTGAACAGGACCCCCAATTTGCTCCATTAGATTCCAAAGCGAGCTTATCCGAGCGACTCGTCTTTATTGCCAACCCTTTCCGCCGAGTTGCACCAATTCAAAAGAGAGGGGAATGTCAGATGAGGGAGAAAAGGGCCGAGTTGATTAGCCCAATGTCAGAGAAGCACTTTCGGTGGTTAACAGAGGCGAAGAGCTTTTCCACAGCTAAAGAACCTGTGCGGTACCCTAGCATTAAGAGCAAATTAAATGCCTTTTAGCAGCGCCAGGGTTATTATGTAAAGCCGGGAGGAGGGAGAGAGAGAAGAGGAGGAGGAGGAGGAGGAGAAGGAGGAAGAAAGAAAAGGCAGAGAGAAAATCTTGCGTTGACTCTCTTTTCTTCTTCTTTATTATCGAAGATACTTCTTTTTCCCCACTTAGGGAATAGACCAATTATGTCTGACACTTTAATTGACAGCCAATTCAGGGAGGCAAAATGCCGGATCTTTTCTTCTTCTTCTTCTTCTCCTCCCGAAGTCATTAAGTCTCATTGATTTCGATATCAGCTGCAGTTTGTATTTTATTTCAAGCCGTCTTCCTTTAAAAGGAGGGGGGAAAAAACCCCAACCATTCCCTCACTCTTAACAGTCATCTTGAAAGGGCCGTTAACAGCATATTAAGCTCCCTAAGATCTGTTTATGTTTTCTTTTTTTGCTCGAGGGCGCACAAACGCGCATACACGCACATCTCTGCCCGCCCCGCCGAAGGGCCTGTCTGCAAAAACGCTCTCACGAGGCGTAAACATTCCTCGATGATTATAACCAAGGCCGGCTGGCAGAGGAGGCTTCTTGTGGGAAGTAAACGGCAAATTGGGTTTCAGGACAAAGGATCGATGGCGCTTCGGCCGCCGGAGAAAATGGAGCTGAATCATCGGCGGGAGACGCGGCCCATTTCACGCGCTGCAACTTTCCTCCTGCCGACCGGCTGGACCACGTGGGAGTCGGGGCCCACAAGCCAAGTCTCCCGCCTACTCAACCACCAGCGCCCACCGGCTGTCCCCTTCCCACACGTCAGCCGTGCGGCTTCCAGCCAGCCGGGATCTGGCCCAAACTCTCTGCCGGAAGCCAGGAACGTCTAGCCAGAAATACCCTCTTGTCAGAGACACTTTCAGCTAGGGTTGCCGGCCTCCAGGTTGGGGCCTGTTATGTCCTGAAGCTGAAAGAGTGATTAACAAAGAGGGATTCACACATGGAATTCACTGCCACAGGAGGTGGTGGCAGCTACAAGCATGGACGGTTTCAAGAGGGAATTAGATAAACATCTGGAGCAGAAGTCCATCAGTGGCTATTAGCCACAGGGTATAGATAGGAACTCTCAGTCTGGGGCAGGTGATGCCCTCTATTCTTGGTGCTGGAGGGGGCAGCAGTGGGAGGGCTTCTCGTGTCCTGGCCCCACTGCTGGACCTCCTGAAGGCACCTGGTATATTTTGGCCGCTGTGTGACAGAATGTTGGACTAGATGGGCCATTGGCCTGATTGAGCATTGGCTTCTCTTGTGTTCTTATGTTAATCCATCCTATTCTTTTCCATGTAAAGCTTCAGGCATAAGAAGGACTGTAATCTGTCGCATAACTATTGGCTGGTTTCTGTGGAACCCTTGTATATAACCAATCACAATGTAAATATGTCTCCTGGAGGGAACAGACCACATTGGTCTTTATTCTGAGTTAATGATTGGATGTTAACGTGTTACGGGTGTGGCTTTGACAGCCCGAGATGGTTTAAAAAGGGAGCTGTGCTCCACTGTGTGTTGTATGTTCCTGAGTTGAAGTTTGCTGTTATAATAAAGCTGAATCACTTTTGCTGAAATCAAATCATGTTAAGTGGCATACTTAACAGGGCCTGGGAATCTCCCGCTTTACAACTGGTCTCCAGTTGACAGAGATCAGCTGCCCTGGAGAAAATGGCTGCTTTGAAGGGTGGACTCCATGGCGTTGGACCACGCCGAGGCCCCTCCCCTCCCCAAACCCCGCCCTCGCCTGGACCCACCCCCAAAGTCTCCAGGTATTTCCCAACCCAGACTTGGCAACCCTACTTTCAGAGTCACGTGACACGGTCTGAGCTCTCGGACGGCTGCCGGTTCGACCTCGGCAACCGCCCCCTTGCTGTAGGGTCGGCAGGTCTGGGTTGGAAAATATAGAGAGCCAGTTTGGTGTAGTGGTTAAGAGCATGGACTCTGATCTGGGAGAACCGAGTTTGATTCCCCTACTCCTCCACTTGCACCTGGCTGGAGTGACCATAGTTCTCTCACAGCTAATTTTGCGTGTGATCGCAGCCTTAGTTATATATACTGATTGTATTTCTGATGTTTTATAAAGGCTGTAAATTGTCCAGAGAACTGCTTGCGGGGCGGACGATTCGTAAATTTAATGAAATAAATTAATGAAATAAGAAGGTCCCAAAGTTCAATCTCTGGCATCTCCAGTGAAAGGACCAGTTGGTGGGTGATGGGGAAGAACTCAGCCTGAGACCCTGGAGAGCTGTAAGGAGGGGCTGTGGCTCAGTGGAAGAGCCTCTGTTTGGCATGCAGGAGGTCCCAGGTTCAGTCCCCAGCAGCTCCAATTAAAGGATCAGGTGGTAGGTGATGGGAAAGACCTCCGCCTGAGATCCTGGAGAGCTGTAAGAGGGGCTGTGGCTCTGTGGTAGAGCCTCTGCTTGGCATGCAGAAGGTCCCAGGTTCAGTCCCCAGCATCTCCAGTTAAAGGACCAGGTGGTAGGTGATGGGAAAGACCTCTGCCTGAGATCCTGGAGAGCTGTAAAGAGGGGCCGTGGCTCTGTGGTAGAGCCTCTGCTTGGCATGCAGAAGGTCCCAGGTTCAGTCCCCAGCAGCTCCAATTAAAGGACCAGGTGGTAGGTGATGGGAAAGACCTCCGCCTGAGATCCTGGAGAGCTGTAAAGAGGGGCTGTGGCTCTGTGGTAGAGCCTCTGCTTGGCATGCAGAAGGTCCCAGGTTCAGTCCCCAGCATCTCCAGTTAAAGGACCAGGTGGTAGGTGATGGGAAAGACCTCTGCCTGAGATCCTGGAGAGCTGTAAAGAGGGGCCGTGGCTCTGTGGTAGAGCCTCTGCTTGGCATGCAGAAGGTCCCAGGTTCAGTCCCCAGCAGCTCCAGTTAAAGGACCAGGTGGTAGGTGATGTGGAAGACCTCTGCCTGAGACCCTGGAGAGCTGTAAAGAGGGGCTGTGGCCCTGTGGTAGTGTAAAGTACTGGGTTTCGGGCCTCATGACTCGGACGACGACATAAGAGAAGACGCGTTTATTCGTACTTCACATAAGACAAGAACACACAGTAACGGCCGGAGGCCAACTATATACAGTTAGGGGGACGGCCCTATATTCCTATTGGCGGGTTTGAATCGCCCGCCAATGCTGCCATTGGTTCACTACTGGCGAGCTCAGGAACCTAGTCCCTATTGTTCTCAGAGAGCGAAGCTTGGCTGTATTTCGCCAGCTCTGCCTTCTGATCCCAGGACACAACACCCCTCCCCCATAGTTCGTCTCCTATCCGGTGACGTAGTCTTTTAAGTATGCTGGTGCCCTCCGTTCTCTTAGCGAACGTCGGGGGCCGGTACCGGACTGGCGGGGCCCCTATCGGGTGGTCCGCCAGCACAAGGAGCTTGGACCTCTGGTAGTAGCCGAGGCGGTGACGGTGGCGGCTGTAACGGCGGCGGCAGCGGCGGCGGCGGTTCAGCTGTCACCGGGGCCCCCTCCGGATTCCGTGGACTTTCTGGCGCTGGCTCCGCTGACGGTGCTTGCGGTCGATCGGATGATGGGGCGGCGGCGGCATTTCCCGGTAACTGGATCTCTGTGTCGGGGTCTTGCCGCCTCCGGAGCTGGTCGACGTGTTTATGGAGGACCCGGTCCCCATCTGTTAGGACTTCGTATGACACTGGCCCGGTGGGTTTTAGGATGCGCCCGGCCACCCACTGCGGCCCCGCCCCGTAGTTCCGGAAGTAGACAGGGTCTCCCGGTAGAAAGCTTCGGGGCACCTCCCTGTTCTCGACCAGCTTTCTCTCTGGGGCTCGGTCCGGGTGGAGTCTGTCTAATAAGGTGGTAGGGCGGCGGCCCATTAATAGTTCTGCGGGGCAATGCCCGGAGATGGGGTTTGGGGTGGTGCGGTATGTGAGAAGGAAGCGGGCCAGCCGAAACTCCCAGTCCCCCTCCGTTATGCGGCTCAGGGCCTCTTTGGCGGTGCGTACCGTCCTCTCCGCCTGTCCATTGGTTGCCGGGTGGAAGGGCGCTGATCGTATGTGCCTGATGAGGTTCCTTTCGAGGAACGCTTGAAACTCAGCAGATGTGAACGCTGCCCCGTTGTCCGACACGATTGTGTCGGGTAACCCGTGCGTCGCGAATATTTTCCGCAGGGCCCGTATTGCCGCTTTGGCAGAGGTGGTAGACACTGGGCTTATTTCCACCCATTTCGAGTAGGAGTCTACCGTTACCATGAACTGGAGCCCCTGAAACGGCCCCGCAAAGTCTATGTGTAGGCGTGACCACGGTTTGTGGGTAGACTCCCAGCTTTGGGTTGGCGCTCTCGGGGGATTGGGGCGGACTTCCTGACACCGTGCGCACCCTCGGACCCAGGTTTCAATTTCGGCGTCCATCCCGGGCCACCACACGTAGCTCCGTGCCAGAGCTTTCATTCGTACAATGCCGGGGTGGGCCTCATGTAGCGTTTCTAGAACCCCTTGTCTCATGGGCCCCGGGATGACCACCCTGTCCCCCCATAACAAGCACTCTTTTAAGGCGGATAGCTCTTCCCGCCTGGCTTTGTATGCCGTGAACTCTGGCCCTGTCTGTTCCGCTGGCCATCCCCTCACCACCCAGTTTAGGACCCGGGAGAGAATGGGATCTCGGGACGTGCGGGCGGCCACGTCAGCTGCCTGAAGGGGGGGTTGGCAGCTCCTCCATTAGCAAGACTGCGGGAGCCGGGGCCGGATCTTCCCCTGTATGCGGCAGCGGCAGGCGGCTCAAGGCGTCGGCATGACCCAGCGCCTTGCCCGGCCGATGCTCCAACTGGTACTGGTAGCCCGCTAAAAACAAGGACCAGCGCAACACCCGGGGCGACAATACCTGCGGCGTTTGTTTGTCCGCCGCGAACAGACCCAGGAGCGGCTTATGATCGGTGACGAGCGTGAAGGGCCGCCCGTACACAAAGTTGTGAAACTTTTTAACCCCCGCCACCAGTGCCAAGCCCTCCCGGTCGATTTGTGCATAGTTCCGCTCCGCGGAGGACAGCGTGCGGGAGTAATAAGCCACCGGGACTTCCCTTCCATCCGGTAGCTTGTGTGCCAAGACTGCCCCGACCCCATACGGTGATGCGTCGCACGCAAGGATTACCGGGAGCTTTTCATCAAAGTGGGCGAGCACCGCGTTAGAAATCAAGAGTACTTTAACCCCCGAAACGCCGCCGCCTCCCTCGCTCCCCATGCCCAAGGTGTCGCCTTATCCAGCAGCCTGTGCAGGGGTTCGGCCACGGTGGCTTTGTGGGGAAGAAAGGCGTGGTAAAAGTTCAGGAGGCCTAAGAACGCCTGGAGCTCGGCCTTGGACTTCGGGCGGGGGCCTCCATGATGGCCTTCACCTTGTCCCTCGCCGGATGCAGGCCTGTTGCGTCTACCCGGTACCCCAAGAACTCCACCTCCGGCACCCCGAGGAGGCACTTTTCCCGCTTCACTTTCAGCCCCGCGGCTTGGAAGCGTCCCAGTACAGTTCGGAGGCGGGCGGCGAAGCTTTCCGGGGTGGTCGCGGCGATGAGGACGTCGTCGAAGAACGGCGTCACTCCAGGGATCCCTTTTAACAAGTCGTCCATGAGATTTTGAAAGATCCCTGGGGCCACACTGACCCCGAACTGCAGCCGCTTCACCCTGAAGGCGCCCCGGTGGGTTACAATGGTTTGCGCCTCGGCCGTGGCTGCATCCACCGGGAGTTGCTGGTACGCCTGCGCGAGATCCAGCTTTCCAAATATGCGCGCCCCCGCCAGTGTTGCTAAGACGTGGCTGACCACGGGTACGGGGTATGCGTGCGCCTGAAGTGCCTGGTTAATGGTGCACTTGTAATCCGCGCAGATGCGGATTTCCCCGTTTGGCTTAACGGGTGTCACAATCGGGGTCTCCCATCGAGCATTCGGGACAGGCTCCAGGACTCCCTGGGCCACTAGCCGGTCCAGTTCGGCCTCTATTTTAGGGCGGAGGGCCAGGGGCACGGTGCGGAAGCGCCGTCAGATGGGCGTCACTGTGGGGTCTAAGTGGAGCGACACCGGGGGCCCTTTATAACACCCCAGTTTCCCGTCAAAGACTTCGGGAAATTCCTTGCACACCGCCCCCCAGTCGCGCATCCCGCACTTATTCACTCCCCCAATTGTGATGCCTAGGGCCTCAAACCATGCCCGCCCCAGGAGACTCACGAGATTTCCCTCCACCACCACCAAGTCCAAAGTCCCCTCAAAGTCTCGGTATTGCACTCGGAAAGTGCCGACTCCCCGGATGGGGACAGGGTTCTTTGAAAGTCCACCAAGCTTAGTGGCGAGGGACATAGAGGGGGTCCCCCTGACGGGCAAAGTCTTTTTAAAGTGTCCATGGAAATGATGGACGCCGCCGATCCCGAGTCCACCTCCATGCAGCAAGGGGACCCCTCGATCCGCACGGTTACTTGGATCTTCGGGGTGGAGGAGAGGTTGGGGTTGGGGAGGCGAAGTACCTGCAGCGGTTGGTCGGTGAGGTGGTTCAACTCAGCGACCTCTTCCGTCGTCTCGTAGGCGGTGGACAATGCGCGATGCGGTGGGGCCGACGATCTCGAATTCCGGGGGCCCTTGGATCGGCAGACCCGTGCGAGGTGTCCCTGCTTTCCGCACCCGTGACAGACAGCATCCCAGAACTTGCAGGATTTCCTTGCGTGGCCCTCCCCGCAGCTGGCACAGACGACCCGGTTGCCGGAAGGCTTGGCTGGCTCTCTGTTGGCCTGCTGGAACGGCGCCGGCCGGCGTTGTTGAGGTCTGAGGGCGAAGACCTCTTCCGTGTCCACATTCCCGGGGCTTGGACTCCTTCCGACCACATGGGCGGCCGCGGCCGGGCGTTCCCCTTCCGCGGCCTCGTGGGCTGTTGCGGCGTCTGGGGCCTCGTCCAAGGAGAGCTTCCGGTGCCCAACCAACTTGCGCCGCAGCTTGGAGTCCGCCAGGCCCCACACGAACTGCGTCAACAGGTTGTCCTCCACCTTCGGGAATCCGCAGTCCACCGCGAGCGCCCTTAGCGCGGCCAGGAAGGTGGCAATGGATTCCCCTTGGGCCTGGACTCGCCTCTGGAAATCCATCCTCTTGGCCAGGAAGGTCGGCCGGGGGCTGAAGTAAGCGTTGAGGACATCCAGGATCTCCCCAAACGAGCTCTCCAAGGCCGTGCGTGGCACCAAGAGGCTCTTGGCGAGGCGGACGGTTTGGGTGCCACAGGCGTTCAGCAGGATCGCTCGTTTCTGGTCGGGGTGGCGGATTTCGTTGAGCTCCAAATAGCTGATGAGCTGGTCGACCCAGGCGTCCCATGTTTCTGGCTGCGACTGATCGAAGTGCTCCAGTGTTACATGAGAAGCGGCCATGGTTCTGTCTGGTAAGGCGAGCGCCGGGGCGAGCGGTGCGATGCTGCTCTCGGGGTCAGCGATGCGATGCTCGGCGAGCGGTGCGGTGCTGCTCTCGGGGTCAGCGATGCGATGCTCGGCGGTGTCCTTTTCGTCGCTCATGGAGTCATGGAAGGCGTTGAAATCCCACCTTCGTCGCCACTGTAAAGTACTGGGTTTCGGGCCTCATGACTCGGACGACGACATAAGAGAAGATGCGTTTATTCGTACTTCACATAAGACAAGAACACACAGTAACGGCCGGAGGCCAACTATATACAGTTAGGGGGACGGCCCTATATTCCTATTGGCGGGTTTGAATCGCCCGCCAATGCTGCCATTGGTTCACTACTGGCGAGCTCAGGAACCTAGTCCCTATTGTTCTCAGAGGGCGAAGCTTGGCTGTATTTCGCCAGCTCTGCCTTCTGATCCCAGGACACAACAGGTAGAGCCTCTGCTTGGCATGCAGAAGGGTCCCAGGTTCAGTCCCCAGCATCTCCAGTTAAAAAGGACCAGGCAGGAGGTGATGGGAAAGACATCAGCCTGAGATCCTGGAGAGCTGTAAAGAGGGGCTGTGGCTCAGTGGAAGAGCATCTGCTTGGCATGCAGAAGGTCCCAGGTTCAGTCCCCAGCAGCTCCAGTTAAAAGACCAGGTGGTAGGTGATGTGGAAGACCTCTGCCTGAGACCCTGGAGAGCTGGACAGAGGGGCTGTGGCCCTGTGGTAGAGCCTCTACTTGGCATGCAGAAGGTCCCAGGTTCAGCCCCCGGCATTTCCAGTTAAAGGACCAGGGGGTAGGTGATGTTGAAGACCTCTGCCTGAGACCCTGGAGAGCTGCTAGCAGTCCAAGTCCACAATACTGACCACGGTCTGATTCTAAGACAGCTTCGTACGTGTACCACTGAACCATGGCACCTTCGAAAAGGAAAATGGTCAGTGAGGAAAGGGCAAAGTGGCGTCTTTTCTGCCAGGCCTCTCCTCAACAGAGCAAGAATAATAAAAAATGGGATGAAAAAATACATGTGAGAGAGCACCAGGTGTGTGACATAAAGACACGGGGTTGGAATTTCTCCCCTCCCTGCCAAATGCAAAATCAATAGCTGGTTATTGCCCCCAAGAAGCGGCCTGGGCTTGATTTATTGCCGAGGAGGGGGGAAATTGGTGGAGAGAACAGAAGAGGAGATGGCACCCAGGTGAGGCATTGTCCGTGCGTCCACGGAGGCCGGCGGACGGGAAACGACTCCCCCGCCTAGAAGACTGGAAACTTCAGCGGTAATTATCTGCTTCCTCTCCTCGTTCGTGTGCTAGCGAGGGAGAGGGTTCGGCCCTGAGGTGACGCCGTCATGACCAGCTGGAGTAACTCGCTCGTTTTCTCTTCGTCTTCTTTTTCTCTTTATACACACGCACATTCACACTCAAATAAGGTACGGAATTACGATGGCTGGTTGCTAAGTTTTGCCTCACAGGAACATAAGAACGTGGTGGAATGAGCTCCCGGAGGAGATCCGGGCCCTGCGGAATCTCTTACAGTTCCACCGGGCCTGCAAGACGGAGCTCTTCCACCAGGCTTTCAGCTAGGGTGCCGCCACATTGTAGAGCCCTGGCCCTTGGCTCAATTTTGCCTCACAGGGACATAAGAACATGGTGGAATGAGCTCCCAGAGGAGATCCGGGCCCTGCGGGATCTCTTACAGTTCTGCAGGGCCTGCAAGACGGAGCTCTTCCACCAGGCTTTCAGCTAGGGAGCCACCACATTGTAGAACCCTGGCCCTTGGCTCAATTTTGCCTCACAGGAACATAAGGACATGGTGGAATGAGCTCCCAGAGGAGATCTGGGCCCTGCAGGATCTCTTACAGTTCTGCAGGGCCTGCAAGACGGAGCTCTTCCGCCAGGCTTTCAGCTAGGGAGCCGCCACATTGTAGAGCCCTGGCCCTTGGTTTTTGACACCTAGCGTGGTTTTGACACCTAGCCGGGCCGCGGGAAGATCTGATCAGAAAGACATCTAAGTTTGAAGTGTACTCTGAAAGTACGCCATCCTGAATAACCAGCTAACCATCTTCAACACCTCATGGAATTGTATCAGTTATTATGGACAAACTGGAAAATCTACAGCAACTATTATGAAGAAGAAGAAGAAGAAGAAGAAGAAGAAGAAGAAGAAGAAGAAGAAGAAGAAGAAGAAGAAGAAGAAGAAGAAGAAGAAGAAGAAGGAAGAAGAAGAAGAAGAAGAAGAAGAAGGAAGAAGAAGAAGAAGAAGAGGAGTTTGGATTTATACCCCGCCCTTCACTGCCCAAAGGCATCTCAGAGCGGCTTACAAACTCCTTTCCCTTCCCCTCCCCACAACAGACACCCTGTGAGGTAGAAGAAGTAGAAGAGTTTGGATTTATACCCTGCCCTTCACTGCCCAAAGGCGTCTCAGAGCAGCTTACAAACTCCTTTCCTTCCCTCCCCACAACAGACACCCTGTGAGGTAGAAGAAGAAGAAGAAGAAGAGATTGGATTTATACCCCGCCCTTCACTGCCCAAAGGCGTCTCAGAGCGGCTTACAAACTCCTTTCCCTTCCCCTCCCCACAACAGACACCCTGTGAGGTAGAAGAAGAAGAAGAGATTGGATTTATACCCCGCCTTTCACTGCCCAAAGGCGTCTCAGAGCAGCTGACAAACTCCTTTCCCTTCCCCTCCCCACAATAGACACCCTGTGAGGTAGGTGGGGCTGAGAGAACTTCTGACAGAAACTGTCCTTGAGAGAACAGCTGTGCCAGAGCTCGTGACTGACCCAAGGTCACATCAGCAGGTGCAAGTGGAGGAGTGGGGAATCAAACCCGGGTCTCCCAGATAAGAGTCCACGCACTTAACCACGACACCAAACTGGCTCTCCTTATGGAACTGTTTTAGATGATTTTATGTTGATTTAACTGTTTTATGCATTGACTGTAAGCCGCCCCGAGGCACAAATGGGATTAAGAAATAAATAAATAAATAAATAATAGGAAGAGCCTTACTGGGTTGGACCTGGGGTTGTGAATGTTCTCTCCTAAGACCAGGAACAGGAGCAGGCAGATTGCAGCCGAGCTCCATTCCTGAGAACAACAGGGACTCGACTCCTGAGCTCGCCAAAAGGGAGCCAATGGGAGCATTGGCGGGAGATTCAAACCCACCAATAGGAATGCGGGGCGTCCCCCCATTACTGTATATAGTTGGCCTCCGGCCGTTACTGTTTGTCTGTGTTGTGTGAAGTACAAATAAACGTGTTTTCTCTTATGTCGTCGTCCGAGTCACGAGGCACAAAACCCAGTACTTTGCAGTGAACACACATGAAATTGCCAGTTTGGTGTAGTGGTTAAGTGCGCGGACTCTAATCTGGAAGAACCGGGTTTGATTCCCCACTCCTCCACTCGCAGCTGCTGGGGTGACCTTGGGTCAGTCCCAAGTTCTCTCGGCGCTGTTCTCTCACGAGCAGACCTCGAGAGAGCTCTCTCAGCCCCGCCTCCCTCACAGGCAGTGTTCCCTCTAAGCTGAGTTAGTGTGAGCTAGCTCACCGTTTTTTAGCTACTGGCTCACCCATTTTCTGTCTCAGCTCAGGAAAGGAGGGCTCCAGAGCAAACTAATTGATGCAGCGGCCAAATCGCTTGCTCACAACTTGAATGCCCGTAGCTCACAAAGTAGAATTTTTGCTCACAGCTTGGAAGGGAGCATTGCTCGCGGGGTGTCTGCTGCAGGGAGGGGAGGGGAAAGGAGATTGCAAGTCACTCTGGAACTACTTCGGGTAGTGAAGGGGGGTATAAATCCAAGCTGTTGTTGTTGTTGTTGTTATTATTATTATTATACTGAATTTGACTGTCAGCCTCAGTCCGTCAAGTTCAGTATCATCTGCTCTGAGTGGCAGGCGCTCTCCAGGGTCTCAGGCAGAGGTCCTTCACATCACCGGCTGCCTGGTCTTCTGATTGGAACATGCCAGGGATTGAACCGGGGACCTTCTGCATGCCACACATGAAGCTGCCCTTATACCAAATCAGACCTTTGCTCCATCAAAGTCAGTATCGCCTACTCAGATTTTAGCATTGGAAAAAGTGCAGAGAAGGGCAACTAGAATGATCAAAGGGTTGGAACACCTTCCCTATGAAGAAAGGTTAAAAGGCTTGGGGCTCTTCAGCTTGGAGCAACGACAGCTGAGGGGTGACACGATCGAGGTTTATAAGATTATGAATGGGATTGAGCAGGTGGAGAAAGAGGTACTTTTCTCCCTTTCTCACAATACAAGAACTCGTGGGCACTCCATGAAATTGCTGAGCAGTCGGGTTAGAACCGATAAAAGGAAGTCCTTCTTCACCCAAAGAGTGATTAACAGATGGAATTCACTGCCACAGGAGGTGGTGGCAGCTGCAAGCATGGACAGTTTCAAGAGGGAATTAGATAAACATCTGGAGCAGAAGTCCATCAGTAGCTATTAGCCACAGGGTATAGATGGGAACTCTCAGTCTGGGGCAGGTGATGCACTCTATTCTTGGTGCTGGGGGGGGCAGCAGTGGGAGGGCTTCTAGTGTCCTGGCCCCACTGCTGGACCTCCTGATGGCAACTGGTATATTTTGGCCGCTGTGTGACAGAGTGTTGGACTAGATGGGCCATTGGCCTGATTCAACATTGGCTTCTCTTATGTTCTTATGTTCTTATGTTCAGACCGGCAGCGGCTCTCCAGGGTCTCAGGTAGGGAAAGGTCTTTGAAATCACCTACTACTTGGCCCCGTTAACTGGAGATCCCAGCAATCAATGCTCCCTCTAAGCTGTGAAGTCTTGATGGGAGCCAAAATTCCGCTTTGCGAGCTACTGGCGTTAAAGTGGTGAGCGAGCGATTTGGCCGCTGCATCAATTCGTTTGCTCTGGAGCCATTCCTTCCGGAGCGAAGACGAAAATGTGTGAGCCGGAGGCTAAGGAACTGTGAGCTGGCTCACACTAACTCAGCTTAGAGGGAACACTGCCAGCGATTGAACCTGGGGCTGTCTGCATGCCAAGCAGATGCTCTGCCACCAAGCCATCAGACACCAGTCTCTTGCATCTGACGAAGAGAACGGTGTTTCTCGGAAGCTTATACTACTGTTATGTCCGCTGACCGCCACTAGGCGCCAGCAAGGAACCTCCGAGCTTAACTCCCTAGGAATAATAGGGACTAGGCTCCTGGACTTTACTTTGGGGAACCAATAGAGACTTTGGCGGGAGGTTTAAACCTACCAATAGGATCTGGGGGTGTCCCCAGCAGCGTTCCCTCTAAGCCGAGGTAGCATGAGTTAGCTCACAGTTTTTAGCCTCCGGCTCACACATTTCTGTCTTCGCTCAGGAAGGAGGGCTCCAGGGCAAACTAATTTTATGCAGCAGCCAAATCGCTCGCTCACCGCTTCGATCCCAGGAGCTCACAAAGTAGAATTTTTGCTCACAGGACTTCACAGTTTAGAGGGAACATTGGTCCCCGGGTACTGTATATAGTTGGCCACCCGGCTGGTATTCTGTGTTCTGATTGTGCACCAGTAAACCACGCTGATCACTACAACTGTGTCTACAAGCACTCGTGGGCACTCCATGAAATTGCTGAGCAGTCGGGTTAGAACAGATAAAAGGAAATACTTCTTCACCCAAAGAGTGATTAACATATGGAATTCACTGCCACAGGAGGTGGTGGCAGCTGCAAGCACGGACAGTTTCAAGAGGGAATTAGATAAACATATGGAGCAGAAGTCCATCAGTGGCTATTAGCCACAGGGTATAGATGGGAACTCTCAGTCTGGGGCAGGTGATGCACTCTATTCTTGGTGCTGGAGGGGGCAGCAGTAGGAGGGCTTCTGGTGTCCTGGCCCCACTGCTGGACCTCCTGATGGCACCTGGTATATTTTGGGCGCTGTGTGACAGAGTGTTGGACTAGATGGGCCATTGGCCTGATTCAACATTGGCTTCTCTTATGTTCTTATGTGGTTTCTCTTTTTTATTATTATTATTTTTATTATAGTTTTTATAACATACTTACCCAAAACGTACGTACGAAAGTAAAACAACAACAACATGTGGGAAGCCAACAGCGTCTAACCCACTAACCCACTACGCAATAGCTACAATAAAGTTTGTTTGCCTTAAAGGTGCTACTGGGCTTTTTACTATCTGGCAGCAACAGAATAACACGGCCAAACTCCTCTGGATCTTTTTGTCTTGGGGAACTGATCTCCCTTGCCAGTGGATTAGCTGCAATCCCAGGATATCTCCGGGCCCCACATGGAGGTTGGCAACCCACCCATCGGGTACCGGGTGTAAGGGTTTTTCAAAAAGGCGATATGAGCTCGGAAGCCAGAGGCCAGGACGCCCCGCTGCCGTGTACCATATTAGCTTAATGGGGCATCGAGAGAGCTTTTTCTCAGCTACCATTTCTGCCTGGAAACATCGATGTGGACATTCGGGGGGGGGGGGAGGAAATGCATTCCAGCAGGTAGCTGCTTGTTTCCACATTACAGGTTCTCAAGACACCCTTCCCCTTGGTGCAAAACACACACACCCTCCAGGAACACCGAATCTGGCTCAGTCGGCATGTCAGCAATTAGCGACCCGACTGTCCCATCTGTCCGGCCTCCTTGACGGACGCCGGAGCAGAAGTGTTTGCTTCCAAGTGCGGCCGCAAAATGTAAAAACAAGCAGATCTGAGATCAGTCAATAATTACTTTAGAGAGGACCCGGCCTGCTGGTGGGGCCATAAAGATGAATCTCATCAAGCCGGTGGCGGCTTTTGCGGACGAAGCCCGGCTCTCGCCGCCGGCCGTAATGGCCTCATTATTCCGATATCATTACTGGGCATCCTCTCCAAAGTTCATGCTAATGGGCCAGCAACTGCTAATGAGCGCAGGGATTGTGAGTCACGCGCGGTTTCCTTTATTTAGCACGGCCGGGACCACATTGGCTTCTTTAAAAATCTATTTGGGAAGGGGGGAAAGTCTGTGCTGATATAAATATAGAATCTGGGTTTTTAACTGGGGAGCAAAATTTTGCTGAAGGCTTTCACGGGCAGAGTTAATTCATTGTTGTGGATTTCCTGGGCTGTGTGGCCGTGATCTTGGCATTGTAGGGCCTGATGTTTCGCCATCAGCTGTGACTGGCATCCTCAGAGGTGTAACACAGAAAGACGGAGTACTCTCTGTGTCAAGGTGAGAAGGAAAATGGCAGGCAGGTGATTTATATCTACTCAGGAAGGTGGGGTAGGGCTGAGTCATTATCTTGTAGGAGTTTCCCAGGCTATGAATATGCTAATGGAGGAACTTTCCTGAGGAGGTTCTTTTGCATATGGATTGAGCAAGGAAACCTTTACCTTACCTACAGATAGGAAGTCTTGGTCTGGGGCAATTGATACTCTGTATTCTTGGTACTTTGGGGGGCAACACTGGGAGGCCTTCTAGTGTCCTGGCCCCACTGGTGGACCCCCTGATGGCCCCTGGTATTCTTGGCCACTGTGGGACACAGAGTGTTGGACTGGATGGGCTATTGGCCTGATCCAACATTGGCTTCTCTTATGTTCTCATGTTCTCATGAGTTCTCACTTGCACCCAATCCAGTGATGCGCAGAAAAAGCAGGTGCTTCTCAGAAAGGGAGGAGGAGGAGAAGGTGGAGAAGGAGAAGAAGGAAAAGGAGAAGAGGAGGAGGAGAAGGTGGAGAAGGAGAAGAAGGAAAAGGAGAAGAGGAGGAGGAGAAGAAGGGGGAGGAAGAGAAGGAGGAGATTGGATTTGTACCCCACCCCTCACTACCCGAAGGAGTCTCAGAGGGGCTTACAATCACCTTCCCTTCTTCTCCCCACAACAGACAGTGAGGTGGGCGGGGCTGAGAGAGCTCTGAGAGAACTGGGACTGGCCCGAGGTCACCCAGCTGGCTCCATGTGAAGGACAAGGAGGGAATCCAACCCGGTTCTCCAGGTTCGAATCCGCTGCTCTCCACCACTCCACCACACTGGGAAGGCGTTTCACGACCAAAGTGTGCAAATGATGTCACAGTTCACTTTTTCAGATACAGACAATAGTGACTCACGGAAGCCCCTATCCTGCCACAAATTTTCCTCGTCTTGAAAGGTGCTCCTGGACTCTTGCTCTTCTCTCCTGCCACACCAGTGCCACACCAGCGACCCACCTCGATCTAACTCCACAGAACATCTGCCTTCTCCAAACTGATGACCTTCCAGAGATTAATTAAAATAATTAGGCAACTGTACTTGTCGGATAAGGCAGGGACATCAGGGGAAGGCCTCGGCCTCTGTGTCCTGTTGTTCGCTCTCCAGAGGAACCGCTTGGCCTCTGTGTGAGACAGGAGGCTGGACTAGAGGGACCACTGAACTGATCCAGCAGGGCTCTTCTGAAGTCCTTATGAAGGCCTCGGCCTCCCTGCCCTGTTGTTGGCCCTCCAGAGGAACTGGTTGGCCACTGTGTGAGACAGGATGCTGGACTATATGGGCCACTGGTCTGATCCAGCAGGGCTCTTCTGAGGTCCTTATGAAGGCCTCGGCCTTTCTGCCCTGTTGTTGGCTGTCCAGAGGAACTGGCTGGCCACTGTGTGAGGCAGGATGCTGGACTAGATGGGCCACTGGTCTGATCCAGCAGGGCACTTCTGAGGTCCTTATGAAGGCCTCAGCCTTTCTGCCCTGTTGTTGGCTGTCCAGAGGAACTGGCTGGCCACTGTGTGAGGCAGGATGCTGGACTAGATGGGCCACTGGTCTGAGTCCAGCAGGGCTCTTCTGAGGTCCTTATGAAGGCCTCGGCCTCTCTGCCCTGTTGTTGGCTGTCCAGAGGAACTGGCTGGCCACTGTGTGAGGCAGGATGCTGGACTAGAGGGACCACTGAACTGATCCAGCAGGGCTCTTCTGAGGTCCTTATGAAGGCCTCGGCCTCCCTGCCCTGTTGTTGGCCCTCCAGAGGAACTGGTGGGCCACTGTGTGAGACAGGATGCTGGACTAGATGGACCCTCACTGGTCTGATCCAGCAGGGCTCTTCTGAGGTCCTTATGAAGGCCTCGGCCTCTCTGCCCTGTTGTTGGCTGACCAGAGGAACTGGTTGGCCACTGTGTGAGACAGGATACTGGACTGGATGGACCCTCACTGGCCTGATCCAGCAGGGCTCTTCTGAGGTCCTTATGAAGGCCTTGGCCTCCCTGCCCTGTTGTTGGCCATCCAGAGGAACTGGTTGACCACTGTGTGAGACAGGATGCTGGACTAAATGGGCCACTGGTCTGATCCAGCAGGGCTCTTTTGAGGTCCTTATGAAGGCCTCGGCCTCTCTGCCCTGTTGTTGGCTGTCCAGGGGAACTGGCTGGCTAATGTGTGAGACAGGATGCTGGACTAGATGGGCCACTGGTCTGATCCAGCAGGGCTCTTCTGAGGTCCTTATGAAGGCCTCGGCCTCTCTGCCCTGTTGTTGGCTGTCCAGAGGAACTGGCTGGCCACTGTGTGAGGCAGGATGCTGGACTAGAGGGACCACTGAACTGATCCAGCACTGGCCTGATCCTTATCAGCGAAAGGCCTTGGCCTCTGTGTCCTGTTGTTTGTCCTCCAGAGGAAATGGTTGGCCACTGTGTGAGATAGGATGCTGGATCAGATGGACCCTCAGTGGTATGATCAGGCCTGTAGCTACAGTGGGACATCTCAGGGCTAGGCCCTTTGACTTGTTGGCAAGGCCCCACAGCTTCCCACCCAGCCCAGGGCCCCTGAGTGGCAGCAGGTATAGGGAAGGAGCCAGGTATTCATTTAATTTAATCCAGTACCCCCTAAGAAATTTAAATGCCCCTCAACTTAAAAAATTCTAGCTATGGGCCTGGGTCTGATCCAGGAGGGTTCTTCTTATGAAGGCCTCGGCCTCTATACTGTGTTGTTGGCCCTCCAGAGGAACTGGTTGGCCACCCTGTGAGACAGGATGCTAGACTGAATGGACCACTGGTATGATCTAGCAGGGCTCTTCTGATGTTCTTATGAAGGCCTCAGTCTCTATGCCCTGTTTGTGAGTCCTTCAGAGGAACTGGTTGGCCACCCTGTGAGACAGGATGCTGGACTGGATGGACCACTGGTCTGATCCAGCAGGACTCTTCTGATGTTCTTATGAAGGCCTCAGCCTCTCCGCCCTGTTGTTGGTCTTGCAGAGGAACTGGCTGGCCAATGTGTGAGACGGGATGCTGGACTCGATGAACTACTGGCCTGACCCAGCAGGGCTCTTCTGATGTTCTTATGAAGGCCTCAGTCTCTATGCCCTGTTTCTGAGTCCTTCAGAGGAACTGGTTGGCCACCCTGTGAGACAGGATGCTGGACTGGAGGGACCACTGGCCTGATCCAGCAGGACTCTTCTGATGTTCTTATGAAGGCCTCAGCCTCTCCGCCCTGTTGTTGGTCTTGCAGAGGAACTGGCTGGCCAATGTGTGAGACGGGATGCTGGACTCGATGAACTACTGGCCTGACCCAGCAGGGCTCTTCTGATGTTCTTATGAAGGCCTTGGCCTCTGTGCCCTGTTGTTGGCCCTCCAGAGGAACTGGTTGGCCACTGTGTGAGACAGGATGCTGGACTAGATGGACCCTCATTGGTCTGATCCAACAGGGCTCTTCTGATGTTCTTGTGGAGGCCTCGGCCTCTCTGCCCTGTTTGTGGATCCTTCAGAGGAACTTGTTGGCCATTGTGTGGGACAGGATGCTGGACTGGATGGACCACTGGTCTGATCCAGCAGGGCTCTCCTGATGCTGACATCAGCCGGCTTGGGGGATTCTGAAGGATGAAACGGGACCTTCCAATCCGGTGCCTATTTTCCCCCTGAGACCCAAACGAGCCTGGGTGGGTGTTTTTGCTTCGTGGGGGGCAACCTCACACCAACAGGTCTAGCAGGTTGAGGAGGGGGCCGCTCTGCCAGAGCCGGCACAGAATGCGTCGCTCTTAAGCACGTGGTGAAAGGAAAGCGTCAGAACACAGCTGTCTGCGTGGGAGGCTGCCGCCTGGCAGGAAAGTATCTCATCAGCAAGATGCGGCTGCAGGACTCCTTGGTATGTGGGGCAGGGGAAACGGATAGACTTCTCACATACAAATTCCTCTGAGCCTGTATTAGCCGGCCGGCCTCCAGGGGGCAAATTTCAACTCTGGAGAAAGCGCCCCTAGCTTTGCAGAGGAAACACGATCACTGGAAGTTTGACCAGCTCACCTTAGGTTGCCGGCTCTGGGTTGGGGAACACCTGGAGACGTTGGGGGCGGAGGCTGGGGAGGGCGAGGTTAAGAGAGGGGCCTCGGCTGGGTACAGCGCCCTAGAGGCCGCCCTCCAAAGCAGCCATTTTCTCCAAACTGCACCAGTTGGGGTGTAGTGGTTAAGTGCACGGACTCTAATCTGGGAGAACCGGGTTTGATTCCCCACTCCTCCACTTGCAGCTGCTGGTGTGACCTTGGGTCAGTCACAAGTTCTCTCAGAGCTGTTCTCTCAGGAGCAGTTCTTGAAAGAGCTCTCTCAGCCCCACCTGCCTCACAAGGTGTCTGTTGTGGGGAAGTGGAGGGAAAGGAGATTGTAAGCAGCTCTGAGACTCCTTTGGGTGGTGAAAGGAGAAGTATAAATCCAATCCCCCCCCTCTTCTTCTTCTGTTGCCTGTCAACACCCATTAAGAGAGAGAGCAGATGGGAGCAGGTGTAGTGGTTAAATGTGTGGACTCTAATCTGGGACTGGGAGAACCCGGTTTGATTCCCCACGCCTCCACTTGCACCTGGCTGGGTGACCTCGGGCAAGCCATAGTTCTGTCAGAGCTGTTCTCTCAAGGGCAGTTCTCTCAGAGCTCTCTCAGCCCTTAGAGTCCACGCACTGAACCACTACACCAAACTGGCAAGGTGATGAAGGCTGCAGTCCCCATAAAGGAGGACGAGAAGGGTCTGTTTCTCTTTTTTTAGTTTGATTTCCCGTTCCTGAGGGTTTCTTTCATTTGTTCTCTTCCTCCCCTGGAAGCTAGACAATAGGCATTTTCCTCCAGAAAGATCTGAGAGAGACAGCCATGGTCTCTCCCGTTCCTTTGACACCGCAACGATCACCCCATAACAGCCTATCAGTTTGAAGGGAAGGCACTCCAGAATCCCATTAACGGGAGCTCTTTGAGATGCTCTTCTGTATCATTATTTTTTTTAACCACCACGACTGAAGGAGATGAGGGACGAGAGAGAGAGAGAGGAATTCTATCGGGTGCAGCTACAGGCTTTGTTCTGGTGTCAACACTTCCCAAACTTGCAGCCGAGGAGGAAAAGTAAGTTCCTTTTGGCCCCCCAGGCACTGTTGAGAACTCTGTGAATAAATCACAGTGTCCAACTTTTCTTGAGCTGAACTGCTAAGGGATGCCGAGGACCAGCGATACCATGAAAGACAGATTTAGGAACTGCGGGGGGAATACTCCTGTTTCTGTCTTCTTTCCTTGTTTTTAAAATGAAGGTTAGTGTTATCGTGATCACGTGACACTATGCATATGGCAAACGGCCTCAGAGTAGGGTTGCCAACTCTGGATCGGGGAATTTTTTAAATTTCCTGGGGGAGGCGCTAGGTTTGGGGAGGGGAGGGCCTGCGGCATGGTACAGCACCATAAGAGGACATAAGAACATAAGAGAAGCCAATGTTGGATCAGGCCAATGGCCCATCCAGTCCAACATTCTGTGTCACAAAGGGGCCAAAAATACCAGGTGCCCTCAGGAGGTCCAGCAGTGGGGCCAGGACACTAGAAGAAGAAGAAGAAGGGGAAGGGGAAGAAGGGAAGAAGGGGAAGAAGGAGAAGGAGAAGGAGAAGGAGAAGGAGAAGGAGAAGAAGAAGAAGAAGAAGAAGAAGAAGAAGAAGAAGAAGAAGAAGAAGAAGAAGAAGAAGAAGAAGAAGAAGAAGAGGGAGATTGGATTTATACCCCACCCTTCACTGCCCAAAGGTGTATCAGAGCGGCTTACAAACTCCTTTCCCTTCCCCTCCCCACAACAGACACCCTGTGAGGTAGGTGGGGCTGAGAGAACTCTAACACAAACTGCTCTTTCAGGAACAGCTGTGCCAGAGCTTGGGACTGACCCAAGGTCACATCAGCAGGTGCAAGTGGAGGAGTGGGGAATCAAACCCAGTTCTCCCAGATTAGAGTCCGCGCACTTAACCACTACACCAAACTGGCTCACTAGAAGCTCCTCCAACTGTTGATCCCCCTGCAAGCACCAAGAATACAGAGCATCACCTGCTCCAGACAGAGAGTTTCTATCTATACCTTAAGGAATTAAGAACTTAAGAGAGGCCAGTGTTGGATCAGGCCAATGGCCCATCCAGTCCAACACTCTGGATCACACAGTGGCCAGAAATACCAGGTGCCATCAGGAGGTCCAGCAGTGGGGCCAGGACACTAGAAGCCCTCCCATTGTTGCCCGCCCCCACAAGCACCAAGGATACAGAGTCTCACTTGCCCCAGAGTCCCTATCTATACCCTGTGGCTAATAGCCACTGATGGACTTCTGCTCCAGATGTTTATCTAATTCCCTCTTGAAACTGTCCATGCTTGCAGCTGCCACCCCCTCCTGTGGCAGTGAATTCCACGTGTTCATCACTCTCTGGGTGAAGAAGGACTTCCTTTTATCCGTTCTAACCCGACTGCTCAGCAATTTCATGGAGTGCCCACGAGTTCTTGTATTGTGAGAAAGGGAGAAAAGTACTTCTTTCTCACCCTGCTCAATCCCATGTCTTCCTCAATCCTATGTCTTCCTCCAGGGCATTTATAAAAACATTGAACAACACCGGGCCCAGGACCGAGCCCTGTGGCACCCCACTCGAGACTTCCCTCCATGTAGGCGCAGAGCCATTTACGAGCACTCGTTGGGTACGGTTTCTCAACCAACCATGGATCCATCCAACGGTTTTACCATCCAGCCCACACTTAACCAGCTTGGGATTGAGCAGGTTGAAAAAGAAGTACTTTTCTCCCTTTCTCACAATACAAGAACTCGTGGGCACTCCATTTAATTGCTGAGCAGTCGGGTTAGAACAGAAAAAAGGAAGTCCTTCTTCACCCAAAGAGTGATTAACATATGGAACTCACTGCCACAGGAGGTGGTGGCAGCTGCAAGCATGGACAGTTTCAAGAGGGAATTAGATAAGCATATGGAGCAGAAGTCCATCAGTGGCTATTAGCCACAGGGTATAGATGGGAACTCTCAGTCTGGGGCAGGTGATGCACTCTATTCTTGGCGCTGAAGGGGTCAGCAGTGGGAGGGCTTCTGGTGTCCTGGCCCCACTGCTGGACCTCCTGATGGCACCTAGTATATTTTGGCCGCTGTGTGACAGAGTGTTGGACTAGATGGGCCATTGGCCTGATTCAACATTGGCTTCTCTTATGTTCTTATGTTCTTATGTTCTAGATAAACGATATCCACAGCATTGCCAGAGTCGACCATTTTAGTAACTCTGTCAAAAAAGGAGATAAGGTTGGTCTGGCATGACTTATTCTTGATAAGCCCACACTGGCTACTACCAGTTAATTCATTCTGTTCAATGTGCTCACAGACAAAGCGTTTGATAACCTGCTCTAGAATTTTCCCAGGTATTGATGTCAAGCTGACAGGCCTGCAATTTCCCAGGTACTTGACTCTCTTAACACTGCAACTCGGGTTGCTACAACCTCCAGGAGGGGCCTGGGGATTTCCTGGAATTACAACTGATCTCCGGACCACAGAGATTAGTTCCTCTGCAGAAAATGGCTGCTTTGGAGGGTGGGTTCTGTTGGAGTAACTCAGCACGCCTGGACATTGGGGGACACTACATCACTCTAAGGCTGTGGTCATGCGGCAAGCGTACCACGACTTGTTCCCGCTGTAGATTTGATCGGGGATATCTTTAAGCGGGTTCAGATGACCACACATCCCTCACCCAACCGCTTGCATTGCATGATGCTCCGTATGCTTATCCAATTCCCTCTCGAAGCCGTCCATGCTTGTAGCCGCCGCCACCTCCTGTGGCAGTGAATTCCACGTGTTCATCACTCTTTGGGTGAAGAAGGACTTCCTTTTATCCATTCTCTAACCCGACCGCTCAGCAATTTCATGGAGTGCCCACAAGGAGTTCTTGTCTTGTGAAAAAGGGAGAAAAGAACCTCTTTCTCAACTTGCTCAATCCCATGCATAATCTTGTGAACATCGATCATGTCACCCCTCAGCTGTCGTTTCTCCAAGCTAAAGAGCCCCAAGCGCCTCAACCTTTCTCCTCCTCTGTACTCTTCCTGGCTCTGCAGTGCCCTTTTTGGGAGACAGTGACCAGAACTGTGCACAGTCTTCCAGATGAGGCTGCACCATAGATCTTTGCTGGACTTCCATCTACCAGCTCTCTTTTGACCATCTTGGGGCATTTGGTTGGACTGTGCTGGACGTGCTGAAATGGTGGTTTTGGCCGGGGATGCAGTACTTGTCTTCCTATGTGACATCTGTTCTTAAGCACGATGCCGTTAAATGAGTGATGTTGCAGATACATGTCTCACGCTGGTGTTCGGAGCTGGGCAACAACCGGTCCGAGCCATTCTTCAGCCAGGCCTGTGTGGTCTCCCAGTGGGCAGGGACATTATGTTATCCTTTGATGCTGTCCTCTTCGAATGGAAACATGAGTGCTGCGTCATCAAAAGCTGGAGGGTGAGCGTGTCAATAATTAAATACAAAAGTATTTAATTGAATGACAAACAGTCCTGTTTGAACACAGGGTGTTCAAATGCTCCGCGTTCCTCCAGGTTCCAATTAATGCCGTTAAACGCGTGAGGCATTCTCGGTTACCGGAGAGAAGGCGGGTCTTCTCACCTGATGCCTTGGCAGAGGCTGCTGCGGTAGATGAACTGATTAAAGATGAACACAACCAGGCTGTGTTTGGTGTGGTGGTTAAGTGTGTGGACTCTTATCTGGGAGAACCGGGTTTGATTCCCCACTCCTCTAATTGCACCTGCCGGTGTGACCTTGGGTCAGTCACAAGCTCTGGCACAGCTGTTCTCTCAAGGACAGTTTCTGTCAGAAGTTGTCTCAGCCCCACCTACCTCACAGGGTGTCTGTTGTGGGGAGAGGAAGGGAAAGGAGTTTGTCAGCCGCTCTGAGACTCCAAGTGAAGGGCAGGGTATAAATCCAAACTCTTCTTCTTCTTCTTCTTCTACCTCACAGGATGTCTGTTGTGGGGAGGGGAAGGGAAAGGAGTTTGTCAGCCGCTCTGAGACGCCTTTGGGTAGTGAAGGGCGGGGTATAAATCCAATTTCCTCCTCCTCCTCCTCCTCCTCCTCCTCCTCCTCCTCCTCCTCCTCCTCCTCCTCCTCCTCCTTCTTCTTCTTCTTCTTCTTCTTCTTCTTCTTCTTCTTCTTCTTCTTCTTCTTCTTCTTCTTCTTCTTCTTCTTCTTCTTCTCTGACTAATTAAAAATGGTGTATGCAGTTTGCAGATGACACCAAATTGGGAGGAGTGGCGAACACACCAGAAGATAGATATCTGAACACACTGGAAAAGTGGGCAGGTGTGAACAAGGTTCAATTTAACATGGATAAATGCTGTGTTCTACGTCTGGGTAACAAAAATGAGGAACACGCATACTGGATGGGGGATGCACTGCTGGGCAGCAGTGTGTGTGAACACGATCTTGGGGTAAGGGTAGACCATGAGTTAAATATGAGCAGCCAGTGTGATGCCGCGGCAAAAAAGGCTAAGGTGATCTTGGGGGTGTATCAACAGAGGCGTGACATCCAGATTGCAAGGTGTCCTAGTCCTGCTGTACACTGCATTGGTCAAGCCACACCTGGATTATTGTGTGCAGTTCTGGAGGCCTCACTGCAAAAAGGATGTGGACGGAACGGAGCGGCTGCAGAAGAGAGCGAGGAGGACGATCGGGGGGCCTGGAGACCAAGAAACCTTCTGAGGAAAGGCTGAGGGACTTCTTGGGAATGTCCAGTCTGGAGAAGAGGAGGTGGAGGGAGGGAAGGATGGCTCTCTTGAAGTCTTTGAAGGGCTGTGTCACTTGGAGGAGGGCAGGGAGCTGTTCCTCTTGGCAGCAGAGGAGAGGACTCGCCAGAATGGGTTTAAATTAAGGGTGGGAAGTTACCGGCTGGATATTGGAGAAAACTTTTTTACAGTCAGAGTTGTGCAGCAGTGAGAATCGGCTGCCTAGGGAGACGGCGAGCTCCCCCTTGTCAGGGATGCCTGCATGGCCCCTCCCAACTCTGTGATTCTACGATTTTACAAGTGGACTATTGATCTGATCCAGCAGGGCTTATGTTCTTAAGCGGAGGCAGAAAGGGAAGAGGGAGGAAAGCCAGAGAACACTTTCCCTGTGAAGAAAGGTTGAAGCGCTTGGGGCACTTTAGCTTGGAGCAACGACAGCTGAGGGGTGACATGATCAAGGTTTATAAGATTAGGCAGGGGATCGAGCAGGTAGAGAAAGGGGTACTTTTCTCCCTTTCTCACAGTGCAAGAACTTGTGGGCACTCGATGAAATTGCTGAGCAGTCAGGTTAGAATGGCTAAAAGGAATTCACGGCCACAGGAGGTGGTGGCAGCTACAAGCATGGACAGTTTCAAGGGGGAATTAGATAAACATATGGAGCAGAAGTCCATCAGTGGCTATTAGCCACAGGGTATAGATGGGAACTCTCAGTCTGGGGCAGGTGATGCACTCTATTCTTGGTGCTGGAGGGGGCAGCAGTGGGAGGGCTTCTAGTGTCCTGGCCCCACTGCTGGACCTCCTGATGGCACCTGGTATAGTTTGGCCGCTGTGTGACAGAGTTAGACTAGATGGGCCATTGGCCTGATTCAACACTGGCTTCTCTTATGTTCTTATGTTCTTATGTTCATAGAGGGGATGCTTATCAAATTTGCAGATGACACGAAGCTGGGTGGGATTGCTAATTCTGAAGAAGACAAGAGTCAGGATTCAAAATGAACTAGATAGGCTGAAACAGTGGGCTGAGACAAATAAAATGAATTTCAATAGAGATTAGTACAAAGTTCTAAACTTAGGTACAAAAAAATCAAAGGCACAGATATAGAATGGGAAGGACTTGGCTTGACAGCAGCACATGTGAAAGGGGTCTGGGTGTTCTAGTTGATCACAAGCTAAACATGAGCCTGCAGTGCAATGTGACTGCGAAGAAAGCTAATGCAATCTTAGGATGCATTAACAGAAGCATTGTGTCCAGATCACGGGAGGTGGTTGTTCCGCTCTATTCTGCTATGGTCAGGCCTCAACTGGAGTACTGTGTTCAGTTTCGGGCAACAAATTTTAGGAAAGATGCTGACAAGCTCGAGTGTGTCCAGAAGAGGGCAACCAGGATGGTGAGACGGTTGGAATCCAAGTCTTACATGGAAAGGCTGAAAGAGTTGGGTATGTTTAGCCTGGGAAAGAGAAGGCTTAGAGGGGACATGATGGCAGTCTTCAAGTATTTGAAGGGCCGTCATGTAAAAGATGGAGCAGATCTATTCTCTCTTGCTCCGGATTGCAAGACTATTTCTAATGGGTGGAAATTACAAGGGAGTTGTACCGGCTAGATATCAGGAGAAACTTCCTGACTGTACGAGTGGTTGAGCAGTGGAACAATCTGCCTCAGGAGGTGGTGGATGCTCCTTCCCTGGACGTTTTCAAGCGGAGGCTGGATGACCATCTTTTGGGTATGTTGTAGGTATGTAGGGCTCTCTTTCGGCTGTGCTCCTGCAGAGTGCAGGCGGTTGGACTAGATGACCTGCAAGGTCCCTTCGAACTCTAACATTCTATGATTCTAAGTTACAAATGAATATACACTGTAAGAGGTTGGCATCCCTAAATCCCGAATGGCACCTGGAGGTTGGCATTTCTAAACTCCTGAAGACCTGGGCAAAGGGAATGTCAGGATTCTAGATACCTACTTCCTGGGCCTGTTCTCGATTGCACATCGCTCAGAACAAAGTCCATTAAAGTCCATGTATTCCTTGTTTTTTAAGAAATAATAAAAAAAAGACTATTGACAACCTTCCCCAGCTGACGGCAAAGAGGCTGCCTCGAACAATTGGTCTCAAGGACCTTGCTAGTGCCTCACCATCGTGTTCCCGCTTCTGATAAAGTGCCGGAAGTGGAAAACTTTGGAGTTACAAAAGGCTACAGAAAGGCCAATTAGGAGGACCGAACGGCAGCCCATTTAAGGCCAAAGTGTTTGGAAGCCGTCCAGCCAGCTGCCTCGGATTGAAAAGCTTTCTAGCTGCGCTCGCTTCATTTTCACGATTCCGCTTTTAATGCCGTTGCAAAAGGACCTGATTAACATTGATATGTTTCGATGGGAACTTTTCTCAGTCCTCCTACACTCCCCAAACAACACTTTAGTAGCCTGGTACTAGGGTTAAATAGACCCTAAAGCAGGTTAATGGAGCTGCGGTGGCTCAAGTGGTTAAGACGCTGAACTGCAGGCTGTGGAAGGTCAGTAGTTCAGCAGTTCAAGACCCGGGGTCCGCACGATGGGGTGAGCTCCCGTCTCTAGTTCCAGCTCCTACCAACCTAGCAGTTCGAAAGCAAGAAATTGCAAGTAGATAAATAGATACCACTTCGGTGGGAAGGTAACAGCGTTCCGTGCGCCTTGGTGTTTAGTCATGCCGGCCACATGACCACGGAAATGTCTTTGGACAGCGCTGGCTCTTCGGCTTGGAAACGGAGATGAGCACCGCAACCCTAGAGTCGGATTCGACTGGCTTTCGAGCAAGGGAACCTTTACCTTTGCTAAAGCAGGTTATGGTGGGGGAGATGGAGTCAATGGTACACATTTCATGTACAAATGTATATATGGTGCAGGATGAAGGCTGGCTCTTTATACTCTGCTCAACAGCCAAAGTCCTGGCTGACCTGCGAGATATGGATTTAACACAGGAAGTCAAAAGAATTGACCCTCTCTTCTCCAGTGGAGATAACAGCTGCAAACCTCCAGACAGGTGCTGGAATTCTTCCAGAATTACAGCTGGTCATAAGAACATCAGAAGAACCCAGCTGGATCAGAACAGTGGTCCATCTAACCCAGCATCCTGTCTCAACCAGCAGCCAACCAGTTCCTCTGGAAAGCCAGCAATAGGCCGGGGAGGCTGAGGCCTTCATCAGAATTTAAGAAGAGCCCTACTGGATCAGACTAGTGGTCCATCTAGTCCAGCAAGCTGTCTCACACAGTGGCCAACCACTTACTCTGGAGGGCTAACAACAGGGCAGTGAGGCCGAGGCCTTCACAAGAACTTCAGAAGAGCCCTACTGGATCAGACCAGTGGTCCATCTAGTCCAGCATCCTGTCTCACACAGTGGCTAACCAGTTCCTCTGGAGGGCCAACAACAGGGCACAGAGGCTGTGGCCTTCATAAGTACATCAGAAGAGCCCTGCTAGGTCAAACCAGGGGTCCATCTAGTCCAGCATCCTGTCTCACAGAGTGGCCAACCAGTTCCTCTGGAGGGCCAACAACAGGGCAGCGAGGCCGAGGCCTTCACAAGAACTTCAGAAGAGCCCTACTGGATCAGACCAGTGGTCCATCTAGTCCAGCATCCTGTCTCACACAGTGGCTAACCAGTTCCTCTGGAGGGCCAACAACAGGGCACAGAGGCTGCGGCCTTCATAAGTACATCAGAAGAGCCCTGCTAGGTCAAACCAGGGGTCCATCTAGTCCAGCATCCTGTCTCACACAGGGGCCAACCAGTTCCTCTGGGGGGCCAACAACAGGGCAGAGAGGCTGAGGCCATCATAAGAACATCAGAAGAGTCCTGCTGGGTCAGATCAGTGGTTCATCTAGTCTAGCATCCTGTCTCACACACCGGCCAACCAGTTCCTCTGGGGCAGGGCCAGCATCAGAGCAGGGCAGAGAGACCTGCGGCCTTCATAAGTACATCAGAAGAGCCCTGCTAGGTCAGACCAGTGGTCCATCTAGTCCAGCATCCTGTCTCACAGAGTGGCCAACCAGTTCCTCTGGAGGGCCAACAACAGGGCAGAGAGGCCGAGGCCTTCACAAGAACATCAGAAGAGCCCTGCTGGGTCAGATCAGTGGTTCATCTAGTCTACAGAGTGGCCAACCAGTTCCTCTGGAGGGCCAACAACAGGGCACAGAGGCCGAGGCCTTCACAAGAACATCAGAAGAGCCCTGCTGGGTCAGATCAGTGGTTCATCTAGTCTAGCATCCTGTCTCACACACGGGCCAACCAGTTCCTCTGGGGGGCCAACAACAGGGCAGAGAGGCTGCGGCCTTCATAAGTACATCAGAAGAGCCCTGCTAGGTCAGACCAGGGGTCCATCTAGTCCAGCATCCTGTCTCACAGAGTGGCCAACCAGTTCCTCTGGAGGGCCAACAACAGGGCACAGAGGCCGAGGCCTTCACAAGAACATCAGAAGAGCCCTGCTGGGTCAGATCAGTGGTTCATCTAGTCTAGCATCCTGTCTCACACAGGGGCCAACCAGTTCCTCTGGGGGGCCAACAACAGGGCAGAGAGGCCGAGGCCTTCATAAGAACATCAGAAGAGTCCTGCTCGATTAGACCAAGGATCCAAGCCAGGGTCTTTTGGGTGATGGCACACTGTCTGTGGAACACTGTCTCCTTCAGGAAACTCTCCTGGCATGTTCTTACTTGGATTTTTGGCACCAATTTACATTTGTTTTTTCCCCATGCTTTGTTTGGAGTCATCCCACGTGGTAATTTTATTTCAAGACCATTTCAGAATTTCCATCTATTTTGTGACTCTTATGACCCTCATTATATTTAATTTCAATCCAGGCCATAAAATGTGGATCAAAAAATTCAAGCAATGAGGCCATGGACAGACAGGGGAATTTTTCTACAAACCCTGGGTGGGTGCTGAAAAATATGGGATGTAAAAAAACCTCCACAATCAGAGAAACATTTTATTTATTTTATTAAATTCGATTTGCTAGGCCGCTCAGGGCAGCTTACAACAAAAACAGATACAATAAATAATAGAAGAAGAAAAGGAGATTGGATTTATACCCCGCCCTTCACTACCCAAGGGAGTCTCAGAGCGGCTTACAAACTCCTTTCCCCTTCCCCTTCCCACAACAGACACCCTGTGAGGTAGGCGGGGCTGAGAGAGCTCGGACAGAGACTGCTATTTTTCAAGAACAGCTGTGCCAGAACTATGGCTTGCCCAAGGTCATCCAGCAGATGCAAGTGGAGGAATGGGGAATCAAACCCG